>CAVMFT010000345.1:0-308703 GCA_963680785.1 Diplosoma virens
ATTTGAAAAGCAAATAAGCAGTAGTATTCTACAATTGTTTTTCAACAGTTCAACCGCGAGTTATTTTCCCCACCAGACGAATTCTTCCTGCAATTCACAAAGACGTTCTGCCTGCTTCTCAACTAAGCATGGTCCGTATACCAATACGTGTGCCGCTGCGAATGCCGGTACGTGGGCAGAACTTCTCAACGTCTGCAGGACAGAATCCGCCAACATGTCCCGAAAACTATCCGCAACAAAACCAATCAAGAAAGAATTCAGCCAACGCGAAAAAGTAAAATAAATTCTACCACACCTAATTGTGATTCGGCTATTGACACTCATCTTCTGAAACATCCAAATTGCGCCCTTCACTACAATGATAATCAATTTTCAATTCTATCCAAAGCCAGATCTGATTTTCATCTTGCTGTATTAGAATCCATCCACATAACCTCAAGCAAACCTGCATTGTGCCGTCAAAAAGAGTTCGTTTATAGGCTTAAATTATCAACGTAATTATATTGGTTTTATTTTATTCTTTTTCAGACTTCAAATTACAACTATAATTTTGCCAAGTTAAACATTCAAATTCCGTCCAATAAAAATTGTTCCATTTCTAACTCGACGAAACGACAAAATTTTTCATTTTTCGACCGCTTGGTGGCTGATGCTTCTAATCAACTGCGCTTCAGTATAATTTCTTACTCGGCGAAACGACAATTTTATTCAATATAATTTCGACATTTCAGTTCTTTACTAATTGTAGCGATTTCTCCTGATGAGAGCTACACGAAAACGTTTGAGTTTTCTTAAACAGCCTTTCTCAAGGCTACCCCCTCTCTTTATCAAAGAGTTTTGTCTATATAGATGGCCACGTCTATAGCGACATTTCAGGCTATTTTAAAATTTTGTGCCACAAAAAATCTTTTTAAATGTCTACATTCAATAGATGAGTTAGTATAACTTTAATCGATTTTTTGTATTAGACTTTAAGTAAAGAACCGTAAGTGCTTGTCATGAAAAAATTCTGCCTGGTTTCTGTCTTCTTTTATTTTTTTTGTTTTGCAACATCACGAAGCAATGACTTTGTCTGTATAAATTCAAACAATCCTTCTGTTATTAACAATTGTAAAGTTGTTTCTGGAAAAAGCGGATTGAAAGGATCAAAAGGAGAAAAAGGAGAACCAGGAGGAATCTCACCAGAACAAATAAAATTTTTAGAAGGTAATTAACTTATAACACAACTTCAAACAATTGCAATCAAAATTTAATGCATCAAGTTTAAACGCAGTGAATGATGATGATGATGATATTTTATTTATCCTTAGTAACATTATTAAGTAATATACAATGTACTATGAAGTATGAAAAGGAAACGCGACACAGCGACGAACGTTAAACTAATTGTTAAACCAAGTGCACAAGAATAGTTGTTGCTACCGGATAAGTGCCGTTCTTTTCCCAATTTTTTCTCCTAATTTCCACACACAATTTCTCAAAAACTTATATTTTCAGAAAAAATCAATACTGTTAATGCAAGTTTGAATGGTTTGAACGGTAAGTTAAATTTTAGTAACAAAAACAGATTAGTTTCAAGCAAATTAATTTTGAGACATTTTAATCTTTTTTTTTGCAAACTACTGTACTAATGCAATGTCCAAAAAAGTATTTCATTTTTTGTTTATTTTTTTCTGAAAAGCATAAATTTGGTTTAGTTAAAAAATTTTTAGAATAACGCAAAAAAATTTTGAACTTTTGAGTGAAATTTCTTAAAGATACCTAATTTTAAACATTTTGGTTGACTTTTTGAGACTACCATAGAAAACAGTAATTTTTAATTAATTAAATTTTGAACAAGTTCAATAATAAAAAATAAGTTTTTGGCATTATCATGATTGTAAAAAAATATTTTTGTAAAACAAAAACAAACATAAACGTTTAAAACTAACTTTAAGTAACTGTGTAAGACGTTTTAGATCAACTGATGAAGCTGAATGATCTCGTGCAAAATTATTCAATTACGGGTAAGTTTTAAAGTAACTATAATAAAAAAATTAAGTTAAAATTATGTTAAAATTAAATTAAGTTAAAATTATTGTAATAAAAGATTAATTCGGATTTGCGCTTTAGATCAACTAGCCAAGCGGAATAAGCTAGCACGAAATTTTACAATTACAAGCAAGTTTATGGGTTTGTCACAATGAAAACTGTGGTGAACTTTATAATTGATTAAAATTGACAGTAAAGATTATTTAGTTATAGGTAGTAGTGACTTAAACATGCGGCAAATATAACTGTATCCGCTGTTCTTATCAATATTGTCTTATAACGGTATTTACGCAAGTTATTTGCAGCAATTTTTATTTTCATGTGCAGAACCAATTTAAAAAAAGACTTTGTTATACTTCATTTTGATTATTTTTTGTAACATTTGAACCAACTATAAGGTCTTTGATACTTTCCTGCGAGTCAGGAGAATAAACAGAAATGAAAATAAAATGAAAAACATGACAAAACTAATTTGTTTTTTTTCTTTTAGAACATTTATATTTTACTCAATTTGAAATATATTTAAGACATTAGTTCTTGAAGATTTTTAGTTTAATCTATCAAATGCACTTAATACCATTATTTTTTGCACATACTTTATCTATCAATCTCAAGCTATGCTTGATGACCTTGGTTTTAAAACAAGGTAATACTGTATCGTTGACGTCTTTTTTTAAATTGGACACTTTTTGGTATATTTGTTCCTGAGACACTTTATGGTTTTCATACACATTTTGGTTTTGAGACAGACTTGAAACATTTGTTCTTGCGACACTTTTGTTCTTGAGACCAATACTTTTTGATCGTGAGACCAGACATAATTTTACCTTAGAATACACGAACCTATATTAATAAGAAAGTCAAATCCTAATTTAAATATTAATTACTGTATATGTTAATAAAACATCATTTTTTCTTAACCCTCTGAGGAGAGAATTTTTGTCTTTGTGAATAAAAATTTTTTTGGGAGTTGTTTATGTATAATGTTGTTTTATAAATTAAAACAAGACGTTGTTTAGTGACAAAATCTTTCACTTCAGGTTTTGCAAAAACGTTGCAACAGCTGTCCATTATGTACAAAATTTAACAATTTATTTTTTCTGAATTTTGGTTTATTTTCAATAATGCACTGAAATTGCTTTGTATTTATTTTGCATGTTTAAAAGTACTGGATAATTCACTCGTATTAACACCTCTAATGTGAATGCAAATATTTTATTAGTACGTCAAATTTAACATTAAACACACATCATGTTTTACAAAACTCAAGAAAAGTAAAATGTTTAAGGCAAAGCATATCAGTTTCACTCTTTGTGGAACTTAGAGAAACAGTTCTTGTGCCAATCCAATCATCACCAGATAAACCACGAGATCGGTATTCATCAAGCTCATAATTCGGATTGCATGATGCACAATGTCACAAATGGTACTCTTTAGCGCCATCTGTCCTATGACTCCATATATATCTAGCATCTAGTCATCGGCCTGTGCGATGCATAATACCGCTTCTATCAATCCATTAATCCACCTGTAACAAGGCAGAAATCTTAGATTTTTTTTATACAACCAGCTCCGCAACAAGGCCTGGTTAAGCAAACTGTCCATAATTAGTGTTAAAACCATGCAGAGACAGTGAGCTCGAGTTTGGCGTGCGTGATGCACAATGCCATAGATGGTACTCATTATTGCTATCTATACTATAACTCATATGTTATTTTTATTCGAGTCATTATCGTGTAAAAAGTCATCATCATTTTCTTATCAGCAGCAGCAGTATTTGTCGGCAGCATGGTTGAGTGGTTAAAGCGCCGTGCTTATGATCAACATGGTCTCGGTTCAAAACCTATTCGCGCCATTCTGTTGTGTCCTTGGGAAAGACACTTTACGGCTCTTTCTCCTGCTTGGTGGTCTTGGCATACGGTCTAAATTTCAATCATATTTCAACAAGCGGACAGCAATATCTTGGCATCTCCGGAAGCAGGTCTGGGTAATCGCCTACCCTATGTATTAGCGCCTCCCTCACTTTTCTGCGAGTCAGGAGGATAAATATCGAGATAAAATAAATAAATAAATAAATAAATCATTATTTTTTTTGTCATCATCATTTTTACTTCAGCAATTGCATCCCAGTTTCTCTTACCATACAGCCTGATATCCATTTTCCTTGCTGGGTACGGAAACGTTTTTTTAGGTGTTCTGGAGTCAGATTTATACTGTTTGAGTCAAATTTGGGGTTGAAGTTGGAAATTTTTGTATAGGTGGAGTTGGAGTCGGAGTCGGAAATGGAATCGAAAAAAATATCAACAACTTCACAACCTGATTGTAAAGTTGTAGGAATCTGAGCTTTGAGCTAAAAATACACACTAAGAATAAACTTTTACCGTTTTGTACAATCTGTACTTGTTTTGGGGTAAAACTGAGTAAAACTAGACAGATCGCTCACGTTTCGTCACCATCTAGTAGCATTGAGCAAAAAAACTATCCTCGCGTGTCACACTGCTGAGGCAACCTGTAGGTTCAAGATGAGGTGCTGGTGCCAAAACTCTAAGCACAGCTGTCCTATCTCTGGTCTACTCAACAGCAGAGTATTGTGCACCGGTCTGGTGCTGCAGCACTCACACTTGTCTTATAGACAATGTCTTGATGGACGCCATGGGTATAGTCACTGGATGCCTGCGACCCACTCCAACGGACCACTTACCCATATTTCGAGGCATCCAGCCAGCTGAGCTTCGCCGACTAGAAGCGAAACTCTCCTTGGCTTATTGTGAAATTCTGGATTCTGATCATATCCTGTATGGTTGTTTAAGTGGGTTTTCAGATGCGTTCCAGAGAGACTATGATCTGGACGCTCGTTCGTGCCGGACTCTTTTAAACACCCCTTGCCAAACATGGCCTCAGCGTTTTGCAGTGGAAGAATTATAAAGGAAACTCGGCGTAATGTAGAGTACTGCGAGAATACATCCCAGGCTCCATATTTTCAAACCAATGACTAGTAACCTTTCGTTTGGGACGAGCTTGTCCCGAACAGTTTGGTTAAACTGTTCGGGACAAGCTCAATCGCTTTCGAATTGGTGTTGGGCAATTATATTCGTCTATGCACAAATGGGGTTTTGCTCCTTCACCGAATTACAAGTGCGATGCCTCTGGACAAACCGCAGACCACGTTCTAATAGCGTGCCCCATACATCGGGCACCACATGGAGCACAAAGTCTGACGGTTTTTCATGATGAAACTCGATGCTGGTTTAAAACCAGGACTACCAGTACAGGCCAGACACAAGCAGGACTGTGGCCGAGAGTTTATATTTTTACTAACCCAACCTTCTCTACTTTCCGGATCAGATGCTGGCAGTGCTGGTGTTAAGCCAGCATTACGTTTCGTCTTCCAAAACCGTCAAAGCTCTTGCTTCGTGTGATGCCCGATCTATGGGGCACGCTTTGAGAACGGGGCACGCTGTTAAAAGGGCCCGATGACAGGTGCGTTCTCGCAATTTGTCCCGTGATTGAGTCTGATATTGTTGTTAAACATGACAGACCAAAACAAAATCTGGCAAAACGGAAGGGTATCTATCCATCCCAATGTTCAGTGAGCGTCTGATAATCAGCAAACGTCCTTTTCAGGATGGGGCAATGTCTGGAAAATAATTCCTTTTTCAAGGCATATTGCCAACAAGGTTTGAAGACCAACTATTCTCCAGCTAAACATCGAAGGGCCTCACTGCAAGAAGAATAAACTTTTTTTATTATCTTGTATTGCAGTTTGATACAATTGTCATTTTACTGCAGGAAACACACAGCTTTAATGCACAAAAGCTAGTACTGCCAAGCTTCCAACTAGCTGGCTCCTACTTAAGCATGAAGCATGGCCTTGCCACCTTTGTCCACAAGCGACTAAGGTATACGCTTTGAATCAATCTCCACTGACATCGAAGATTGAGTGATGTGCTTGGACGTGATGGTTATAAAATAGCAATGTCTACAAACTTCCACCAACGCGTCTGCGATTCCTTGATCTCCCAATGTTTCCTCATCCTTGTTTTTATGCCGGCGATTTGAACGGCCGCCTTGTTGATTGGGATTACAATGATAACAGCCCGGATGGTGAGTGCTTGGATGGCTGGGCAAGTATTAATAGTCTTGCCCTCCTATATAATGCCAAAGATGCCACCAGCTTTTACGCCGGCCGCTGAAACACTGGAACCAATCCAGATATAGCTTTCACTAGCGTAGGTCCTAGCAGTTGCTGCAGAATAGACGTGTTCTTAAAAAGTTCCCCAGGTCACAACATTAACCTTCGCTTGGCACACTACCAAGGTTTGATTTGTCAGCCAGGTTAGTAATAAGATTAATCCTCGGTTAATAAATTACATTATGTCCACATTGCTACGTTTTGTGTCATCTGGTTTTTCGCACTCACAAAAATTTGGCAAGTTGCATGTTGAAACGACAAATGTGATTGTTTCCAAAAAATTGTTTCTGGACAGGGCATATCATTTGTGTAACATCTTCTGCAGTGGTAAATTATAGCCTGTACAATATGTCGAGTAGGAAACAAAAAGCAAACAGCAACGCTAACAGAATATTCCAAGAGAGGTAGACATGTCAATACTTTTTTGTGTATGTCGAGAATAACCCGATTTGCTTGATATGTAATCAAACTATATCAGAATGCCAAGAATACAATCTAAAGAGACATTACGTCAGTAAACATTCATTATCTTATGGTAAATACCAAAATGAATTCAGACAAGACAAAGTAAAAGAATTAACAAAAGTTTTTCGTGGACAGCAATCGGTTTTTTCAAAAGTTACTTTGCAGCAGGACTCAGTTATAAAAGCGAGCTACTTGGTGGCAAAAATAATTGCAAAAAAATCAAAGCCATTCTTAGATGGAGAATTCGTAAAGGAATGCTTTGTTCTGGTTATTGATGTCTTTTTTTCGAATAAGAAAAAGATATTTGCATAAATAAGCTTTTCAATAAAGACCATCGCTCGTCGTGTTGAAAAACTCGAAAATCCTATGAAAGAAAGTTTAATGGAAAAAGTGCAAAATTTTTTATCGTCTTCTTTAGCGCCTGACGAAAGCACTAATATCAGGTCTACTGCACCATTGGCAATCTTCATAAGTGGAGTTGATGACTATTTTAAAATTAGCAAAAAACTTGCAGAAAATACCGAAGAAGCTACTACACAGCATGGACGCAGGTTTCCAGGAATTGAGTATTACACTGAGACCCGATGGCTGAGTTGCGACAAAACGTTGAAACGAATGTTTGAACTCAAGGAGGAAATACATGTTTTATAAAAAAAAACAAAACCTATTGTTAAATTTAATGACGAGGAAAGAATGAAGATGCTGCTTTTCTAGTGGATATAACTATTCATTTAAACGAACTGAATTCACACCTGCAGAGGAAAGGGCAACTAATACAATCCATGTTTGATCATGTCAACGCTTTTGCCATGAAATTAACCATGTAGAAAATGCAGATAAAGAACAAAAAATTTGTTCATTTCTCTAATCTTCAGAGTCTGAAAGTTCAAAACACTCAGAAATACGCAATACCAATAACAGAACTAAAGGAAGATTTTGACACTAGAAAGAACCATCAATTGACAATTATTTAAATTTTAGCTTTACATATCTTTTCACTCAATATTCCTACAAATTTGCCACTATCTGACTTTTATTCTTTAATCTTGTGTAGATAATAACAAAATATTAGCACACTGGTATTACTAATTGATTGTAAACAGATAACTACTACTTACAAATAACGGACCCACCAATTGAGGGCAGTACTTCTCGAACCGTGTATGCAGTAATGACTTTAATGGGGTGCGAGCGGTGCGGTTGCACCGGGCCTCCCCTAAAGTAGATCAAAAAGTGGCCTCCCCACCCAAAAAAATTGCTCTATTTTTTTTTACAAAGGAGGACTAGGACGTCTTTAACACTAGAAGGACGGCAATTTTTACCTACCTAGAAGGACGGAGTGCGTCAATTTGACGCAAAATTTTAGAAAGCTTCAAAAATAACGTATTTCGCACATAAAAGGCACCCTAACTCCAAAAACTCTTTTTAATCAGAAGATCTATTAAATTACTAGCGGACAGCAATATCTTGGCATCTCCGGAAGCAGGTCGGAGTAATTGCTTACCCTATGTATAGCGCCTCCGTCGCTTTCCTGCGAGTCAGGAGGACAAATATAGAGATAAAAATAATAAAAAAATAAAAAGTTTAATATGGTCCTATTTTAAGTCGAGGTTAATCATAATTCTATCAATGCATTCATTGCACATGTTTTGTACCAATGCATTAATAACCTCGAAAGAACAGCCAAGGAAAAGTGTTTTAATTAAATGACTAAGTTATTTGTATTTGCTATAAACTAAGAAATTAAACCGACTAAAGCATCTATACACTAGCTAAATTAAATTAACCAATTTCCGCATAATTTTATTTCCCACCTTAAACCAATGAAAATGATGGAAACTCAGTTGAAGTTTAAAAGTGAGTAATAGTTGTATTGAGATTAGAGCATCCAAAATTACTTTACACTTTTTTTCACTATGATAGGTTGCAATTTGTACTAAAGTCACTTATTGTTCGGAAGTTGCAGCACGATTTATTTAAATCTCCGACAACTTTGTTACAATTCGGCCCGAATGCGATATTTTTGATGCCACTCAGTTGTCACTTAGGCTATATGAAGCTATTTTTTCCGACAGCGCCCAAGCGTTTATATATATATAAAAACTAAAACAAAATTTCAAATAACTTTAAGGTTTCCGAAAAGGTGGTACAGTAACGTTCACCAGGTTAAACAGCAACGTGGTGCAGCGCATTCAGTGTAATATTGGGTAGCTGCAACACTATAATCAATAAAATTTGGCAAATATTTTACACGGCTAAATAAATAGTATTAATTACTATAATTTTATTTTCCTTATAAAGTGATCGATTTACAACAACTTTTTGAGAGTATGAAATAGTAGTATTGAGACATTGGTCAAAGTTTTGCTAATTACTCGTATTATCATAGTCATTTACAAATTTTGGGTAAATAAATTTCATCTCATCACCATAATTTTGTTGTAGGTTGTTGCGCAATAATTATAATTATGCATAATAATTCCAATGCATAATACTAATTGTTATTGATTAAACGATGTTGATCATTATTTTTTTGCCAAAGGTCGGTTTGTAATTACTTTTTAAGAGTATTAACCCTAGAAAGACCAAGCGGTCAATTAATTTCTTGCAATTTTTACTTTTCTAATTACTTTTTCGGCAGATTGCGAGTTGATAGTTGTTTAAAAATTTACTGAGAATCAAGAAACGCTACTACAACTAAATCAGCACAATTAATGTGAAAAAATTACATCGAAAAGAACCTTGAAGCAACATAGGGCCGAAACAGGCATGTAGCATAATAATCGTCCTCTTTGTTATTTTGTTTTAGTTTTGCTTATTTTACTGTTCTTATTAAACTTGTCGAAATTGCATTTCGTCGGTTACATTATGGTCTTTTTTAAGAATACTTTGTGCTCGTTAAAAATTTTTATTTACATGTTGCATCCTGTTTGCCGTGGATCCCTTTTAGATGGTTTTCACATTAATTGTGTTAATTTAGTTATAGTAGCGTTTCTTGATTCTTAGTAAATTTGAAATTATTTTACGCTCTATTGCATCCGGTTTTTCCTGGGCCCTTTATTTTGGGTTTTCTAGTTACGTAATTTGCATTTTAATATATAATTGCTTATTTTGTTCTTTCTACCTTACAATGAATATTGAGTTGAGAGAATAATCTAAGAAGAAGAAAAAGAAAAACCATGGTATACAAATTTTGAAGTTAGAATTCTATGAATTTTTAAGTTTTTTCAATTTGTCTTTCTTGTCCAATATTCATTTCTTATCATCTCTTCTCTGATTGGTTCTTTTTGATGTGCTTTTCGATGTTACCTATATTAGATATTTGCGATGTAATTTATTTGATCTAATTTGACGAAGTCCGAAATTCAAATCTTATTAAACTTTTTCGATATTGCTTCACGGTTCTTTTTGATGAATTTATTCCAAATGGTTCGATGAAGTACAAAATTTAATTTTTCAACTCTTTTACTGATTGGTGCTTTTTCAATGTTTACTGTTCATATTTAAGCTTAGAATTGTAGATTCTTGGTTAGATTTCCTATTTCCAAAAGATTTACTTCATGGAATTCTTATCTTAATTTTTCGTGCTACCATTCGCCTTAGAGGCCACGGTAACTTATTACTCATGAGGTCCATAAAACCGAAACAGGCCTGTAGCATAATAATCGTCCTCTTTGTTATTTTGTTTTAGTTTTGATTATTTTACTGTTACTATTAAACTATTAAACTACTGTAGTCGAAATTTCACTTAATCGATTACATTATGATCTTTTTTGAGAATGCTTTGTAGCCTACTAATTGATATTTTTGACATTAATTTTTTCACACAAAAGAATAAAAAATCACATTCTCAGAAAAATTTTTATAGAGCGTGAAGTTATTGTCTAGTTTACTATAAACAGCCATACGAGTCAATTCACCTTTTTGTCAAAATCGACTGCATATAAGCAAGTCCGACATACTGGAGCAGAGCATTTCCCACAAATATAATGTAAACAATTGGCAAACTTTACTTTTGTTTTGTTGGATTCACACATTCGACATTTGGTTTGTTTAAAAGGGCAAAACTCCTCATTCTTCCTTAGCATATTGGCTTCAAGCGTAACAAGCGTTTACTGCCACCTACTTCTCTCTTCAGGCAAAAAACACAAAATCACGTCTCGTACAGGTTAATATTGATATATTTGCACATACGAGTATATGGTATTGATATGTACAGCATTTAATGCCGTGATATCCCACAAACTGAAAAAACTGCAAGTGCCCGTCTTCGGGATGCTGTTTTCGTTGAGTATGTGCAAAGCATTTCGTCAGCTGTGTCAACTCCTCTTTTAACAGCATTGTAATCTAAGATAGCTTGTGGCTTCTTTTGTTTGCTATCATCAATAGTTGTTCATTTATGGCTGGAAGAAAGTAGATATATACTTCTTTGTTTTTGGCTTTGTAGCTAAGAAGCATAATGCTTTCTTTTGGTGGCGTGAAAAGAAATGTGGATGAATACAAAGGTGAGCTTTTTTGCATTTCGTAAGTAATTTTACACCGATGCACTCTTATGGTACCATTGTAATGTTCTTTAGCAAATATGTTTTGACAAGATTTATAAAAATGTAAAAAAGTTGTTGGTGGTTGCATTGACTTCTGTACTTTTGCACGACTCCATCAAAGTCAAGGTCACATGCTCTTCAAGTCCAAATTCTCTTTTTTTTTTGCCAAGATAAGGAAAATCCCGTAGTATAAAGTTAGTCGAAGCATCACTTGCCATCCAAATTCTATTCCAAATTTGGCCGGTTTTTGCGGCATATATTGTAAAAATTGGCACCTAAAACAATCAATATTTTTTGTCAATAATAGTTCACTTATGTGTAAATATTATAGTAAAGTATCAGACGTCTGCTAAGGTTCTTTAGCTTGTTTTAAACGGGAAGAGTTACTCGTCAATAGTGAGAATTGGAATAGGAAAATATGACTTTTGGCAGTTATTCATCACTGAATGATTCAATCACAGCAAACTGGTCATTTTATAGTCGAAGATTGTGTGAGTTTTTGTTATCAAAACTAATGTACGTTGCAAGGATTTAAACTAATTTTTACTCATAGTTTTTTGAAAGACAGGATGACCATTATTTTTCATCCCAGAAATTAAAGAGCGGTTTATCTCTCTCTTTCAACACACCACAAAGTATGTACAGACCAATTAATGCGTTCAACCGTCCTTTAACCAAAAAGATGCTTTATGTTCCTGCCGTTGTTCCTCAGCTAAAGTAAAATCCATGACATTTTCAAATTTCTGATGTCCCCAAAGCTCTTGAAACACATTTCTTTCATCACTTACACTCGCAAGTACATGTATATATCGTTTAGTATCTAGTATTGTACTGATAATATTTTGTTTTCCCCGGCGTCCTGTTGCAATGAGGGATTCTTTGTTCCATATTGTATTATTTCTGCTAAATATTTGACTTTATTGTGAAAGATTGGTACATCAGTAATAGTGGAACCAAGTAATCTTTATTTTGAAAAAGAGAAGATAATTTAGTGTCCACATATTCTATCTCTTGTTCATTATTTTATCTTTCTAATTTTTGTATAGTTTATTTTTTAGGCTCTAACCCCAAAAACTATGTATAAGAAAATACATCAGCTAAACGTCTATCCAGTATTTCCTGTACATTATGTAAATACGTATTTTTATCAAACCTTCTATCTATTTTGTCATTATTCATTTTGACCTTAATTGCAGAAGCAACAAGTTGATTTTTTGATAAAGAAGCAAACAAGTCTTAAAATTAAAAATCACACTTTCGTTGAAAATGCCACTTGTAAAAAATTGATTAATTTCTTCATTCAAGTATAAATCTTATCGTATATAGACTGCATCGAAAATTAAATGAGACTTGGGCTAGGCTTTTTGTCGTCCGGTTTTTTAGCTTTAAACCGGCGTTCTGACAATAAATAATTAAGATAAAAAGGTTTTATAAAGCTTTCATGGAAAAAAAACAGCAGTTCCCAACTTTGATAACTTGATAAATTAAAACGTTTTTTACAATGTCTTCTATTTATTCTAAATAGAAAATAACTAATTTATGCGATTATTCAATTCTTTCCTGAATTTGCTGTGCGGTAACAATACATGAACTGTGACGGAGTTGCCAAAATGCCTCGTCCTTCCAGCTCCGCACAAACGCGCTTCACAACCAGTACCAGACTTTTATGATTTTACTTTATTAAAAACAAAACAATAGTTGCGGTGCTAGTCGGAAACGTTTTCTAAACAAATATTTCATTAATTAATTTCAATACGTAGACACATTGTCCACAAACTCACCAACGATGTTGGGCGGACGAGTAAAGGAAATCAAGACTACCAAAATCTCTACCAAAAGTAGACATCGTCCAAAGGGAGAAATATATAGCAGCCAAATAAGTCTAAAGACTTTGTCCAAATACCAAGTCACAGCCAGCGCAGTCAAAAGAAACTTACCAATACAACGTGGCATCCCTTGATGCCCAACAGCCGCGCGAGAACGCATTAAAATGTAGCGCTGATTATTCAGCGCTATTACAAAAGGCGCGCTGGCTCGAAACTCGCTAGCGATACTTACTTGGCAAATATTTACGCGAACGACGTAACACTAACAATTTCTATTATTACATAACCAAAGTGCGAAAACCTATTTTTAAACAACTGATCTAAATTTCCTAAGCAAATAATATTAATGATATATAAACGAAGATCATCTTTGTGCTTTTAAAAGCCAAAGGGTCAATTGACCCGTCTGGTCTTCCTTGAGGAAAAAACTCTCTGTCTATCTAAGGTTAATTTGATGTGAATTTGAAGAGATTTTCAATTTGATGAAGAACCACATTTAATGTACCAGCTGCTTTTTCATTTGCAAATGCTGATGACGCTAACATTCGAACTTTTTTAATTTTTTAATCTTTAAATTTTGTAATATTTTTATGTTTTTTTCTTGAAGATCTTTATTATGACCTGGGCTATCTGCGTCATGCTAAGCTGATGAGAAAAAAAACTTTAATTTTTTATCATTTTTTGTCAAAAAAGATGTCAAGCAATTATATGATTCGTAGGCAGGCACCAGACAGTACCACATTTAGTGAGTGGTTTGTAATTCATTATCATCTTGACAATGATTGTTGTTACGCTCTAAAAACACAAGTAGAAGTTTGATTAAAGATTTTCGTGAGAGCAAAACAAAATATTATAAAAAATTAATTTTGAAATTATCGCATTTTAACATTTCTAGACCTATCAAGACTAGATTCATGTCAATCTGCTAATAACAGTGGAGTTTATCTGATTGAAATCAAGGGAACCAGAATTGAAGTTTACTGCGAAGTTGAACCTGATCAAGGAAATAAATGGCTGGTGACGATCAAATGTTTGTTTTAACAAAACTACTAAAGTAAAATAAAATTTATTTCTTACTTTAAGGTGTTTCAAAGAAGAATAAACGGAAGTGAGGACTTTTATCGGAACTGGAGCGATTATCAAAATGGATTTGGAAACAAGAGCGGAGAGTTTTGGCTGGGTAAGAAAAAGTATAGTTTTTGTAATGGTGAGGAATCATTTATCTCTGAAGTTTAGGAGATTTTTTACAAATTAAAATATTTATTGAAGCAGCAATAGTAGATAACGCTTGATTATACATTCCAGATCTTTGAAAAGCAATCGTAAATTTTAAAAAGTAACGTATTTTTATCAGGGTGTCAAACCAAATCCGAACTGGATTCATAAACCCGTAGTTTTATAACAAACATGCAGTTTATTACTTACATAAGAATATTACATTGTTTGTTGTAAATTTTAAATTGGTAAAGATTTTTATCATATTGGCAAGATCAAAGATTTTTGAAGTAGGAATTGAACATCCTGAGTTAGGTGGGTGTTAAACAGACTCAAAGGCTCAGGAGAGATTCAAAGTTGGTAAAATATTGTAAAACATGTAGAACTTTTATTGTTAAATCAGAAATTATAAAAAAAGAAAACAAAATTGACGCGAAGAATCCCAGAAATTTCAGAATACCTGCTATAATATGAACGTAATATGCTATAATATGAATATACAGAAACAAAATATACCAGCTATAATTTGCAGAAAAAAAATGTTAACACTGTTTGTAGCTCCTCGAAAATTGTAAAAATAAGAAAAACTTAATTTTTATTTATAAAAGTTGATAAGATAAAATTTGGACAAATTTTGAGTTTATTTTGACCTATAAAACTCGGTGAAAACACTGCTAAATAGTCTAAACAATAACGTTGTGTAAGTTTCATGTTGAATTGAGCAAGGAGTTGAAGCGAAGCCGAACCCAAACCGTAAGCCTGTATCAAATATTATTATTCTTTAAACCTAAACTGAAGCTGAACCGTAAGAATCAAATTTGCCAAACTTTAACCTGAACCGGAACTTCAAACGGTTGCGGTTTGATACTCTGATTTTGACTTTTGACTTATTTAAATAAGCCTACCAATTTGTAATTGAAGTTACCGCAAGTTTTTGGTCATTTACTTGTTATGTGGCAAGACAGCGACGTCATAAACCACTTTTCTGGCAATAAATTAATACAGAAATTGGTCGTGTGGGCTGAAAAAAGAAAAAACAGTTTTAAATCGATAATATGCTATACCAGTAAAGTGAAAAATTTATTCAACTTGAAAGGCACCAAAATCAACCAAAACAAATTCATATAAACAAAAATCAGATGTTTGGACCAGGATGAATATTTTAAACTTTGTTGTTTGAGCAATTTGTCCAGTTTTACCCCAAGATATGTAGGGATTGGATAGATTGGTAAAAGTTAATTGTGTTATAAACTTTTTGTTCAGGTTTGACCTCTCCCTTGTTAAAATGAAAGGCTACTGCCACCATCTTTAAGTAACTGAGTTTCATCCTTTAAATCAAGAGAAATGACAAAAGTGAAATCATATTCTAATTTAAAGTCTCGTTTAAATCTTTCCAGTTTTCAGAAAAATGCAACAGACTCAAAATAATCAGCAAAAGGCAAACTTTTGGGCCCAGATGCCTCGATGGTTCCTCGCAACCGGGGCGATGAGTAAGTCTGCTCTTGCTATTAAACATGACAGACCGAAACCAAACCTGCCGAAACGAAAGAGTATCTACCCATTCCGATGTTCAGCAAGGGTCTGCTTAATGGAAAACGTCCTTTTTAGGACGGGGCAATGTCATGAAAAAAAACTGTTCTTTTCAGGGCACTTTGTCAACAAGTTCCGACTACTTATTAATCTCCAGCTTCTCAGTGGACTAATTATAAATGGAACGCGGAGTACTACGAAAATACATCCAGACTCTCTGTTTTAATACCCGAGACCAGTTCCAAGTTGTTGGAATAGCTTGCCTCAAATAGCTTGGGTCAAGCTCAATTTCTTGTGAACTATTATTGGCCGATTCCATTCTTTCATGCACAAATAGGGTCTCGCTCCCTTACCGAAATGCGAGTGCGGTACCTCTGAACAAACCGCAGACGATGTTCTAATAGCGTTTTTTATACATTGGGCACCATATGGAACACGAGGTCTGACAATTTTGGAGGACAAAACTTGATGCTGGCTTAACCCTATTCTCCTTAAGCTTTTTGGAGCTATTGACCAAATCAACGATTTATAACTCCAAAACTACTTAAGCTATCTTTACGAAATTTAAGCAGAGTAAAGATCATTTATTTAACTTTTGTTAGAGCAAAAATGTTTTGAAAATTCATTTGATAAAGTATGCAAAATTGCCATTTAGCAAGGTCACTTCAATTTTTACGTTTAGACACTCATTTAATTAGCGTGAATTGCGATTGTAACGGCTTCGCTGTTGTAACAGTCGTAAATTTAATTAAAAATTGGACGTAAAGAGAGACGTCAAAGCGCACGACAATTACAAAAATTGAAGAAGCTAAGGAAGCTTATTTCATTGTTTGAATGGTCGAGTTATGAAAAATACCTTAGACCAGTTTCATTTACTTGCTCACATGTTTTATCCACATGTTTTTGTGGTTACTAATAGTTATTGCTGCTTTTTTTAAAAAAGGATCAAAAAACGAAATTGAATTTTTTTTTACGCAAAAGAATTTGAAATTGGCTATATTTTGATATTTAGCAGTGTTAAGATATCGACTTACAGATATTATACAACCAACAAAATTTTATATTTTATATATCACTGTTTACATGCACATCGAATTTCACCGCTACAAAAAGAGTGTTTTAATTATTGAAATGAAACTGCGCCATTGCATTACTTTACAAAAAAACACTGAGAAAATAATATTACTCTATATAACTGTTACCAGTGCCGTAGCACTCCAACTTTGGGCCCCCCCCAGAAGTGAGCGCAAGAGCCCCTGCGCACAGGTCAGATCATTTTAGAGGTGTAAAATTGAAAAGCTGCATTAAGAAAATACACCACAATTTGTACATAAGTAAACAGGCTAATGTTAGAACAAAGCATGCCGATACCGAAGGTGCAAGTAATAAAAATTCGGCACCGATGCCAGAGTTCAGTAGAACATTTATGCAGACACTGCGAAACGAAAGCAATGACACTGAAAAACATGAAAAAGCTATAAAAGCACTAAGCACAGTATCATTTAAATAGTCTGGAGCGAACCTTTTTGTTCGCAAATGCTGTTATGACATTGTCATAATCAAGAGATCGGGCGCAGTCATTTTCGATTGACAACATGGCTAATGAAGATAGTCTACTGTCTGTCATTGACGTTCTATTAAAAGTTTTGATCAGTTTCAATTTGCTGAAGCTTCTTTCAGCGCTGGCAACAGTCACGGGGCAAGTTAGTAAGATTCGAAGTGCGATGTACACATTCGGATACAATTCAAATAAATGAGTCTTTAGAAGATAGTTCAGAAAGTCGTGAGCCGTATTGAGATTGCGTTGTTTTTGTAAAATTAAAACAAACCGCTGTAGCTCAGCGCTCATTTCATCAGAATCAATGTCACCGAACTTTTTTTGGAACTCTTTACAGCAAGTAAGAAGAGCATTTTCTTGTTGCACAAGCAAAAGTTGGTCACGTGTGTACAAAAACGAAAAGGCGGAAGAAACCTCACGTAACAAATTAAAGCGCTCCTTTATCGACATAATAGCGTGGTCTATAAATGGATAGAAAAAGTTGCTTTTAAATTTCAGTTCAGGAGTAGCTTGTTGTTCCTCTTCACCTTGGTAATCAAACAATCTTCTTTTCTTTCCACTTCTTGACGGAGGAAAAGAAGGATCAATATCTAATTCCTGTGCTATTTCAACAGCAGATGTTGCAGCACTGTCATAACCCGTTGTGCGATAGTTTTGCAAAAACTTTTCAGTTGCCTGGATTTCCGTTTCCATTGTATGAAGGGTGACTCCATATGATTGAAGAATCTTGCTTGCTTTATTGACTTGAAATAATATATCATACCAAATAAACACCGACAAAATAAAACTCCATTTTGATAAATAAGCTATCAACGATTTTGTTTCTGAGGCAGCTCTTCCATCTTTTCTTTCTATGGAAATGGCTTCCAAGTCTTTCAGTGCCAGCAACACTTCTTTTAAATTGTATCGAAGAGGTTTGATGCATTTAATTCTGCTTTCCCAACGAGTATCAGATTGCGACTTTATGGACAGCTCCACATGTTTCTTCAAAATTTCCCAACGCTGAGCAGAGGAAGAAAACAGCACATACAACCTTGTAAGTACTCCAAAAAATGTCAATGCTTCCGTCGATGAATTAGCACTGTCAACAACAACTAAGTTAAGGGTATGGTTTGCACAGGGCACGTAAACAGCTTTGGGATTGATGTCTAGCATTCTTGCTTGGACCCCAGAATGTTTTCCTTTCATGTTAGCACCATTATCATATGACTGGCCTCGACAATCAGACAATTCGAGTTGCAGTTCGGTCGCTTTTTCTAAGAAAGCGTTCAACAAGCCTTTCCCAGTACTGTCACTTATTCTCAAGTAGCCAAAAAATGTTTCTTTAACAACAGCAGCTTCTTCATTACATAGTACATAACGAAGAATGACAGACATTTGTTCATGATGTGACATATCTGGAGTGCAGTCCAAAATTATAGAAAAATATTTTGCCTTTTTCAATTGCTTTAAATTTTCTTTTTCAACTTCTGTCGCTAGCAATTCAATTAGTTCATTTTGTATGGTAGGACTCAAATAGTGATCTTTACTCTTTTTATGCTTGATTCTGTCTTGAAGTTCTTTTAGGATTGGATCTCTTCTTGCCAAAAGCTCAAATATACCCAAAAAATTTCCATTGTGAGGAGATCCTAGGACTTCTTCAGGTCCTCTAAAAGCAAGATTCCTTTCCGATAGAAACAAGGCAATGTCGATAAGTCTCTCTAAAACATTTCTCCAAAAACGTCTTTCATTGAAAAAAATATCCATCTCGCGTTTGTCGATAGTGGATGAATTTCTTATCCCTTCAGCTAGCAACATCCATTGACTGCAGCATTCTTGGTGGGAAATGCCGTTTTCATGGTCTTTCAGTTTTTTCAAAAAACCCTCCCATGTATTTATACCACTACAAAAGGGGCTTAGTGTTTTTCCAAATAGCTTACAACAAAAGCAAAAAACTTGACCTGATTCCCCAGAATAAACTAGCCACGACCGTGAAACACTTTCACCATTAGGTAACACACGTTTATAATGGTTAGAGGAAAAACGTCGCCTTGGAGTTGTGTTATTATATGGAAAATTCATTATTAGTTGATGTGGTCCACGCTTTACTATGTCACATCGTTGAGCATCAGAAATACTTTCAGGCCATTTACATGGGTCATCAGGGATAGGAGTAAATTGAGATTCAGTTATTTTTGATATTGAAGGTTGCGTATTCGCAGGTAAATCACAACTTACATTTTCTGGAAATTCACAATCACTTTGATGCTGATCGCCATCGTCTTTTTTTTCTTGGACACTATAGTGTTCCTCATCCCTCTCGGTACTAGTGCCAGGTCTACTCTGCTCAGTAATCTTGAAAAAATCAGTCATCTTGGGCAATTTCGCTACAGCATCTCGAGCAGCGGCTGCTTCTTTTCTCTTTTGAGCACCACTTTTTGAACGTTTCATTTTATATAATGTCAATAAAATACAGTATCTACACTCTGTACAATACAGTATCTACACTTTATCTACACTCTGCAGTGTATATATAATGTCCTGGTATTTATAGCCAACAAAATTGTTGCGTAACAACGGCATTGTTACGTCAATCGAATATTCAAGATTCTACCAGAATCGAATAGATTCTGCGAGATAAAATGACGTAGCATTCACTTATGATGTCACAATCCAATTTCTTCCTACAGTTTAAATAGGTTGTAAACAAGTCTGCTGAACTGAAAATAGTCACGTAGGCCTAGTCAAAAAGCAACGATCAAGCGCATTATTTGTGACACTTCGCAATTTCAGACTAACTTGGGGCCCAAAGTTGGCCTGGGTCCCCCCCAATTGGGGGGTTTGGGTGGCGGCTGTTACGGCTCTGACTGTTACTGTTAGTCGTGAAACATATCTCGGCATCGATCAAAGCATGAAGCGCAAATTTGTAAGCAGTGCCGCAAACACGTAGAAGAGCCGCATGTTTAACACAGATTTCGTGATTTGTTTATGTTTTGTTTTTGCATTTTCTGGCCTGGTCCAATTTCATTATTATAGCAGAGACAAAAAAAATTCCTAAATTTAGATTTTAAAACATAATTTCGAGATGTTACAACACTAAAGTCACTCCCACGGAAATGACTTTTGCCCAAAATCAATTTAATTTTTCGTTGAACATCAAACTGTAAGCCAGTCAAAGACCTTCTTTCAACGTGCGGTTGAATTATTGCAGGCGAGAGGTTGCAAGTGTCGTTTTGATGGGAAGAAATAAAGATCGTAGATGTTCGTGTCTTATTACATTTTGTTGTTCTATTAGAAAAAACATATTATGCCACTTTTCCAACTAGAAAGTCTTTATCAGCAACTCTAAATTACAGTTTATAAAAACTAGAGTGCCCAATAAAAAATTTCTTGAACAACAATATTCTAACATTTGTGAAGATTCGAGGTTCACATTTGTTTATTTTGTCGCTAAACATTTGCAAATATTCGCATAACATATAATTGAGATTAAATGTAGGACAACATGACTGGGAAATAATCATAATGTGTCTTAGTCAAGCAGTTACTTTTATTGTGTCATTCAAAATGACAAAAAAATTATAATAAAACAATCGTTTGAAGAACAGGCAGGGAAAAGGCAAAAAAGTAATTAACAAGTGAAAACCTGAAAGCAAACCTAGAAAATAAGCGAATCTCGGTAACAAAAGTAGATAAATATATTTTTTTATTTTGCAAGATGAAAAATATTGCATGAAATATGGGATAAAATAAGACATTTTGGCTCCAATATATTTAATTAAAAAGTTCGTTATTTTTGTTTTACACTGTGGAAGATTAGATTAATTACCTTTAGAAAATATTGATCACCGCAAGGCCTCTCCAAGATAACTTCGAGAATGAGATGTTAAGCTGTAAAAGCCCTTTTTTATCATTACGTAAACACAGGGGAATTCTATGCCGAAATTGTTGTAGCATGTAAAAGTATTTACTTTAAGTAAAACACAAAAATAGGACTGGCCCCCGTGCTTTATTTTTTTACAGCAAATTGCTATTGTATTTTCTGGATTAAATGTTGTTGGGAATGTACCAAGCCACAACCGTTTATTTTTTATCCAAAACTGTCCGATCTCGTGCTTCTTGATACAACGTTATCTCTGGTTTGTGCAAGGCGACGCATTTGCAATGAGAAAAAGGAACGAGACCCTATTTTTCTATGCACAAATGAAAATGCGCAACTACTGTACAGTCCGCAGGCGGAATGGGCCAACTGACCGCAACCAACTAGGTGTAACCAGACGAGTTAAGGACAACTAGAGGCAGTCAACTGGTTATTTAAGCTGCCCTCAGTCGACTGCGTCCAGTTGTCTTTAAATCGTCTGAAGGCGTTTAAGTATAACTCAAACTGTTCCGGGCACGCTATTACGAACAGGTAAAGCAAAGCGCTGGCAATGAAAGCACGAGGCCGGATGTACTTTCATAGTATTCAGTGTTCGATCTATGATTCATGTGGTGGGCAGATCGGATGCGCTTAATTCCGTAAAATTGTTCAAGTTTTTGCACAGCAGACACAAGCAAGTATTTAGACCTTTGTGTTTATCAACAGGCATTTGATAGCAGATAAATAAACCATAGTCAGGATCTAGAGTAGTCATATGCTGCGGAAAAACGAGAAACATACTCTTTGGAATAGAGATAAAGTTATGTTTCTCTAAAGTAACCACCAAAAAAATTCATTCAACGCTTTTTTTCACATGAAACTTTATTTAGTGATCATAAAAACTCTCTGCATATAAATTGATAATTTTTTTTGATTAATTTTCAACCAGGCTCGATTGTGCACGATATGCGCAAATTGGTAACTTCAAATGAAAAAAAAGTCATCACTTTATTTTTTGAGTTTAGATTGAGTTTTTAGGTTTTTTATGACAACCAAATGAAACTTCAGATAACGGAAAGCGTTCAAAGTTTAGCTCTTTACCTGGTCCAGGTGTTCTGCTATTTTTTGAAATTTTTTAAAGTGTGCCGCATGTTCGAAAAAGTAGCGGAGTACTGGTCTAGAGTACCACCTTTAGCCAAAGCAAGTGTCGCAACTAGTTTTCAAAGCTCAGATGGCTGAATGTTTGCAAAAACTGTTGAGTGGTCCGTTGGAGAGGGACGGAGGCATCAATGATTACGCGCAAAGCCTCATTTAAGACACTATATATAAACCAAGTACTACGGGAACAAACAAGACTCCAATACTCGGCTGTTGAATAGACTAAAAATAAAAGAGCTGTATCTGATGTTTTGGCACCAGCACCCGCTCTGAGACCCTACGTTACCTCAGCAGTGGGACAGGCGAAGTTTTTTGCGCAATGCCAAACGGTAGTGACAAAACTTGGGTGATTAGTATTGTTTTACTTTAAGATAAATAGGAACCAAACAAAATGGTGAATGTTGATCATTGTAAACTTTTAGCTCAATGTTTTTCTTAGTCTGGATATTGTGGAAAGCAGATTATGCATCTGAATGATTTAACACTAGAAGGACCAAGCGCGTCAATTGACGCATCTAAATTTTTGCATGTCGATAAATCGCGCTTTCTGAATTATTATCGCTTCGTACTTTTTGACTTTTATTCTTTTATTCGTAGACACTCTCAGACCAAATTTCGTGGCCTGGGGGGCAAAAATTAGCGAAAAAATTACAATTCCATCTAGAAGGACCAAGCGCGTCAATTGACGTAAGACTCGTTAACACGTCGAAATAAACCATACCAACCTGTTTACCAACAGTTTCTTGGTAGATATCATTATATTGTCTTTTTCTAAAGCAATTTTTTTTATGACATCAAAGAACGTAGACAGCGTGCCTTGCTTATGACGTAATAATTGTGCTTTAAGTTTATTTATTCCCTATCAAGTTAGTTTTATCAATCGCTCGTTGTGCTGCTATATACTTTCCTGATGTATGAAGAAGTATTTTCAATTCGTTGTTACTCTTTTTCTGGTGATTTTCGGCGTCACCATAAATGGTCTTTACTTTCACATAAAAAGTTTTTTTTGAATTTCAAGAATAAAGTTTTTTGGTCTTTATTTAACTTTCGAAATAAATTTATCAAACAGTTTGCAATAAGTAAGGACCGTTTTTTTTAAATTTCGCACGAAAATTTTTTGAGAGGAAAGAAGTCATTTGTGTAAATTTTAGACTTTAGAACCGTCATGAATTTATACAAGTTGGAAACACCTGTTTTATTAAAATTTAATCGCATTAAACGTCTTGTTTTTAATCTATGTTTTCTGTTTGGAAAACCCACATCTAAAAGCTATAAACTTTTTTACAAAACTTTACGTCTGATTTTTCATTGTAAGGAAAATTTCAACATAAAAACGGCCTGTTACTTCAAATGCAACGCGAAATATGAATAAAAAGTTAATTATAAAAAGTCAGGTGTTGTTTAATTGTCTGAAGGCGTCAGCATAAGAGTTAAGATGTGAACCACTTAATTTAATTTCTTTTCCCACGAATAAATAGTTATAAGAAAGTTTTATAAAAACGCTGAGTGTAAAGATTGAATTTTGTCCGCTTGATTGGTATTAAAGCAGTCCAACAGCAATTGTTCTATACAATAGAATGTATATGTGTAAAATGTTTCCAAGCAATCAGCAAAAGCTCAAAAAAAGAAAATGCGATTTACATGAAATAAGTTCTGCATCGGCTAAGGCATTTCGACGCCGGCAAAGGACGTAATTCGCTTCGTCACGCAAAGCCAATTCTTGGTAAAATTCATGTCACTTAATAAAGGCGTGAAATTGAAATTCCACGCTCTGCTTGCAAAAACCAGCAAAAATTCACAAATTTTCTAAAAAATATCTATTTTACCCCTTAACCCTTGTTCGGGGGCACCTTAAAATAGTACCATCTTATTCAGCATTTTAAACTAGGAAAAGTAAAGAAATTCCAGAATTTTATCAACAAAGATGAAGTAATTACAAACATTTTCGTAAGGGCCGGGCTTCAGAAGCCTATCCGTTGAGAAGAATAGGGTTAACACCATCACTGCCAGCATCTGATCCAGGTAGTAAAGCAGCCTGGAGTAGTAAAGGATAAACACTCGACCCCAGTCCTCTTTGTGCTTGACTCGGGGTGGATGCCCATCCAAACACGATAACAATGACAGCAAAATTTTGAAGATTTTGGAAGCAAAATACAATAGTATGTGTAGAGCTCAAAAAGAATGTAAGCCAAGACCGATCTATAAGGAACGCCGTTTCTCCGACATCCCAACTTGTATTGCTTGTTACCAGTAGTAGTTACAATTGCTTGTTGCATAGTAGTAATTAGGATTTCATTACTTTTAATAGTAGTAGATTTGTTACTAGATATGTCTACACTTTCAGCGTATCTCCAGATTTATAGGTTGAAACTCAGTCACATTAAAACGGTGACGGCAGCCTTTTACTTAAATAACCGAGATGCCAAACGTGAGCTAAACCTCTACAGCAATGATACTTTTATCGTTCTGTACAACCCCTACTTATCTTGGGGTAAAACTGGACAGATCGCTCACATTTCGTCACCATCTAGTGGCATTGCGCAAAAAACTATTCTCGCGGGTCACACTGCTGAGGCGACTCGTGGGCTCGGGATGGGGTGCTGGTGCTAAAACACTTTGCATAAATACCTTGTCTCTATAGTCTACTCAACAGCTGAGTACTGTGCGCCAGTCTGGTGTCGCAGTGCTCACACTCGCCTCATCGACAATGTCTTGAACGACGCCTTGCGCATAGTCACTGGATGCCTGCGTCCCACTCCAACGGACCACCTACCTATACTCTCAGGCATCCAGCCAGCTGAGCTTCGCCCACTGGAAGCAGCACTCTCCTTGGCTCATCGTGGATCTCTGGACCCCGATCATATCTTGTATGATCTTTTAAGTGAGTCCTCAGATGCTCGCCAAGCGAAACTAAGACCCAGACGCCCGTTTGTGCCAGCTGCGCGGAATCTTTTGGACAACCATGCCAGACTTGGCATCCGCGCTTCTAAATGGACAAATCACAAATGGAAAATGGAATCTATAAAAGTGCTTTTAGGCTCCGTGCTTTTGTGCCCGGTACCGGAGCCAGGCCTGTTGGGATGGGCTTACTCCGAGCAGCTTGGGTTAAGCTCAACCGTCTGCGAACTGGTGTTGGGCGATTCCATTCGTCCATGCACAAATGAGGTCTCGCTTCTTCACCGAATTGCGAGTGTAGCGCCTCTGAGCAAACCGCAGACCGTGTTATAACAGCGTGCCCTATACATCGGGCACCACATGAAGCGCGAGGTCTGACGGTTTTGGATGACGAAACTTGATGCTGGTTTAATAACATCACTGCCAGCATCTGATCCAGGCAGTGCAGCAGCCTGCGGTAGTAAAAGGATAAACCCTCGGCCCCAGTCCTGTTTGTGTCTGACCTGGAGTGGATACCCTTCAAACGACGACGACGACGATTACGATAAAATTTTAATTTTCGGCAAATTCCATAATTATTCTAACCATGTGCTTATCTGGAAGAAATCCCAACAGCTTACAGGAAAGATTATAATGCTAGATCCTCATTAGCAACGGTCGGAGCTTCGATAGCGACACCGTGCTTCATTTCAGCTTTGAAAGGATTTTAAATGTCTCCTGTATTAAACAAAAAAACAAATTGAGCTACGGTTTATTTTCTGCATCGAAACCAGCTTGCTTCCTTGGAAAGAGTGGATGAATAATTGGCTTTGCTCGACGTTGCCCTAATTAAGGCTTTTAAGAATCATACAAGGAAGAGAAAGCAGCGATATTGGGTCATAGCTCTTAGAGCTCTTAGGGTTGTACTGGTATTACGGGTTTTGAAATCACTACTACAAGCGCTCTTTTTTAGATTTTGGAAATTTTGAATGGGCACAAAGCAAAAAAAAGGAGTCACGTATCTAGGGATTAATTAAATGCCACATTGGTAATAGCAGATATAATTAGGGCCCGGAGTTTTAGGTATATATCGATTTTCAAGTTTTGCAGGGCAACAGAAAATTTTCTAGGTAAAAAATTAATTCTTAAAGATGGTTTCTGATTCTGGTGTTGATGCCCTTTAAAAGTCAAACAACTCTTTTGAAAAAAGTCAATTTGACTTGCAGTTAACACCCTCATACCTCCCATTTCTAAGTAGCTAAGGTGCAATAGCATCAGCTGAAAAAGCAATTGCCGACAGACCTGTTTCGTGCTTGTTTTTTTTTTTTTATATATATTTAGTTATAAAACACTCATATCAAAAACAAAGCACAAAACAAACAGATTAAAAACAAATATTTATATTTTGTTATTATGGTGGGTGGTTCTTGGATAGTAGAAAAAGGATAGAAGACATTTTTCAAAAAAAGGTACCCAAATTGTTGACTGTAATATATACATGGAATTTTTGAGGAAAGATTTTATACAATACGGTGAAAAAGAATTATATGTATTTACGTTAAAAAAGAGGATGGAGGATTGATATTACATGTAAGTACAAAGAAGCAAAAAAAATATATAACAATTGGATAATAGGGAAATAAAAGGGAGAATGTTTTTATACAATAATTGGTGAGCGACTAATTAGTAACAATAATACATACATAATAATAATCAATAACAAAAGAATCAATACACAATAATCATAGTACAGAATAAATTAATACACAAAATCATTAATATATAATAAATCAATACACTGAGTTCATTAATATAGAAAAAAACAATACATCAATAATAGATAAACAACGAGAATCACTACATAATAATCATAATACAGAATAAGTTAATACACAAAAACATTAATATAGGATAAATCAATACACAAATTCATTAATATTGAAAAAAAACACGTCAATAATAAATAAACCACAAGAGTCAATACACAAAATAATAATGAATATCAAAGCTTTTTTTTTTTTAAATTTAATTGATAATTATTACAAAAAAAATGTTCAGCTCTGGTAAGTCTGAATTAAAAGGATAGGGATGACAAGTTTTTAAAACTTGTCATCCCTATCCTTTTAAGTTAAAGATTAAAAAAAGAAGAGAAAGGGATTTATTTCAGATACTCAGGGAAGTTTTTTTCAAGGAAAGATTTAAAATTTGTTCTAATTTTGTAATTTTCTTCAATGAGGGAAGAAGTAGGGATGGGGGTGTTAAAGGTAGAGATACGGTTTCTTAGGGTGTATAAAGAAAGTCTAATTAATGAGGCTAGTTTGGATTAGAACTCGTCAGGACAATATAGCTTGTTGCTGACGCCAGCTGAAAAGTTCGAAAAGTCGTCGTCGTCGTCGTCGTTTGAAGGGTATCCACTCCAGGCCAGATACAAACAGGACTGGGGCCGAGGGTTTATCCTTTTACTACCCCAGGCTGCTGCACTACCTGGATCAGATGCTGGCAGTGATGTCATTAAGCCAGCATCGAGTTTCGTCATCCAAAACCGTCAGACCTCGCGCTTTATGTGGTGCCCGATGTATAGGGCACGCTGTTAGTACATGGTCTGCGGTTTGCTCAGAGGCGCCACACTCGCAATTCGGTGATGGAGCGAGACCCCATTTGTGCATGGACGAATGGAATCGCCCAACACCAGTTCGCAGGCGGTTGAGCTTAACCGAAAAATTAAAAGCTGGCACAACTTTTTGCTTGTGGTTTTTACACCTCAAACATCCAGTTGCGGACCTGAACGCTGGGTGAGTAGTTCAATGAAAACAATGCACTACCAGCGTAACTGCGGTACACCGCTCAGCCGCAAGGACATACTGGCGATGGTTCCGATATGCTGAACACATTATCGAGTCAGCTAACACGGATCGGGTAAAGTCAAGCTAAACCCTGCAGTTCCATTGCAAGCATTAAGTAAGAATGGTCAAGTCAATCAACAAGCAATTGCCGACAGACCTGTTTCGTCCTTGTTAGAACTCGTCAGGACAATATAGCTTGTTGCTGACCGCCGCCATGTCGAAAAATTTCTTGGAGATCTGTATTTTTGTACGTATTGGTTAAACCACAGTGTTGGAGTCGGAAAATTATTTTTCGACTCAAACAATTTAACATTTGCCGACTCCGACTCAACAAAATCTAATAACACGACTCCAACTTCAGTACACGTAAAAAAAGGATCCAAATCTACCTTAAAATATACAGCATTAGTAATTCTGACTCAACAACATAGTTGTAAGCAAGGTTGTGGAGTTGGAGTTACCAGCGTCGCATGTTTTAGAGCGGAGTCAAAGTAGTTTCTTTAGATTTGATGAAGTCGGAGTCGCGAGTAAGAGTCGGTTTTTTAGATTCGGTGAAATTGAGAGTCGGAGTTCATATTGGTATTGGAGACTCCAATTTACGTTAAACCAAGCTTGTGCAATCGGAGTCGCTGAAGCCGCTCGTTCTAGGATGAAGTTAGAATTTTTTTTTAGATGTTCTAGAGTCGAAGTCTGAATCGTAAAATTTTAAATAGCTGGGCCAGAAAAAATTTCTTCAACTCCACAACTTTGGATATGATTGCATTTAGTAATCAGAGAGAATCCAGCAAATAAAGGCGACAGCCTCTTAAAATTTTCACAAATAAAACTTTAAACATAGGTTTTAGCAATCGTAATTACTATTGCAGAGTTAGCATTTCATAATGCCTTTTATTGTCTGCAATTAAGAGTAGATAAAAATTGAAATTCTTTTATTCTTACTCTGGTTACACTTTACCGCTAACCAAAGCACTTTTTTTCTGTTACGTTAAAGCATATTTTAAGTATTAGGAATGATGAGAGATTATATATATAGATAACCGTACCTTTAGACAAGTGCCCCGATTTTTAAAGGATCTCTACGTTTTAGAAAGGGCTAAATTTGAATAAAACTTTCTTTTTATTTGTAACTTGACTTAGCAATAGCGATAAGCAATAAAGCACAATAAAGCGATTTTTTTTTATTAAAATCTTTTTTAAAACTTTAGTTGAATTTTCAAAACAATTCCCAAAGTGAAACTTAAGTTTAATTTTGAAAATAAAAAGCCACATTTAGAAAAACCAAAATCGTTTTAAGTTTGCACTTCAAATTAAAGTTCAAAAGATGATTTGTTCAAGTACTTGCCATATTTTGCTTGCTTAGTTTTAACACTAGAAGGACCAAAATTTACAACTACCTAGAAGGACCAAACGCGTCAATTGACGCACGTGGTTTTTTTTGAAATTTGTATGCGTTTCTCTCTATATTGTAAGGCTTTTGAAAGGCAAACCATACACATTTGAAAAGTTATAACATTGCCAAGTATCTAGTTCAACGAAACGAGCATGATTTTAAAGCTTTATTACGGACAGGACAAACATGGTTTGCTGCAATACTTTCCACCTTTTGGGCTTTGATGCACTATACAGAAGTTAGTTTTTCTATTTCTGCGCAATTTACCAGAACACATGCGGCGGTCTTTTGGAGCAGGCTGTCCCATACTCTCTTTTTTCAGTTTTCGTGTAGCAGAAAAGGCTGTACTGGATCTCGTAGGTCTTTAAAAAGTCAATGACTCCGTAACACCATTAAGGCCACCAATGAGCTCTTCACATACTTTTTGTATGTACGCACTATGGCTAAAGTTGCTCTTGCACACAGCTTTGTATTAATAGATAACACAACTGTTTATTAAAGCCATGTCAATGATATTATAAAAGATGTTTACTGGCCATTTTCTGCTAGCAGCTTTCACTAAATACAATCTGGACATTTGATCCAAAACATTCATACCAACCTTCGTCTGGTTATAAAAGAACACAGTTTCAGGCTTACGCTTCGGATTATTGTGCTGTGGAATAACAACTTTTTATGTAGGGTGCTCAGAATGTTTAGAGACTTCAACTTCTTGCACTGATAAGAAGTGATAGTTGCTGTAGTGTCCCCTGTGGAGTGTACAGCCATGGTGTTATGCAACATACGCTTCTTCTTCAACAAGTCTGGAATTTTCCTTCGGTTTGCTCGAGTTGTCGCCACCAAACTGCACTGCCGTTTTGCAAGTCTCAATGAAAGGTCCAAGGAAGTGAAGTAATTGTCACACGTGACATTGAAACCTTGCCTGAATAAGGGAATCATTAGCTTCATCACCAAATCCGTTGGCAAGCTGGCATCTCCACTTCTCGTCAAGTTCTTCCCAAGATAAGGAAATCCGTTGTATAGATATTTGCTTTCTACATCGATGGCCATCCAAAACTTTATGCTAAACTTATCTGGCTTGTTCGGCATATAATGAATAAACTTACACCTGGCTGTTCATAAAAACAGTTGCTCATCGATGGTTGTATTCATGTTGGAATGGTAGGTCTTCTGGAAATTCTCTAAAAAACGGATTCCACAGCAAATATGCCAAGCAGAACTTTTCCTCTTCCAAATTCCTCCTCCTTTCAGTTTTTAAATCAAACCTGAGAAACTTCATGATTTTCAAGAATCTCCAAAAGGGCATAGCAGCGTTGAATAAAGGTCATCCCCAAGATTTATCCCATATACTTTTTATAGGCAAAGTCATTCAACCAACTACGCCACGTGCCACAATGAGTCCCATAAGTTTGTCCAGTTCATCTATCGTAATCTTCCAGCTGTTGTTTCCAGTGGCACAATGTGCTTTTGAAGTAGTGCATTTCTGAATATTCCTTAGCATGGGCTCGTTCAAAAGGATGCGAAACGAAGAAAGAGGACTGCCGCGTATGATGCTGGATGTGGAATATGATGTAGGTCCTGCACGGATTCTAACAATATTGTGCTGCTGTAATCGTCCTGCAGTGGTTTGGGAGGGAACAGAGCGCCGCCAGTGGGATCCGTCTTTGCTTAAAAAAGGGTTTTTTCATCATTATCACTGCTGCTTTGAGCACGCGTGCCATCATCTGTGTTGATTGCTGCTTTCTGGTCTGTATATTCGTCATCTGAATCAGAAGAATTCTCCTCATTTTGAATATGCGCAATCACATTTTTGAGTTCATCAGATTTAAATCTGAGTACTCACCATCAGAAGACTTTAAAGCAATACTTTGCAACAATTGCAACGCTTGATCAGCAGCAAACCTTTGAAACGTTTTACACACAAAGAAAATACAATATCAGTAATTTACTTGGCTTCTGACCTGTGAAAACATAACCCATCGTTAGACACTATGCTGGTTGCACAAATTATTTCAAATTTGCTGCTCCTGTGGTGCTAAGAATAAACATAGTATTGTCTGGAACTATCTACTTAGAGCTTCCATAACTGAGATATAGCTTAATCAAGGTAATAACCATGCCTTCCAAATACAGCTTATCCTCTTCTGCATCATATTGCTTACAATAATAACTTCTATGGCAGCAAAATTTACAACACTAGGCTAAGCTATACCTGATTTTCTTGTAGTTACGCAAAACAGAAAATTACTCCGTATTGTCCACCAGACCTTTACCTAGCCATACCCCGTAAATTTCCTATAACACATGTTAACTTAGCTGGTGACGCCGAGAATCACCAGAAAAAGAGTAACAACGAATTGAAAATACTTCTTCATACATCAGGAAAGTATATAGCAGCACAACGAGGGATTGATAAAACTAACTTGATAGGGAATAAATAAACTTAAAGCACAATTATTACGTCATAAGCAAGGCACGCTGTCTACGTTCTTTGATGTCATAAAAAAAATTGCTTTAGAAAAAGACAATATAATGATATCTACCAAGAAACTGTTGGTAAACAGGTTGGTATGGTTTATTTCGACGTGTTAACGAGTCTTACGTCAATTGACGCGCTTGGTCCTTCTAGATGGAATTGTAATTTTTTCGCTAATTTTTGCCCCCCAGGCCACGAAATTTGGTCTGAGAGTGTCTACGAATAAAAGAATAAAAGTCAAAAAGTACGAAGCGATAATACTTGAGAAAGCGCGATTTATCGACATGCAAAAATTTAGATGCGTCAATTGACGCGGGTTTGGTCCTTCTAGTGTTAAATCAGATGATAATTATTATGACTATAGACTTAAGCAATTTACTCAAAATTGGAGTTAGAGTTGCCAAAGAAAAGTAGGAATCCGATACCAACTCCAGCACATGGAGGGAAGCAACTCCGGCTTGAGCTTATTTTAAAAAATCTACTTCAATTCCCATTTTATCCAAAAACACGCGACTCCGACTTCCGATCCTGACTCCACAACCATAACTTAAACAAAAGCAACTTATGTAAAGTCTTATGTCTAGTCTCGGTTTCGCTACTCCAAAGTCTCATCTTGTCTCGGTCTCAGTGCCCCAAAATCTCGTCTCGGTCTCGAAGCATCGTGTCTCGAGTTTACCTCTGGAAATTATATTACAAATATAAATTTTCATTGATAATACAGTATGCTGTTTACTTCTATCGATTGTAATAGAACAAAAAGTCAACATTTTCTAACTATCAAATTTGTTTGAACATAATTCGTAAAATATTGTAGGCCTGTTAATGATTTCTTTAAACTTAAATGTTTGTAAATAAACTTGGAAAATCATTCAACCTAAGCTGCTACTGTCACAATAAAGCTGCTAACAAAATTGTATAGTCAACAATTAATACTAAAGATGAATCAAAACAGCATGGTTAGAATTGCTTCAAAAAGAGAGAAATTTAAGTTTAAATTTATAATAAAATGACGCAAATAGGTTTTGAACCGTGACCGTGTCGATCACATTCGCCGTCAATACGAAGTACTCACCCATGGTGCCCACTTTTTATAACAGACTGCATTTAGAGACATATTTAAAGTAATTGTTACCGTTTAGATCAAAGATTTTTGAACTAAAAATTGCGCACCCCAAGGTGGGAATGCTGTCATAAAGACTATAACATTTCCTCAAGTTAAGGTTTAATTAACTAAAGAAGTTATAAAGAAAAAAGCAAAAGGGTTGACGTTAACGGGTCGCAGTCCTAGAAGCTTTAAAATAGTTGCTATAAAATGTAGAAACAAAATATTAAAACAGCTTATAGCTGATCGAAAAATTACAAAAATAACAAAATGTCACATTTTGTATGTCTGTATAAAAATTCGATGAAACAAAATTGTGAAAAATATAATTTTATTCAAAATTTTGACTTTATTTTGATCTATAAAACTCAATAAAACAACCAAAACTATAAGATTGTGTAAGATTCATGACGCAATAAAGCGTTGAAAAAATAAAGTCTCGCACGATTGCTAGCGCTACACTTTATTTGTCAGTATTTGCAATTTAATAAATGCGTAAGTTGTCAGTCCAAATGAGAGTTAAAAAATGAATCCACACACCAGTATAAAGAAGTTTTTAAACCTTGTCACTAGCGTAACATAGTCCAAAAAACACGATATTAAAAATGAAATTAAAAAAAACTTTCGCTAGCTCTATTGAGGTTTGCAAAATTATATATTCGTTCAACTTTGTTGAAATATTCAAAGTTGGTTTTACAATTCTTACCTAAATAGCTTGCTGGTAAATAGATTTAGTATTCAACTTTTTATAATTTGTAAAGCCTACCAAAAATATCTTCACTTTAAAATTGTTTAGACATGTAGCTGTTTACCAAAGTCCTCTAAGAAACATATGCCAGTTGACGCCCATGAGATATCATTTGGCTATAAATATAACCTTACAAATTATGGGACAATAGGGGAAATATTGCCATTTCAACCTGTTCAATAACAAAAAATTTTTTTAAACTCTTATTTTTGGGCCATAAAATGAATTTGTAAAAACGTTTCTTGGAAGAAAGAAAACTGTTTACATCCAAATAGTTTATTTAAATGTGTTATACAAAGTAGTGAGATTTGAAAAAATTAAGAACAGAATCTTTCCAAAGCCAGAGTAAGAATTTTTGTGATTCAATTTCACTTTTCTTTTAGCATCTAATAATTTCAATTTGAGCAAATAGTTTACCGGTTGCTGAGATAACGATAGGTTAAAAAAAGGTTTGTTCGAACCAATGCAAACCGGCTAAATATCATTATCGTTTATACACTATATTCAACCATATGATTGTCTTTTTTGGGGTAAAGTTGATTTGATTACTTTTAAATAGATTTTTTGCACGCCAAAAAAGTTTTGTCAGCTATATTTGTTACGGGCGTTCTTGGTAAAACTAAAATTCGGGTAAAATAGTTTCACCTTCCTTTCCCAAATTCTTTGATCAGGTATGTCTATGGCCACAATCCAAAAGCCAAATTTTTAGTTTATCTGATTTGAAAATGGACAGAAAAAATATCAGTGGTCTGCAAATGTTTTGAGGTTTAGAAATTGTTAACTGTGTCCGGTGTTATTTTTGTTGCTGATTTCAAAAATGCAAGCAGTTTTGCTGTATCAGGTCTAGTTTTACACAAAATTATTTTTTATTGAGCAAAATATACAAATTAGCAACATTGGTTTTTGTTATGCAAACGTTAGGCAGGTTTATGACATCATAATATTAGTATATTATGAGTAAGCTCAATTTGTTAAAAAACCCAGTGGATCTGTTCAACCCTATTGGATGAAGATTTTAGGACGATTCTCGTGAAACGCATCTCAATTAAAATTTTTCAATAAGGGAGACAAGAATCAGTCCAAATTTATTAAAAACTTATTTATTTTAAATTTAAAATCGATTTCGATCAAAAGATCATCATCAGTTAACGATTCTATTAAGTCTGTGAAATTTTAAGAATAAAAATTAATAGAAAATTATTGAAAATTATTGATTAATGATTAAATTTAGTAAATGTCATAGAATAAAATAAAATGTACTCACTTAACAAAACAATTCTTTTCAAATAGTAAAGTAAAAACTTACTGTCAAAATTGTAAACTGCTAGTGCCAATTAAATTAAATTAATTATATAATAGTAAACATCAAGAAAAACAGCTGATTGCATATTAATAAAGGCGATTGTGACGTGTGAAGAGTCAAAAGTTGAAATACAAAATTTCGTAGTAATGTAAATCAAGACAGAAATAATATAGTAGTGAAATGAAGAGTGTAAGTGCAAGGTAGTGTAAGTGTAAGTAGAAAGTGTAAGTACAGTGTATTATTTAAAAATTTTTTTAATAGCAATATAAAGAAAAAATGCCTGGAGAAAATATATAAAGGAAGAAAGAGAAAAATATAAAAATATAAAAATATAAAAATATAAAAGAAACGTACAATAAAAAGAGAAGAGAAGCATTCAACGTTGAATAGGAAGAAGAGTAGCTTGAATATTTATAGAGGCATCTAAGAGATGAATCCAGCGGGATTCACAAATGTCTAAAGAAGAATTTGAAGGTTGTTGTAAGAAAGTAACTGTATAGCATTCTGAAATAGGTTTATTCTTATATGGAAGATCAGTGTGGTTCTTGTGGTAATGTATCGATAATGCTGCCTTTTCAGAATCCAATGTGCTGCTATTCCAAATATGGCGGTGTGTATTCCAACGTACGGAAAAACGATTTATAGTTTGGCCAATATAAATTTCAGAGCATATATTACAAGAAGCGGCATATATACCGAAATTAGTGCAGTTGAGGTTTTGCTTAAGTTGAATAATTTTACCATTTTTACTTTTGATAAAATTAGTGTTTTGGACCATGTTTTTATGTGTTCCATGATTACCACAAAGAGCACAGTGACCACATGCAGAAGAAGATCCATTTTTATGGTTTTTAGGCTGTAAATTTAAGGATAGTTTTTTGTGGTTTATTAAAAGATTTTGAAGTGTAGCTGGTCGTTTATAAATAACAGTGGATAACGGATTAAGATGTTTCTCTTTGTCAGTGAGATTAATGCAATTAGTGAAAGAAGTAGCCCAAACAATTTTATGAAATTGAGAATTTTTATCTTTGGTTTTGGTATTATCAGGTTTAAAACAATTTAACCAAGTTTTGGCTATATTTATCATATCATCAACCATTTTTTTATTGAAATTTAGATAATAAGCATTTAATTTGAAGTCGTTTAAGGCTTTCAATGTAACTTGTTTGTGTCTCGTTTAGTCGTCTCATACGAATTGCTTTTTTTTTTTTTTTTTTTTTTTTTATCTCTGTATTTATCCTCCTGACTCGCAGGAAAGCAACGGAGGCGCTATATATAGGGTAAGCAATTACCCCGACCTGCTTCCGGAGATGCCAAGATATTGCTGTCCGCTAGTAATTTAGTAGAGATATTACTGTAATTTAGAACTGCTTGTCAAGACCACCAAGCAGGGGAAAGTGCCGTAAAGTGTCTTTCCCACGGACACAACAGAATGGCGCAAGTGGGTTTTGAACCGAGACCATGTTGATCATCAGTCCGCTGCGTTAACCACACGACCACGCTTCTGAAAACACTATAGATTTGAAAATATGTGGTGGGTGAAATGAAGAGCGGTGTAGGAAAGATCGGTTTAAATCCAATCAGCGGGCTATATTACAATCTTACGGTGCAATCTTTGCGGGCTAAATTACTCCAATCAGCGGGCTATATTACAACTTCACGCATCACCGCTTTCTTAGAATATATCTTAAACCCTATCAGTAAACAATTTTGCCAGTTTCAATTTCATGAATATTGCCAAGATAGCAAACAATATTTACTTGAACTTACATCTTGGAAAGATAAAATTTCTTCGTCTAACCATTTAATTAATAATGATATACATATTGTTGCTGCAGATGTTAAAGCCTTGTACCCCAATGTGCCTCGTCATTTGGCACTAAACGCTATTCGGCAAGCTCTTACTCTTTTCACCAACTTTAATTCGTTATGTATTAATATTTTTTTACAGTTAATAGACCATTGTTGGAAGAATGTTATATTACAATTTGAAAATCATTTTTACAAACAAACAACAGGCATAATTACTGGTGACAATCATTCCGTATCAATTGCCAACATCACTCTTCACTCCATACTACTACCCATTGCTGAAACTATCAAACAATCACAATTATTCAAACGTTTTATAGACGACATAATATGGTTATCCATTGGCAAGACTACTACGCAAGATATACAAAAAGCACTTAATAATGTTTTTGAATCTGCCTGTCTTAAACTTGATTTTCGTCATATCTGCACCCAATCGCAAATTCCAGACCATCTAGAATTTTTGGATGTTGACCATGTAATTGATAAATATTGTAACTGTGGTTTTTTTACTAAAGACTATATCAAACCTACTGCTTTAAACCGATCTTTCCTACACGGCTCTTCATTTCACCCACCACATATTTTCAAATCTATAGTGTTTTCAGAAGCAATTCGTATGAGACGACTAAACGAGACACAAACAAGTTACATTGAAAGCCTTAAACGACTTCAAATTAAATGCTTATTATCTAATTTCAATAAAAAAATGGTTGATGATATGATAAATATAGCCAAAACTTGGTTAAATTGTTTTAAACCTGATAATACCAAAACCAAAGATAAAAATTCTCAATTTCATAAAATTGTTTGGGCTACTTCTTTCACTAATTGCATTAATCTCACTGACAAAGAGAAACATCTTAATCCGTTATCCACTGTTATTTATAAACGACCAGCTACACTTCAAAATCTTTTAATAAACCACAAAAAACTATCCTTAAATTTACAGCCTAAAAACCATAAAAATGGATCTTCTTCTGCATGTGGTCACTGTGCTCTTTGTGGTAATCATGGAACACATAAAAACATGGTCCAAAACACTAATTTTATCAAAAGTAAAAATGGTAAAATTATTCAACTTAAGCAAAACCTCAACTGCACTAATTTCGGTATATATGCCGCTTCTTGTAATATATGCTCTGAAATTTATATTGGCCAAACTATAAATCGTTTTTCCGTACGTTGGAATACACACCGCCATATTTGGAATAGCAGCACATTGGATTCTGAAAAGGCAGCATTATCGATACATTACCACAAGAACCACACTGATCTTCCATATAAGAATAAACCTATTTCAGAATGCTATACAGTTACTTTCTTACAACAACCTTCAAATTCTTCTTTAGACATTTGTGAATCCCGCTGGATTCATCTCTTAGATGCCTCTATAAATATTCAAGCTACTCTTCTTCCTATTCAACGTTGAATGCTTCTCTTCTCTTTTTATTGTACGTTTCTTTTATATTTTTATATTTTTATATTTTTATATTTTTCTCTTTCTTCCTTTATATATTTTCTCCAGGCATTTTTTCTTTATATTGCTATTAAAAAAATTTTTAAATAATACACTGTACTTACACTTTCTACTTACACTTACACTACCTTGCACTTACACTCTTCATTTCACTACTATATTATTTCTGTCTTGATTTACATTACTACGAAATTTTGTATTTCAACTTTTGACTCTTCACACGTCACAATCGCCTTTATTAATATGCAATCAGCTGTTTTTCTTGATGTTTACTATTGTATAATTCATTTAATTTAATTGGCACTAGCAGTTTACAATTTTGACAGTAAGTTTTTACTTTACTATTTGAAAAGAATTGTTTTGTTAAGTGAGTACATTTTATTTTATTCTATGACATTTACTAAATTTAATCATTAATCAATAATTTTCAATAATTTTCTATTAATTTTTATTCTTAAAATTTCACAGACTTAATAGAATCGTTAACTGATGATGATCTTTTGATCGAAATCGATTTTAAATTTAAAATAAATAAGTTTTTAATAAATTTGGACTGATTCTTGTCTCCCTTATTGAAAAATTTTAGTATATTATGAGTGTTAGATTTATTAGGTAACGTAATTGTAGACATACATGTATACATAAATTTAATTAATACAGAATTCATTTATTGGTGTTTGTTAGCATTTGTTATATATTTTATAGTTATGCACTACAATGAAGAAATGTAAAAGACCTTGTCTAATTTTGTCATATATGTAGAAAAGTTTTATTCACCGACTGCCAAGCAATTATCACACCTTTTATAAAAAACAGTTAGGATTATCATGCTATTTCTGGAATAAAACAAAGATCAAGATAAACTATTTGCACCACACATTTGTTGCAAAACTTGTATGTAAAATTTGAGAAGGTGAATCACAGGAAAGATGAAAAGCTTTCATTTGGAATACCAAAGATGTAGAAAAAAAAGACCAGGAAACAGATTGTTATTTTTGTATCACAAATTTTAAAGGCTTTATTCCGGGGCGTCCAAGCGTTTATGAGCCGAGGCCCATTTTGGCTCTTCAAAAAAATTTTGCAGACAAAGCAAAAAGCAACTCCATTTTTGTACCAAAAACCTAGTGATCTCTAAAAAAAGTTTTTACTTTGGGACGTTTGATCAGCCTAGCCAAACGTCACCTTCACAGTTCAGCGGGACACTGTAAGTAACGCCAAGATATTCATACGATGGAAGAACGATATCAAGGTTGTTGGGGTATTACTAATTAGCTGAATGTTGTTTGTGACTCAAAAGAAATATTCCTGTTCTACAGCATAACAAGAATGCTGTAAAATACTCTTTTTTTCCCCCCAGGATTACAATTTCATTTAATCAAATATTGATATGTTTCTGACAAAGCGATGTAAATTTTAAGGATGTATCATAAGTTATACTAGATAGCTGCTTTAGCACAAACTGTAAAAAAATTAAAAATATTATAGCAAAGTATTTGAGCTGATTGGAAAAAAACTGATTGCATATTTAAATTTTGCATAAAAAACGATCTAAGACCTATTAAAAATCCCTAAATTTTATTCTAATATATTTTGTTTGTAAGTATTTTTAAAGATTTTTTTAAAAATCAATCAATAAGTGAAAGTTTTGTTGAAACTACAAAAAAACTATTAATGTTTTTGATTTTCAATTTAATTAAATAGATTATAATGTGATTTTAGGATTGGACATTTTGCACGCCATAACTAAATCTCAATCCTATCAACTGCAAGTAAATTTGAAAGATTGGCTTGGCAACACTGTATATGCTCAATACAGGTACAAATGTTCTACATCGCTTTTAGTCTCAAACTAGTTCTTTAAACTATTGAATCTGAATCCTACAAGTAAAATGGTTTGAGAAAAAAAATTGGTGTTCAGCACTTATTTCAAAATATTTTGATATTTTATTGAGCCTGAAAGGATAACTATTGTAAACTTTAAGTTTTCTGTATCATACAGATTTTATCGTAATTGTTGATTAAATACTATTTTAATTTAACCAAACAAGAGAGCCTAAAAAGTTATTTGATTTTAGAAAATTTAAAGTTGGCAACTCGGATTCGAACTACACACTGACAGTAGGAGGCCACAGTGGAAATGTTAGTAAGTAATAAAGTAAAATGCTCAATGATTATTTTCAAATTTTGTTTAGCTTACTTTTGTTCAAACAAAAAATTAAAAACAAACCAATCATTTGTTTCTCAAATAATCGCAAAAACTTCATCAAATATAGGTTTAAAGTAAAATACAAACTTTAAAATTGTTAATTTATAACCCTCAATTGACCTATAACAAAATTACTTGCTGTACATCATAATATCCAAATTGAAGTTGTTTTCTAAGTGTCCGGGCCATGAAGAAATTCTATTTTGCATTGTTAGTTTTTAAAAATCTTTTTGCAAACTCATTTCCATGCATCCATCAAGGTTGCATTCGCAACTTTCAATTGGCACACAATCCCTCTCCATTCTTACCGATTTCTTAATCTCATTTCCAGATTTGCTCCACTCCATTTTCATTTGTTAAGTCACTCACTGATTTAAAAGGATTTTATTTATGTCTTTTGCTCATCACCATAGTTTTTGTTTTCGCTATTTTGCTATCCCCATTTCCTACTGATAAAATTTTTTGCAAATTATTTTCATTTTCCGCAATCAGAACAGTGTGGTCTGTATATCTAATATTATTCACCTTGTACTATCAACTTTGATTCCAATATTTGATATTTTATCTTCGCAGTCCCGGAAAATTTTCCAGACAATTTGAGTAAAGTAAGTGCCAGTCCTTATTCTTGTCTCACTCCTCTTCGTGTGTTTTTAAAATTGGTAGCTTTGTTGCCAATTCAAACTGCAACGTTTTGATTCCAATATAAGCTTTTAATTAATGGGACATACTCTTTTCCCAAAATATGTTTATTTAATGCTTGCATTATTCCTTCATGTTGTACCTTGTCAAATGCTTTTTTATACTCTATAAAGCAGTGGTCGGCAACCTTTTTTTATGAGGGCCCAAATTCTATCTATAAAAATTATTGAAGGCCCAGCAGTACACTTGAAACATACAGTGGCAGTGGCGTACGCAGAAAGTTTCCAAGATTTCGTCTCCGACTTCGCCACTTCCTCCCAAAATAATGGTGATCTCTAAAAAAAAAGGTCTTCACTTCCATTTCGTCTCAAATTTTTCAATTTTTTTCACTACACTACGCATTTAAAACTACCATGCACGTACGGCTAGCATGTGGCTCACAAAGACTTTGTAAAACCAAATAGCCCGCGGCCCGGTGGTTGCCGACCACTGCTATAAAGAATAAATAAACCTCCCTCTGCATTTGTAAGTATTTTTCACCCAACATTTTTAGAGCAAGCATAGCCTTTCTAGTTCCAGTTTTCTTCCGGAAACCAAACTGCATTTCTCCCACTTCTTCGTCAATTAGGCCCACTTTGTTTAGCCTCTTAGGGATAACTTTGAGTAGCAACGTAATACTATGTAGCATGATACAAATTGTTCTACAATCAGTACACTTGATTGCTTTAGCTTTTTTGGTATGGTAATACACTTGGATTTTAAAAATTCTTGTGGAACTTCATCTGACCGAAGCACTCGATTAAGTATTTTCTGCAATTTTGTTTTTTCGTTTTGGCCCAACAACTTCAGCATTTTAGCAGCTATGACAATATATTCTTTTGTTCATCCATTTGATTGCATATTCCATTTCCTCCATTTTAATTTCATATCCATCAACTTCTTCATCTTATTCCGTCATTTCTCCACACTTGTTGTTATTAAACAACTCTTCTATGTATTCTTTCCATCTTCTTTTCATTTCTTTGGCTTCATACCGCAATTATCCGTCTTTATCAACAATTCTTTATCCACTTAAATATCCTTTTTTCAACTTTGTAACACTTTTTATTTTTTGATGTAATGTTCTGTAAGCATAATTTTCCTGTAGGTCCTTTATTTCTTTGTATTACTCTTCCATCCAATCTTCTTTTGCTTTTTTGCATATTTCTTAGGTTTAATGGTTCAGTTTTTGATGCATTGTTAAATTTAACTTTACTTTTTGTCTTTCATCCATCAACTTACTTATTTCATCCGAATCATGGCTTTTTCTTTCGTGGCTTTTTTACTAGCTAATTTTTTGTCACATTCACAACCATGTCTTTAAAGTAATTTCAATCCTCATTGATTGATATGCTATCGTCTTTAACCATATTTTCCAAAACTTTAAAACGAGTTTCTATTTCTATTTTAAAAGCAGTTCAAATCTTATCATTTTTTTGTCAGCATCTCTAGGTTAAGTTTTTTTGTGGTTGCTGAATCTTCTTCAGCTTCATGCAATAATCCAGTACTATAGGAACGTGATCAGATGCACAATTTGGTCCTGGGTAGTTTTTAATTTTGTGCACGCTATTTCTAGATCTTATTAAAATTAAAATGTAATTTACTTGGTGTCACAGACTTTGTTTGGGAATCCTAAAGGACCAGTTGAACTAAGTAACCCGAATACCTGCGCTGAAACAAAGTGGTGTCTAAATTTTATTTTATTCCGGATCAAGAAGTAGTCTGCTATGAGCCTGAAGTTTTTATACAGTTGGTTTGAACGAAACTCGTATTGATTCGTCGAAGACTCTTTTCCACAAAGGAACAGAGACCACCGTCTCTAATAAAACGAATATATTTCAGAATTCCAACTTACAATAGACAAAAATTCTCTTCCACGCTTGCCACTGCAAAGCGAAATTAGCGCTATAACTCAATTCAATCAACACAAATACTTCTACCTCCGTAGAACAAAACTCCAAAACACTGGCGCAAAATAAATTCAACACTTGTCAACCGATACAAAATCTAGAGGGCTTCCTGCCCAACTCTTGCGCCCAAACCAAATTACTTTCTCTCGAAGCGATTCTGCTTCGACCGACACTTTTCGCTCTATTTGTCTCTCTTCGTCACTTTTCTTCGTCTTTTTCGTCTACTTCGTCTCTTTTTCAATCGAGCGAGCGCACATATAGGCTATATAGACAAACGACACGCGCCATCCAAGTTACTTGAATAAGCTAGATCATTCTTCAACTCTCCAAGGAGAACACTTTAGCTCGAACTAAATGGTATATACGCGAATATTTCAGTATTAGTGAGCTATAGTGGCGCTTTGACAAAACATATTACGTCTTTACTGTCGGGCGAAAAAAGAAAAAGGACAAGAAAATACATCAAGCGAATCGTAGACATTACATCGCATAATACGAAAGTAGCGCTTCACAGCGGTGCGATTATTATTTTATAATAAAACTTCGAATTACTTTAACGGGAATAAACTACATAGTCATGATTAAAATTATTATGAATGAAGTGTGACACTTGGCTTCTCGTTTGTGCGTTAGAACTCTTCCACGTATAAAGCCGTCGCTGGGACATTTTAAAACACATGTTGGAAATCATAAGTTTTCTTTCCTTCACAAACTCCAGAAGTCTTTTGCCTTGATCATTTCTTTCTCTCAGTCCTAATGCACGGACATGTTTACCATCTTTAGTAGGCCTACTACCAATTTTGGCATCGAAATCACTCACTATTATTGTAATTTTATTGTTAGCTTCATTTTTAATCCTTTCTTCCACTTTTCAATAAATTTCTTATATCTCTTCATTGCTATGTGCAGATGTTGACATATACACCTGAATGATGTTGATATCAAACGGTTTCCCTTTAAGTTTGACCATAATCACTCAATTATCTATTGCCAAAAATTCTTTCATAAATTTTACCACATCTGCTGACATCATTACACCTACTATATTTATATGATTTTTTCCGCCCAAGTATACCATTTGATATCCTTTTGAGAGGTCAGAAATTTTCCACCTTCCATCTACTCGTCTCACTCAATTCTAAGACATCTTATTTGTACTCGTTTCACTCCTATTTGAACATTTTCGATCTTTCCATTTCTGTATAAAAATTAGGCATTCCATGTAGCAGTTCTAATATGTTTTCGTTTAATGACGACCAAATTAGCCTCATTTCTACTCGTATCAAACGCAGCACTGAACTGGTTTGTCACAGCACTGTTAACGTTGTTTGGTGAGATCATAATTTGTTCATTTATTTTCAAAGAATTGCTTTATTGAAAATGTAGGCTATAGGCCTAGTGGAGTGGGTTCCTGTATCCTTCTCCAAGCGAATGCCGTTGACCATTTGTATTATGATTCATCCGTCTTTTTGAAGTTCTTTCCAGCTGGACTATCACAAGTTACAAGATTATTTTTTATCGAGATATATTCCTCTAGATCCGTCTGTCTTTGCGCAGCAGGCTTACCACATGAGGTGATAGAGCAGTCTTGGAGTGAAGTCTGGTTTTTACCATGTTCAGACTCCCTGGAATAAAAGAACAATTATCAGATAAGAGGCTGTCTATTGCGCTTTAATCTGTGAAATATAATATTTCTGCAGAGACCTTTTAGAATAGATGTATCAAAATTCATTTGATAAAGTTATTCTCACAAATTTCAACTATTATTGTTTTGGTATATTATCAAAAGTAATAGTGTTGAAGTTATTGTTGAAATATCATTTATATAGACTTGCATATAACCGAAAACGCGTTGTGATCAATAAAAGATCGAAAGAAGAGAATAAAAGTGTGATGGCCAAAAGAGCAAAATCTGATAATTTCGTTTTTTTTGATCAATAATTAAGTTATTTTTGATCAATAATTAAAGGTAGGGTCCACCCAAGATCTAAAATTTTTCCATAAATGAAGTAGAATTTTTTAAATCCATTGGTTTTGGTTTCATGTAAATCCGAGTCCCCATTGCCCCAATATTTCAAAAAAACTAAATTCAAAATGAGCGGTTTTGATTGGTCCTCAGTTTTATGACGTCATGACTAGAAAGTTAAGCAAAAACTGCATAGGTACAGTACATGTTACAATTTTAGTCTGGTTGATCAGTGTAATTTAATACAAGTAATGGATGTTTCTTGTATGGATACCGGTTGTTTTAACAGAGTAAAACAAAACGGTATTAGTTTTCAGCGATTACCAATAAAGGATTTTACAAGGATACAAAAACGGTTGAACAATATGAAGCTAAAGAATCTACATACTGTAATTTGAAATACTGCAAGTTATGTAGCAAGCATTTCACTAAAGATTGTAATGAACGAGACCTGAGATTGCAATTGCTAGGAATCAAAAAAAACAAGTTTAATTAAAGAATGGTGCAGTTCCAACATCGTTTAATTTTTCCTCCTATAACATGTTAACTGGTAAAAATTTAAAAAAAAAAAATGTCAAAAAAATCAAAGGCAAGACAAAAAAGGATAAAACAAAGAGAACAAAAGAAGTTTTTGCTAAAGGTGAGTAACTTCTTGTGTTTTTACTTTAACTGGCATATTTAGAGAACTCTTTTGTGTTTTCTGCTCACAATTTTAATGCACTTGTCATGACTTAAACAAATGCTGTCTAGCTAATTGGTTATAAAATGTATACTGTACAAACTTGAAATTGCAAAAGGTAGTAACTTCCAGTAGTTTTACTTTGGTGGCAAATTTAGAAAACTTTTTTGTGTTTCTTTTTTCTTGCTCACAATTTCAATGCATTTGTCATGACTTATATAAATGCTGTCTAGCTAATTGGTTATAAAATTTATACTGTATAAACTTGAAATTGCAAAAGGTAGTAACTTCTAGTAGTTTTACTTTGAGTGGCATATTTAGAGAAACTTTTTGTGTTTCTAGCTCACAATTTCAATGAACTTGTCATGACATATATAAATGATGTCTAGCTAATTGGTTATAGATTTATATAAACTTGAAATTGCTGAACTTATAAACAATCTGAAAATTTCTCTTATCTGTTTTCAAACTTACAGCCACTTATAAAAAACATTCATATTTTTTGAAACATTTAATACATAATAAAAACTTGAAATATATTGGCACCAAAATATGAAATGATATACCAAGTCATATAAAAATTTTGTTTATTCAAGATTAAAAATCAATAAAATTTTTATTTTATTCTATATCCTTATATATTATTGTAGAGTTATAAAGTAGTCCCACGCAGCAGTTTTTTAACTATATGCATTTGTAATTAGGTATGATTGCTCGTTTTATCTTGGCTGCCTTGGATAATAATAGTAATATGAAGTTGGAGCAAGTCAAAGGTGAAAATGGTAAAAGTACAGTAGTTGGAAACTTTAATGGTCCCAACACAGCCAAACTTTCATTGTGAAGAAGCAATGCATCTCAAAAGGCTTTTTGCAAAGATCTAATGTCATGTACATGAATTCAGCTCAATTCTGGCTCAAAAGGTAAAGCGCTAACTATTTTACAACCCTGGTGTAAATCAGCTGAGCTATAAGTAAAGAAACAGGATAAAACACTCAATCCAACTCACCCATTTTTACAGTAAATTTACTGCATGCTTTTGCAACAAAAAATTTTACAAACTAGAAATTATTTCATGCTGATAACATCTGGTTCTACCCCTACATGCTGTCTTATGATAAACTATAACCTCCTCTAATATTGGTCGATTGTAGACTTATTAGTGCTGCACTTGTAGCAACCCAATGCAAACAATTTCACATCTCTATTCATTTGATTCTACTTTTAAAATATGTCATTTTTTGCGTTTCACTATCATCTTGTGAATCCTGAAGTTTGCATGATTTTTGGGTCTCCGTGAAGCGGTTCCACACCATGTAAGAAGCCCTGTAACACATGCAGAAGGAAGGTGCTACAAGTATGCTAGCTACAGCAAATTGTTTGCTTAGATTAGAAGGTATTTAATCACCTTACGAATCGTATCTGAACCTATTTTTTTGAACTATGTTTGTGATCAAATAAATTAAAGATTACCGTCCGTTATCGGTGTTTAAGTTTTTGATTTTTAGAAATTTATTTTTTTTGTTTTTAAATTATTAGTTTTTTTTGATTTTTAGAAATTCAAGATATACACGTGCCTGCTTTGGCGAAGCAAACAATAGCTCGTGAACAGAAGCCATCCAAGGTTGAAGCTGTAAAGCTTCACAAATATGTTTCCATACTTGATGTTTTTGTGTACACAGTATATTTTTTTAACTGAAAATAAATATTTTTTACCTTAAATTTTGTAATGTACCTTACTAGTCAAAAGTAAAATATATCATATCAACTATATATTCTGCTCAGGACAATGTCAAAGGCATGAACAATAGAGTAATTGTTGAGCAATTCAATCTGCTATCAAAAATGCAAAAATATTGCTGTCTATTTCAACTTATCTTTTAATAGGAATGAATTTAAAATTGCTTGTTTAGACACCCAACCAAATAAAAGTGCTGTCTAGTGTCTTGCCTAAGAACACAACATCTTGACAAGCTTAGGAGTTGAAACAAGACCCTGAAGATTGCAAACACCCTCAAACCCACTCTCGCCATTCTGTTGTGTCCTTGGGAAAGACACTTTACAGCACATTTCCCGGCTTGGTAGTCTTGGCAAGCAGTTCTAAATTACAGTCATATCTCTATTAAATTACAAGCGGACAGCAATATCTTGACATCTCTGGAAGCAGTTCAGGGTAATTGACTAACCTATGTATTAGCGCCTCCGTCGCTTTCCTGCGAGTCAGGAGGATAAATATAGAGATAAAAATAAAAAATAAAACCAACACTCCGACTCAGGCTATGCTTCTGACGAAACTACGTAATATTTGATACCAGTACTTAGTAGTAGTAGTAGTAGTAGTAGTTTGTTTTTATTCGCACCCAAAAGAAACAATTGATAATAATTGAAGACAAAATAGAGCAAAGGTTGCAAATAGGGAAACGGCAACTAAACGATATACGTTATAACATAACTTGATCTGATACAAAAGAATAGCAAGCAATTATGTTGATGAATCGACATTTTATTCAAGATACAATGCTTTATTTATTTACTGTTATCTAAGACCGTCAGCATATTGGCTTTATGAAATCCTTCGTATCTTTCATTTTCTTTCAGAAACCGTTTTCTTATGGCGATTACTGCACAAGCAGGTATAAGACTGAACATCAGCACCTCAGTGTCCAGACATAGCTTGTTAAAGCTTGATATGCTGGTAATGCAGTATACATTTATTAACTTTTCCTGGATTATTTCAACTTTTCTGCAGCATTTGTTTTTAATTATTGATGGCATAATATAACAATGCTCGCAGGAACAGTGAAAATATTCTTCATTGCTTATAGGAAATTATTCGACGTCGTATCAAACTATTGTGCTTGGTCTATTTTATTAAATTTCTTTGTAGGTTCATATAAAAATCCTTTAATCACAATGTTTTCCATTTTTTCTTTTTACCAGCTTTAGAACTGTACTTTCAGTAGTTGATAGCAGCTGCAGCTGTAGTTATCACTAATAGCAATCGTTGTCTCAGTTGATTTGCCAGCCATTGACGTCATCACTCACGTGCGCCATCAATGGCAATTTTTTCTTTTTGGGATAACTGGCATAATAGAGACCTTTGAGTAAAAATTTTTTCAGGGTTGATTATTAACTACTTAAAGAATATTTTAAGCTCAACTTGTATTTTGACTGGACTTCCCCTTTAAGTAGAAACAAACTCGCCAATAATTTAAATCAAGGTCCCACAATTTTTTGTTATTGCCGGCTTTATTATAGAGTTAGTTTTAACTTGTGGCCGCCACCGAGTTAAGGAAAATTCTATAAATTACTTATTTTTCAAAAAAAAATGCTATAGATGCCGTTTACACCAATCAAAAAAATTAATGGAAAGACATGTTGCAATATTTTGAAAAATTTATACAAGCACATTTTGCAAAAGATTCTATTAATGACTCCTTTGGTCCTTGTATACTTGCAAAAGAACCTGCAAAATTAGACGTCTTAAGCTGTATTATCACGGTTGATCAAAACGACAGTTGATCGAAACGACTCTTGATCAAACGACAGTTGATCTAAACGACATTTGATGGAAACGACAGTTGTTAAAAAAAAGATTTACTTTTTTTGTTTTTCCGATTAAACAATTTCTTTGATACTGTAAATTAGATTCATAAAAAGCAGAGGCCATCGGTAAGAAGACAGTTTGTTTTTATTTTTTATAACTTTTTGCCATTGTCAGAATTTCTCAACAAGATCCCTGGGAAAAGCATTTTTAGGAGGGCAACAAGTACATCTCTTGTCATCGTTGTGTTTCGTTAGATGCTTTTTGCTTCCCTTTTTTTTGCATTCTTTTTACCTTGTATTCGGTAGCGTATTTAGAGGGAAGGGGAATTGTGTCATGGCCCACCCTTGGAGACCCCTTGGAGAAATCAGAGACAGATTTAAACGGAAAACCTTTTTTTAGAAGTTACTGCGTTTTGGGACAAAAACTTCGCAAAACCGAGACAGATTCAAAGTGAAGATCTTTTTTTAGAGATTACTATGTTTTAGGACAAAAATTGACAAACTTGGGACAGATTCAAAGTTTATCTTTCATTTTATCTTTCATTATTCGATTTTTATCTTCAAAATTTTATCTTTCATTATTCGATCAAGTGTCCCTTTGACCAAATGTCGTTTCAATCAAATGTTGTTTCGATCAAGTGTCGTTTTGATCAAGTGTTATTTCGAACAAGTGTTGTTTCGATCAAGTGTCTTTCGACCAAGTGTCGTTCAATCAACTGTTAGGTCACGTGTTATCACAATGACACTTTAATTTTGTAGATTTTTTTACAAGGGAGCGATGGCCCAAACAGAGGATACGAAACATTGATTTAAACATTCCAATGCAATTTATAACTAGAATTAAATTTTAAAATGGAACCAACCACAGGGTTGTGGAGTCGGAAAATTTGTTCTTGGAAATCGACCCTAGCTTTACAAAATCTTACAATTCCAACTTTGACTTTTGCTATTTAAAATTTTATGACTCCAACTCCGACTCCAGATATTTGGAATTTTACTACTCAACTGCACTCCGTTTCCAAAACAACTCAAAGCGACTCTCACCTCACTCTAAAAGGTGCAACTCCGTCGTCTCCTACTCTAAATTCACAATCTTGGAGATCTAAATTAAAATAAAGCAAAGTTTATAAAAACAATAACAACTCTGATTCCAAATCCAAATTCAGAACATTAAAAAACATGTCTCCCGGCTCCAACTACAACACAGCTAAAAAATTACTCTGACTCCACAAAATCTAAAAAAAGACTCTAACTCCACAAAATCTAAAAAAAGTACTCCGACGTCTATTCCGAATTCCAAAGCATACGACTTCGACTATTCCGACTCAGCTTCCACAACCTTTGCTGGAATAAAATCTTAAGATTTTTTTCTAAATAAACAAACTTTTTTTTCTTCCTACGAAAACTATCTCTTCTACAAAAAATATTTACCTGATGCTCCCTAAGTTGCACTCTGGGTTCTGACAAGGAAAGTCAACCGTTGATCAAGTCTTTCTACGTTATGTTAATACAAAACATCGATAATTCTTTTGGGGCTAAAGAGAAAGCTGGCACCACATGCATCGATTTGGCAGCGGCATGTGCCGAAACTTTTTAACGGCTAAGCGCATGATTCGTCATGGAACGAGATTATGAAACTTGTCCGGAATCAAAGTTTTGCCCTTACCACCAGTGACCACTATCAAAGTTGGCTCCACCATTTGAGAAGCATCGGTCTCGGCTTCCTTTCTTTTTAACATTTAAACGTATAACTGCCCTGGTACTGCCCAATTGACAGCTGAATACTACCCGCCGGTCTGGTTTTGTTGAACAACATTTGCCTGATAGAGAGTGTCTTGAATGACGGTTTGCAAATTGTCACTAGATCCCTGCGTTACATCTACCCATACTTTCAAGCATCCAGCCAACTGAGTTTTGGCTACTAGGATCGAAACTCTCCTGCTAAATTTTAAGTGGGTATTCAAATATCTCCCGATTGAGACTGAGATCTTGACGCCAGTTTGTATTAGTTGCCCCGAAACTATTAACAACATTGTCAAACTAGGCATCCGGGCTACGAAAAGTGGACGAATTATAGATAAAACCCGCAGTGCTTTCTAATACATCCAGGCTCCGTGATTTTATTTCTAGAATCAGTACCCGGTCTGTAAGTTATATGGATTTACGCTTTACCCAGAATAGAAGGCTAAATGGGTTTACCCAGAACAGCTTGATTACCTACTAATTGTTTCTAGACGGTTTCATTTATCCATGCATTTATGGGGTCTCGCTTCTTTACGTGAATGTTAGTGCAGTGCAAGTGAACAAACCATGGATCACAGCCTAATAACGTGTTTTTTGCATTGGACACCTCATGAAGCACGAGGTCTGACCATTTTGGGTAACCGTTTTGGAGCACGAGGATCTGATCGATAAGGTCTGATCGAAACCCGATGCTGGTTCAACACCATCACTGCCAGCATCTAATCCCGGCAGTATAACAACTTGGGGTAGTAAAACAATAAATCCTCGGCGCCAGTCTCTGATTTTGTTTAACTTGAAATAATGCTCTCCCATAGGACAACAAAAAACTAGAGATTAGCGCATTTATTACTTTTTATCTCGAGCTTTAAAGCTTCTTGTTTTTACTAAAATTGCTAATGTTATTATTTTATTTATCGATTAAACAGTTTTTGGAGCATAAAATTTGAATCAATTTTGACAATTGCATTGTCTTAGTTTTTTCAAATCATTAGTAAAAACGGTTGTTATTTAAAGATTTATTATACCGTACATTTGAAAACTCAATTTTTTAACAAATATCGATAATCATTCAATATTGCTATTTTTATTTAACACTTAGTGTTCTTTTTATATTATCTACTAAACAGTTCTTTAAATTTCTTTTTATGCTTCGAATTTTCTATCAAATTAAATTACAAGAGCTGAAATTTTTTTGTTTCATTCAATAAGTAGATTTTTGTAATAGTTTGCTTTATTAAGTCATAAATTATTCAAGTTCAAATATTCAAATTTATGATAAACTATTCAGTTTAATTTGTAATGATATGAGTAAGAATTTCGTTGGTTTGTTTTCTATTTTAAAGGATTGTAATTTGCCAAAAAAATAATTGCTCCAATTTTGTTTTAAAAAAGTTTAAATTTTTATCAAATTAAAAAAGAAAGTCAAGTAATTTTTTTATTTAATTTTTCCTGTCTATGTATTTTACAATCGATCTACCACTCATTGCAAATTTGGACCTGCTTTAGTTTTTGACAGTTTTAAATCATTTTAATATTTTCGTATTTCATATTTGTTTGGTGTCCGACTATCTTTAGCAGCCAGTTTATTCGATTATTGAAGATTTTACTTACTTTATAAAAAACTCTTTAAATTTGATTAAAATTTTGTACAGTTTACATTGTTTTACTCGTATATTTTTCGCTTATTGTTTAAGTTTATTATTGTTTTTTTATTAAATTTAAAAATTTTGTTGTTTTGAAGATAAATATTTTGTCTTCAACATAGCTGAGTATCTCGTGGCGTTGTACAAATACAGATTGTACGCAATTTTATCTGGGTTCGATTCCCAACCGCATCAAGTCATGCTGTCTTTAGTAAATATCATTAAAAATTCTATTTAATTTTATCGCAGGTGATGCTTTGAAGTATCACAACAATCAACAATTTACAACAAAGGATCGCGATAACGACGAGCGGAGTTTTAATTGCGCGGTTTTTTATCACGGAGCTTGGTGGTACAGAAGTTGTTATCGGGCCAACTTGAATGGAAAGTATTTGATAGGTGGACAAATTGAAGATCAAGGTGTAACTTGGTTTAATTGGAAACCACAACCGTATTACTCGTTGAAAGAAGTGAAAATGAAGATCAGACCGAGCCCGTAATAAAATTATTTTTTTAAAAAAATATTCTATTTATTTAGAAACAATGATTAAATAAAAGGTTTTGGTTTGTATTTAATTTTGAGCAAACTTTTGTTTAAAAACTGATCTTTTTTCTTTGAAAGGAATGGATATGAAATCAGACTGAATCTAACCAAGTAACTCTTCTTAAATCACTTTGGCTTGCTCATAAAAAAAAGATTAACAAAAAGACTTTAATATTTTCACTTCTATAAGTTTCTTTATTTTATAAAAGTAACCTTATGGTATTTAGATATTAGACATAACCCATATTTTGAAACTGTAAGCGTTGATTGTACCGCATAAATTTAAGAACTAATCGCACTGTCGTGCCTGAATGTTCATTTAGTTTGTGTAGACTTCTAAGCGTGTTCTTTGTTCATTTACAAATACAATAATGTGGACGGTGTTTACAGTGCTTAATTTTTGTTTACGATGACAACCCATTTACAGTGAAAGACAGCCAGCATCAAGGTTGCTGACTGTCCAGAATCTACTGCGTCGCATCATTTGTTTGTGAACGCCGCAGCTGCTTAGCTCTCCGCCTTCCGTTTCATAAATTTACCACCTTCCATTTTGAATTAGTTTTAGAAAGAGAATATACTGTTTTTTCAACCATACCACAATTATATATACCGTAGTTCTTCAATAGAAGCCAAGGCTTCTATTTATTTTTGCAATCATTTTGTGCGGTTTCTATTCAAGACGGCTTTTATAAGTTTTTACTATAATAAATAACAGCGCTGTAAGAATTCATCCTACACAAAAAAGTTTTAAATCTTTTGAAAGAAGGCTTTTTTCAAGAAAAACTCTACGACTTTATTAAGGCAATTACAACTACAGAGTGAAATAAAAATATCCAACAGACTGACTGGAACTAGCTGGGTTTCTAATTTGTTTGTGTAGGAAATTAGGACCGGTTTAGGTTGATTTCCCGCTGCGTGTTGAATTCTTTTGTAAGTTCAAAACTTACGTCGTAAAATTGCAGGGTGTAAAAGCAGTTTCATTACACGCAGAGCCATTTGAAAAGTAACATATTACAGATCTAAAGCGGGGAATTCCTATTGTACTTGTATTTTTGCGGCTTCTATATGCTATAGAATAAATATTCTTTTATAGTTAAGTGCGGTTTCTATTCAAAGAAATATGGTAGCAACACACATATACTCATACGAAGATAAAACAAAAAGAAGTCATAACTATAAACGTTTTCCACTTACAATAGCCCTCTACAGTTGAATAAAATAAAATGTTGAGAAACTTTACCATGTAATTTAAAGATCGAGGTCAATGACCTAATTACGTAGTTGTTTAGCAAATTTGTCACTCGAGGTTTTGATAAAAGGATTTGTTGAAAATTGATTTAAAAATGCAAAAAGCAAAATAATAACCGCAAAGCCGATACACCACGCAATTAAAATCCAATGACAAGAAATGACAATTGAAACAAGTCTTCAGGTGGAACACGAGTCTTCAACTTCTTTTTTTAAATTTTTTTATAATAAAATTTTCAATTTGGCGAAGCAATCAAAGTTTGGCCTGAAAAATTAAGTAGAAACAAACCTGCGGTCATCACATAACTTCTAAAGAAACAACTATGTGAAATTGTGAGTTGGCACTATATAAGATTTCTCGTGTGTGTATTACGTATAACAGATTTTTTTTTATTTTTGCTTTTCGCAAAATTCGCCAAAAGACTTTTAGGCGTAAAAATTTTTCTAAAGTTTTATTCAATCAGAAAAACTCTGTTTGAAATAGAAGAAACGCGTTGAGAATTGCAATATAAACCATAGAACCAATGTAATGCTAAATATTTTATTTTAACGCTGACATTATCAATTAGTAAAGATAGTATTTGAAACATCAGTGTTTAAAATCTTGCAGATAAGGCATAACAAAAGATCTATGATCTGTTAAGTACCTCATTACTATAAATGGCCGATTAAGGCAAACATTTCAAATTAAAGTTATTTCTTTTTTATTTTGCTTTACCACAAAAAACTTGGGCACACTTATTTTGCAACAAAAAACGGAATGGTTATTTGCTGAACAATTAAATGTACCAAGTTGCAACTGTTTTCGTATTTTCCGACTTCTCCAGTGGAAAATGAAAAGTTGGAATTCTTTGTTACTTCTGTTACACTGTTAACCACTTTCACAATTAAGGGTAGCCTAATATTTGTAGACATCTTTATCGTAAACTTTAACCTAACCGAATATTATATAAGTGGTTTTTAATAAGAAAAGCATTTTTTCCTAGGAGAATTTCACGAATTCAAGGAAGGAATTTTTGGTTTCAAAATTTGCTGTCAATTACTTTATTTTTTTAGTTTAGTTCATATGGCTTTACTCCTATCAGTAGATGACTGCCGATCCGACCTCTTTGCAAAAAACAGAGGAACTAAGATAGAGATAAAACAAACTATGAATATTTGGTCTTAAAGTACTGTAATTTTGACAAAATTTTGTAAATTAAAATTCAACATTTGAGCCATCTCCTATAACAAAGAGGCTGGTTTTGCAGCCAATAACTTTGAACTTATTTTTGTGAAAGATTACAACAAAGCTTTAAACTTTATTTTGAATGCTTCCTGCTTTTTATCGACAATTAATGAACAGTTTAAATTGAAGCCGTTCGTTTTATCGCTTTAAACTGTTTTCGATCTTGAACACGTGTGTAATCTTTACGAGATTTTAATTATCCTCTGAGTCAAAAACTGATAATTGTAAATTAGGAGCAGCGATTAAGCGATTAACTTAACAAGTCGCATGACCTGAAATTCTGACCCATTGAACGGAACACTTACCCGTAATGAAAGCAAACTTAGATCATTACCATCATCGTTATGTTGGCTGTTCTTGCTATTATTATCATTGAAGAAAAAAAGAAAAAAATATTACAATCAAAATATATTCAATAAATATGAAGCTCCGTTTGCGAACATTTGTCGATTTAATTTTGGATTTAATTTTTTATGATTTGAGCTTCGTGAATCTTAGAAGAAATCTTAGAAGATTAGAAGAAAATTTTGATTTGCATTTACGTATTATTACAAAATTGTTTTCATCAGACCGATTATTAGAACACTTTTCGCACGACAAAATATGATCTTTAATTGCACTATCCTGTAGACTTTTGAAATTCAGATGCTCCCGGACTCTAGTGATCAAATGTCTGGAGAACATACCGATGTATATCTTGTTCGCATCGCACGAACACGAAAATTTATAGACAACATTTGAATAAAGAGCCACAGGAGTTTTGGATTTTAACTGAAAATAATTGACTACTTTAAAAGTTTTATAGACAGGAGATATCTTTAAGTTAAATCTTATATACGCGTACTAATATTACTAAATTGTAGAAACCTGATGAGGGCTGAAGTAAGCCGAAAACGTTCGTTTTTAAATAATAATTTTTAATGTTTATTTAATAAATGCTGAAAATGCTGAATCCATTATAGTTCATAAATGCTGAATCCATTATGGCTGCTATTTTCAATTGTTGTCTAATTTTAAACAATTTAAGAATTATGAGACAAATTGTAAACTACTATTAACAGAAAAAAAGAAAAACTTATTTATTTTACATATTAATATTAGATCAATATATAAAAATTTCGATGCACTAAATCAGGGTGGTCCAACTTCTGCACTCTTGTGGGCCACTTTTCAAAATTATTTGAATTTGCGGGCCTCAGTCGGCTAAAAATTCCTATTTTCGTTCCAAAATCAGGTGTTCTCTAAAAAAAAAAAGGTCTTCACTTGGAATCGGTCTCCAAAATTCCTGTTTTGGCGCAAAATCATAGCGTTCTCCAAAAAAAAATTACGGCTGCTGCTTCTGATCGACAAGACTTGTGCAAAATTGATATGCGGCATGCGGCCCGCGAGCCCGTAGTTGGACCACGCTGTTATAGAAGATTGCCGCTACTTATGATCGACAAGACTTGAATTGTGCAAAATTGTTCCGCGGGCCGCACAAAATTGTTTCGCGGGCCGCATGCGGCCCGCGGGCCTGTAGTTGGACCACGCTGCACTAAATCATGAATTTTTACAAAGACTAAATTATTTACCTGATATTATTTGTTTGAGTGAAACAAAAATCAAAAATTTTCCAACGGTTAATCTTTTCTTAACTGGTTATCATTTGATAGAACATGCTGACTCTCAAACAGTTGCTGACGGGATAGGAATTTACATTTCTGATAATTATTCTTCAAAAACTATTGGGAAAAATACGTTAAATTGTAATTGGGAAGATATTTGGATTCAAATTTATGATTTTAATTCTAATCAAATCTTTTATTTTGGAGTTATTTATCGACACCCGAATAGTAATATTATAAACTTCATTTCGGCTTTAAATGATAAACTAATACAGCTAGGTATAAATATTATATTGTTGATGATTTTAACATCAATATTGATCATAAAAACCGCTCAGTAAATTCTAATATGTATCTAAATATGATTTCGAGTAATGGTGCATTTTTGCCTATTGATAAGCACACTCGAGTTATTGGTAATTCCAGATCTATTATTGATCATGTTATTACAAATGATATCTTTAATACAATTTTTGCTTGTGTATTCCTAAGTGATATTAGTGATCACTTTCCCATAGCAATTATAGTTGAACGAAAAAATAAACAACAAGATAATAGTAGATACAATAAGCAACCTTATTTTTTTAGAAATTAAAAAATTTTTAATTATGATAGCTTTATTGGTAATTTGCAATCTTCTATAAATACTTTTCGGCATTCTCTTTCTTTTAAATCAGTAATGAAGTTGATAAATTATTTTCAAATTTTATTGAACTCGTATCTGTGACTATTAACACGTATGCACCATTAACAAAAGCTTCACGCAAAAAACGTAAATTAATGAATAAACCATGGATAACAAAAGGTATTTTAGTTTCAATTCGATGCAAACAAAAATTATATATAATTTTTTTTAAAAATGGTACTGAAATAGAAAAAATGTTGTATAAAACTTATGCCAATAAATTGTCTAAAGTCAAAGCTTTATCAAAAAAACTTTACTTAAAACAAGAGATTGTCAACTCCAGTCATGATATGCGTAAATTTTGGTGTATTATGAAGACTTTACTTCCTCATAAACCAACTCGGGTTCTTCCTAATTATATTCATGAAGAGGGCCAAATAATAGATACACCATTAGACATTGCTGATAAATTCAATAATCACTTTTGTAGGGTTGGTAAAGTCTTAGATGAAAAAATCAAACCTTCTAATTTGAATAATTGTCAACAGTATCTATGTAATCGTGTTTGTTCTTCTATGTTTTTAAATCCTACTAGTACGTTCGAAATTCGCTGCATTATTAATCAGTTAAATATTAACAAAAGTTGTGGTTCTAATGGGATTGAAGCAAAATTTATCGTTCTTGCGTCGGAGGTTTTATTTCTAGTGTTAGCTGTATTATTTAATGCTTGTTTTGATTTCGAAATTTTTCCTACTTGTCTTAAAGCAGCTAAATTCGTTTCTGTATATAAGGCTGGTGATATAAATGAAGTAACAAATTACAGACCTATCTCAATATTGTCTATATTTTCTAAAATTTTAGAAAAACTAGTTCATACGCGGACACTTTTTTTTTAAATGTCACTCAGTATTAATTCCTACACAATATGGTTTCAGACCTAAGTATTCAACTTTGCATGCTTTACTACGTAGATATTACTAATTCTGCATTAGATAATATTGAAAAAAATTATATACTGGGCTTGTATTTTTAGATTTAACCAAAGCATTTGATACTGTTAATCATTCAATTTGAACATTATGGAATACGAGGAATAGTTAACAATTTTTTTGGTTCTTTTTTAACAAACAGAAATCAGTACGTTACAATTAATAACACTAATTCTTCCTTAAAATCTATAGATATTGAAGTTCCTTTTCTTTTTTTAATATATATTAATGATATTCCCAACAGTGTTAAATGTACTCCGCGTTTATTTGCTGACTATACTTTTCTCCTGATGGGAGCTCCGTCTACTACTATTCTAGAAAACCAACTTAAAGATGATCTTAATAATATTTGTAATTGGATATCTCCTAACCATTTAACGCTAAATTCAAAAAAATCGCAATTATTAATTATTACACCAAACCTCTAGTTTTCAAATGCTGTTTTAAATATTCAAAGTCCAGCCGGTTAAATTAAAATTGTTTTTAAGGCAAAATATTTGGGAATATTATTTGATAATCGATTAAACTTTCATGAGCATATAAAAATTCTTGAGGTAAAAATAGCTCGATCAGTTGGAATTTTAAATAAACTGAAGTATTTTTTACCCAGCTCGGCATTATTGAAACTATATTATGCACTTATTCATTCCCATTTTAATTATGGCCTTGCTGTTTGGGGAAGCACTTATCCGACTTATCTTAATAAACTAAAATAACTTCAAAATAAAGCTATTCGTATTGTCACCTCTTCTCATATGTCAACTAGCTCGAAACTTTTATATATTAAATCAAATATTTTGCCTTGCTTAAATTGTTTGAGTTTGAAATAGCCAAAATTGTTTATTTTTATAAATTTAATTTATTACCTAAGATATTTGATAACTACTTTTCATATGCTAAATCCTGCCATTCTCGTATCACAAAATTTTCACTTAATAATCACCTTACCATTCCTCTGTTTAAAAGTAATTCAACTCAAAGATCAATAAAATATATAGGTCCAACAATTTTAAATTCCATCAGTTATAATCTGAGAATAATGACATTTAATAAATTTAAAAAACATTATAAATCAGTTCTACTTCTCAACGATTAAATTCATATAATTCTTACAATTTGTTTTGTGTACCTTATATTATTTTTTCTTTATTGCTTGGTTAGACTCTACATATTCTTAATGTTATATTGCTGTTTTGCTTTGTTTTGTTTTGTTGTGTTTTTTATTGATTTGTTTTTTTTTGTTGTTTTTCATTTTTTGTGAACATTTTCAATGTTAATATTGTCAATTTGCTTGTATATTTCTATATTTTACAAGGTGATTGCTTGACTCGAAGACTTTACGGTCCCTTCGCAATCACCTTGTCGCAACTTTAAGAGTTTATAATGGTATTTATTGCTGACTAAGTTTACCTTTTTGCGACGAAATAAATTAAATTGCAAACATTTTTGGGCGAAGACTCCACCTGAATTTTTGTTTCAGAGTTTTAATGCTCTTTTGTCTGTTTATTTCAAATTGCATCCCTTTTAATAAAAAAAGTTAAAAGTTTTATTGTGTGCCAAACGAACCACGCTACATTCTTTATTATTAAATTTTTTTAAAGGACATTGTTCAAAGTCCTAACCTAATGCAGAGATAACTAACGATAACATCTAATATTGTTCTATAGTTGTTAGCCAAGGTTGTTAAATCAAAATGTGTTTGTTAAAGATTCAGTTTTTTATTAATTGTTTCCGCTAATCCAATAATGGCGTCAACTTGTTTTTACTATTTGATTCTTTTTTTTTAATGCTATTCTTTATCTTTCTCATTGATAATTTTAAAATTAAAACAAGCATTGCATTTGTTCTAAGCAATTTTCGGCGAGTTCAATTCACTTCAATTTAACTTTTTTTAAATAAAAATGAAAAGCTTGCAAGTAAAAACACATATAGCGTGCTTGATAGTTAAGTTTGTTCTGTGCAAGGCATTGGCCTTAAAAGTGAGACAATATTTAGATTGAGATAAGACAGTTGAAAGTTTCGTGTTGATGACAAAACATTTTCAAAACATTTAATAACCAAATTAAAAGTTTTGATTAAACTGAAAATTAAAGTAGTCAATTATTTCAAAGCTTTGTAGATTAAGATCATAACTAAGAGAACAGTTCAGTTGTCCAAAAACTTGCAATATTTCTACTGCATCAATTTTCTAAATCAACTCACGAGTATACGCCAAACAAAAACGAAAAATTACTCATAAAAATTTTAAATAAATTAAGCATCTTTTAATAGAGTTAAAAAGTTGGCGCTCTGTGATAGAAAATGCGTTAGCATTTAAATATATTGATCCAAACCTAAGTTACTTTCTTTTGCAAAAATCAATAAATAAAAAAGTTCGCTCGCGAAACATCCTTAATTTTGAAATGAATTCTATGACTTACGCTACTGCATATTTTTAAGGAAGAAAATTTGTGATTTCAGTGTTTAAACTAAAAACAGTTTGCTTTTTCTGATTTATGTAAATATTAGTCATCAGATTACAATAGATCGCCAATACTATCTTGTAAAAGTAAACTTCTGAAGTAACTTTACATTTCCATTTACACAAAATGTTTAGTTTAGTAACAAGTAAGTAAAGTTGCATTAAGTTGATAGCGAGTTTAATAATTAAGAAGTTTGAAAATTTAAGCAAAGCGTTTGCTATAGAGATAGGATAATAATTTTGTGAGATATAGTCGATGTAGACGTTAAGCTGCTAAACAAATTTTTAAGATTTTTTAAAACATCAAAACGTTATTGCCCAAATTAAAGTTTTGGATAATATAATTTTTAGTTTGATCAAAAATCATATGAACTTAAACAAACTATTTTTTCTCTAATTTATTCAAAAATCGACGACTGGAATAAAGCAGTTATCCAAGTTTGCACCTTTTTGAATGTTTCGATTGCTCAAGTCTTTATATCAACTCACACGCTGTCTCTCTGATTCGTCGTGACATAGCCAAAAAATGTTAAAGTAATATTAATCTGATAACTTTACGATTGTTTTTTATCGTTGACAAGATTTATTCATCGATAGCTAAACTTTTTAACCTGGCTACGTGTATAGAGAGTAAAAGAATAAGGAAGTTTCAGAAAGAAAAAAATGATAAGGAAGAAGAACTAAAAAAGAATAAAGTAAATATAAGTTCGTTGGCATTTCTTCAAAACCCATTTCAGCCAACAAAATGCAAGATGTGAGTAGGTTCAAAAATTTAATAGCGCCAATAAAGGCCAAAGGTAACTTTGCGCAAAACAATAAACAAAACGGTCGTTAACAGAAGTCGATAAAATCAGCAAAACGAATATTATCAAAATGGAAAAAAATTGCAGTTTTTTTAAATGTCTTATAAGATAAACAAACAAAGTAGTGCTTGCAGATCGCTCTCTTGCAGTTTAGTTATAGAGTGCGTAATTTGCATTTATCAGCTGATTTTTCCAGAATTCGAGTTTTGTTTTTGAATGAGCGAACATACCTCCACATCTTCTCGTGAGTTGTCTTTAAAGCTGCATATCTGCGACTTGCACGGGTAGAGCAAATCATGGACCCCGGTCCCCCATGGGCAAATTATGCAACAACACGTAACAATCAATGAGATAGATCAGCAACAACGTGCTATTTCTTGGTTTTTCGGTTATTCGCCAAGCAATGGTCGGGAAATTTATAAATGGTCGGATAGAAAATAATAATTAAATAACATTAAATTATTATTTTCTATCTAAACGTGCTTCCCGATTTTTTGTTTTGTTCAAAATGTGTCAAGCTAAAATGCGCCCGTGCTCAACCATTGTGAATTTTTTTGTGACTGTTGTAATATGTCTCACACTTTATTACCTTTTATTAAGGCTTTAAAAGACTAAATATAAGGCAAACAGAAATACAACAGACACCATGATGATTGCTAACTAACTAAAATAACGAGAAAGAAACATGCAAGGCAAAACCTATGACGTCACCAACACTGCACAAGAAATGAAAGAAAAAGGCAAGTAATGAAGTGACACGTAAAGAAAGAAAATCACCACAATCTCCCCCCGTTAAAAATAAATGTTATTACCATATCTGTCGATAGGTCGGCGAATACGTGAAGAACGACGTAAATTAGTAGTTTCGCAAGGTGCATCAGATGATATGCTTTCAGTATCGTCCGGCGCTGCTCGACCGTTGCTAGTTATGTCAGGTTGCGAAAACGAATTAGATTCATTATCACTTTGCGGTAAAATTGTGTTTTCGGTATCGTCAGAATGCGATGAAAGATTTGTATCATTCGCAGCATCAGCAACAGGGTTTCGAGCTAGATCTCGTAGAGAAACATTAATTTCTCTTCCATCATTTAATTTTACATGGGCGTAATGCGGGTTAGCCTCAATGAGCTTAGCTTCTTCAACTAGCGGGTCATTTTTGTTGCGAACATGACATTTCACATAAACTGGCCCGGGCTTCACCCAGGAAGGCAATGATACACCTTTAAATGACTTTCGAGAGTGCGAAAACATACGTTCATGTGGTGTGCAATTGGTAGCGGTACACAGCAGAGATTGCATAAAATGAAATACATCAGTTAGAACGTATTCTCAGTGAGTCAGAGGAAGTTTTTTTGAACGCAAAGCTAATAACACAGTTTGCCAAATAGTGCGGTTACAACGCTCAACTTGTCCGTTTCCTGCGGGATTGTATCTATTTGTTCTACTTGTCGGCACCCCAAAACTATGAAGCCACAATTTTAGTTCAAACGACATAAAACTAGACCCTTGATCGCTATGCACATAACCAGGAAAGCTAAATATGCTAAACAAATGAGTAAGTTTTTCAATAACGGTCGCTGATTTTATATCGGGGCACGCATACGCAAAAGGAAAACGTGAAAATTCATCAACAATAACAAGCAGATACTTATTTTTTGAAACGGATAAAAGTGGTCCTTTAAAGTCGATACTAATTCGTTCAAAAGGCTGGGTTGCCTTTATTAAGTTCATTTTGTCTTCTGGTTTCAGGAAAGAAGCTTTTACTTCGCTGCAATCTTTGCAAGCTTGTATAACATTTTTGACATCGCTTGACGAAAACGGCAAGTTTTTAACTTTGACATAGTGAGCCAATCGAGTAATTCCAGGGTGACACAATGGTTCATGTAAATTGGTTAACGACTTCAATAATGGAAATGATACGGATGCGGAAATAGTGCGAGAAAGCGTATCTGGAGCGAAATTAAATTTACCCGGTCGATAGATTATCGTAAAATCAAAAGCGGCAAGCTCTAATCGCCATCGTAATATTTTATCGTTTTTGATTTTTAATGTATGCCTCATATCAAGCATAAACGATACGCTACGCTGATCTGTCATCAGTGTAAAATGTTTTCCTAAAAGCAAATGCTTCCATTTTTGAAGCGCTTCGACAACAGCGTACGCCTCTTTCTCCACGGCTGAATGTCGTTGTTCCGATGTCGAAAGGGTCCTAGCGTGAAAGGCTACCCGTTTTCGATTTTGATTTAAGGTTGCAGCAATGGTAAAATCGGACGCGTCGGTTTCAATGGTAAACGGAACAGCTTCATCTATCGGCTGTAAAGTGGCGTCGGCAAGCTTGTTTTTCATTAGATGAAAGGCAGAAATGGCATCGTTTGATAGTGGGAAGGCTTCGTTTTGAACTAAAGGCCTTATAATTTCTGAAAAATTAGGAACCCACTTTGAATAGTAACTGAATAAACCAAGAATCCTTTGGAGATCTTTTTTTTATTTTGACACTTCTAGATCTTTCAGCGGTGCAATGCGCTCTGGATCGGGCTTGATCTCGCCATTTCCCACTAAATGGCCTAAAAGTTGGATTTGAGAGCGATTGTATTGGCACTTGTTTTCATTAAAAGTAAAATTTTCTTTTTTTGCAGCTTTCTTTAATGCGCATAAATTTTTGTCATGAGAAGCTTGATCCATGCCGCCAACTGTAATATTATCCAAATATACATTTACTCCTTTTAGTTTGTAACGGTCGATAAATTTGTTCATCACGCGCTGGAAGGCAGGCACAGCATTCGTTAAACCAAATGGCATAACTTTCCACTGGTATAATTCTAATCCGGATTGGAATGCGGTGTAAGGACGATCTTTTGGTTGAATTTTAATTTGGTGGTAAGCCGATTTTAAATCTAGAGTGCTAATACGTTTCCATTTGGCAACTTCGTTAACAATGGATTTGATACTTGGTAGAGGGTAGGCGTCTAATTCGGTAAACAAATTAATTGTACGACTGTAGTCAATGCACATCCTTCGCTTTCCTTTCCCATTATCTACCACAAGTGGTTGCGCTCGCCAAGGTGAATTACTTCTTTCAATTCGATTTTCGTTCAGCAGTCTATCTGTTTCCGCTTTTATGAGCGCTTGATCGGATAAAGAGAATTTTCTAGTCTTTACTGCAATGGGTTTATAGTTTCGGGTAATGTTGCGAAATAAATCAGGATATGGTACGTGAGCACTCGGCATAATTGATGAAATGTGAAGTTCTTTTTTCTTTCCACGGAATTCAAAAGTTACACTCTTATGTTGTTGTAATAAGTCATCTCCTATAATTGAATCGGCAATTAGGTTTGACATAACGTAAAATTTAAAATTTTTATAGTGGTGTTCAAGAAAAGTTAGATCCATGTAAGAAACGCCGCAAATTTCAGTTTTAAGAGATACATCGGCCATATTAGCAAAGTATTTTATAGTTTTATACGGAAGTTTATTTCTCTTCATAAATTCTTTATTTACATAGCTGTTGGTACTGCCAGTGTCTACCAGAGCTTGGCCGGATATGTTATTCACAGTAATTTCAGCTAAGATATGTTGTGAGAATGTGGATCGCATAGCCGTAGTCGGAGCTAAACAAGGTTGATCTACGCAGTTCAAAGAATTTTTGCGTTTTAAACAGCATTTCGCATAATGGCCTACCTTTCCGCAAAAATCACAAATTTCGTTTTAAGCAGGACAGCGACTGCGGGGATGCCATTTAGACTCTCCACAAAAATAACACGTAAAGTTTCGAGATTGTTTTTTTGAAGCTATTACGCTAACATTGTTTTCATTCGATTTGGTTTCGTCTTTTTGGAGAGCGCACATCTGTCGGGAGGATGTATCTTAGCAGGTATACGTTTCGCAATTTAACTTTGCCAGTTCAATTGAACGAGCTTTTTCATGGGCTTCTGTAAATGTTAAAGTCCTGTTTTTAAGTAGCCGTTGCCTAATAAAGTTTGAAGAAAGTCCGTTTATAAAAGAATCTCTTTTCATGTGATCTTTATACTCTTGAGCACTTAAAGCGGTAAAGTCACAATTTTGACTAAATTTGTTAATACACAAAATAAACTCATCAACTGATTCACCAGCGTTTTGTTTGGCTGTTGCAAGCATGTGCCGCGCGTAGATTTCGTTCTTTGGCTTTACAAATAAATTTTGTAATGCAGTTATAGTGCTCTCATACGTAGTTTCTTCACTTATAAGTTTGTAAATAGGAGCTGATAAATGAGCTGTCAGTACCTTTAGTTTATCTACAGTATTTTCTCCTCTAGGCAAAGCTTCGACAAAGTTAGTAAACGTTTTAAGCCAGAATTTCCATTCCTTTTCAGCTAAATGTGAATTGAGATCTATAGTAAGCTTTTCTGGCTACAAGTACCTCCATTCAGCATTAGCCATTTTTAGTCTTTTAAATTGTAATATGTCTCACACTTTATTACCTTTTATTAAGGCTTTAAAAGGCTAAATTTAAGGCAAACAGAAATACAACAGACACCATGATGATTGCTAACTAACTGAAATAACGAGAAAGAAACATGCAAGGCAAAACCTATGACGTCACCAACACTGCACAAGAAATGAAAGAAAAAGGCAAGTAATGAAGTGACACGTAAAGAAAGAAAATCACCACAGCTGTAAGTGCCGTCCAAAAATTGTTTTCAGAATAAATTTCAATTAAAAGTTCTTTAATATTTTCATTATAGTAATGGTTATCCAAAATCTTTGATTAATAAAAATGTTAAATGATTTTTAATTAAAATTCATTCTTAAAATAATTCTGCTCCACAATCATGATCAAACATTGAAAATTGTTTACATTAAATTACCTTTATGTTTAAAATATTTTTAATCAACTTTTTAAAACGTTTTTTTGTTTTCGAAAGTTTGACACAAACACACAATTACTTTAACTCGTAAATTGAGGAAATTATTTCCGTATAAAGACAAACAACCTCATCTGCAGCAATTCAACGTCATCTATCAATAAAAATGTGATTGTGGAGTTTTGTATACTTGACAAACCAGCAGAAATCTAATCAAAGACTCAACAGTCACAACATTGATTTATTACTCTGACAAGAAACTGATTTAAAAAAACACCAAGTTGACTATTCAACGTATAAGATAAATTTTAATAATTGTACAAAATCTTGACCCATTAATGAATATTGATAAACAATCAATGCCACTATATTTATTTATCTCCCAGAGCTTTTTATATTTTACTTTGAGAATACTAATTAAACAGTAAATGTTTCAACTTCCTGTTCTATTATTTTCAATTTCTTAAATTACATTTTTTGTACATACCTAAATTGCTGTTGTATTATTTCAAATTTCTTAAGTCATTTATTTTTTAAACGCCAAGATAGCGTCATTTTATTTAATACGTATATATTGGAAATATTTTATTCTGTTATGTGATAAATTATCCATACTTAAATATTCAAATTTACAATTAATTAATTAGTTTAATGTAGTTGATGATGGAATTAGTTACAATTTTAAAACTTCTTCAATAAACTATGTTTCGCAGTATATTGGCTTTACTGAAATTATTTAAACCTTTCAAAGTGTATGCTCCAAGAAACAATTTAATTTTTTTTGATTTACAGTAGATGCAAGTTGGAAATACCGGGTAATTTCCAATTAGCATTATAAGCAAAAAATAACACAACGATTACATTTAATCTTGTAAAGTTTAGCATTTTTATTTTATTTACAACAATGAATATTAGTTAAATAAAAATTAAAACAAAATAAAAGCTTTCAAGTAAAATTGCATAAAAATTGCTGCAAAGCAAACGTTAAGCTTGTGTACAAGGTACTTCTTGCTTTAAATATGATATAATAAGATGAAATAATGCTAACAATGAGATAAATTATATTGTTTTAAAACAGTAAAAGTATAAAAATTTTTATTTTTGCTTAACCAAAAGTTAGATAAAGTGATTTGTTTTTAATTTATTGAAATTGACAACTAGAATAATTTAATAACACAAGTTTGCAACTGCCTGCTCTATTCCAACTGCATCATTTTACAATCTACTCACGCGTTGCCTCTTTGATTGCGTCATAGCACAACCCAAAAAAACGACAAAATACTCATAAAAGTTCAAATAGAGCGTTGGTGTTTAAGTTATTATACCTCGTACAGCATAGATAGAAAGTTTGTTTCAGATGATACATTAGTATTAAAAAAACTTAAACGATACCTAAGTTAGCTTTGTTTGCAAAGATTACTAAATAATGTTTTTCAAAAATAAAGTTTTCTCACAAAAAGCAAGCTTGGTTTAAAAATAAATTTTATATAAACTTAAAACAAATAAAAGAAAAGAAGTGATACTTAAAGGTTACTTTGTTGATGTAGGAATTTGATAGTTTAAAAACTAAACAAAACATTTTGCTATTTTTAGATTTATGAATCGAATATTATTTGTCACATAAAATTTAAAGTAAGAATTGAACCAAGGGTCGACAAAGTGCGGCCCATTGACCGAATAAATTCCACTGGCCAGAATGAATTCTAGTATTTTTCTATCTGTTTTAATGTCAATTTTGAAGTAATGATTTTGCTTCAGTTCACCAGAAAATCAGTTGACCACCTTTTATTACTATCTTCTAAAGCTAGTTGAAGGTTTATTGCAAAAATCATAATAGCAACAAAAAGTAAAATTTTTCAATTATGTTCTTTTAAATATGGTTTACTTAGTGCTAATTATGGAAAATTATCATTATTTTGTAAAAAAGATTAGATGTTATTTATTTACTAGAAGGTATATATTCCGTCTCAGTGATGAACCTGTGCTTTTCTAATCACGTTAGTTTTTTTTATTAATTATTGAGCGTAATCAATTTTTTTGGTTTAATTTTTTACAATTGTTAAACATTTATTGAACAAATTAAAAAGAAAGTAATGGATTTTTGAGGATTTTATTGATAAACAGTTGGCTGAATAACTCAGTATAATAATACTCTACTGACTGGTCTCAACTTGTGCACTTGGAAAATGCATTTTACAAAAAACTCCTTAATAAAATCACGCAGCTTTCTACAATAGAGTCTCCGCTTACTACAAAATAGCAATCATCCCAATAATATCTAAATTTATCTGATAAAAACTCCTTAATAAAATCACGCAGCTTTCTACAATGGAGTCTCCGCTTAATACAAAATAGCAATCATCCCAATAATATCTAAATTTATCTGATAAAAACTCCTTAATAAAATCACGCTGCTTTCTACAATAGAGTCTCCGCTTACTACAAAATAGCAATCATCCCAATAATATCTAAATTTATCTGATAAAAACACCTTAATAAAATCACGCTGCTTTCTACAATAGAGTCTCCGCTTACTACAAAATAGCAACTATCCCAATAATATCTAAATTTATCTGATAAAAACACCTTAATAAAATCACGCAGCTTTCTACAATAGAGTCTCCGCTTAATACAAAATAGCAACTATCCCAATAATATCTAAATTTATCTGATAAAAACTCCTTAATAAAATCACGCTGCTTTCTACAATAGAGTCTCCGCTTACTACAAAATAGCAACTATCCCAATAATATCTAAATTTATCTGATAAAAACACCTTAATAAAATCACGCTGCTTTCTACAATAGAGTCTCCGCTTACTACAAAATAGCAATCATCCCAATAATATCTAAATTTATCTGATAAAAACTCCTTAATAAAATCACGCAGCTTTCTACAATAGAGTCTCCGCTTACTACAAAATAGCAACTATCCCAATAATATCTAAATTTATCTGATAAAAACACCTTAATAAAATCACGCTGCTTTCTACAATAGAGTCTCCGCTTACTACAAAATAGCAATCATCCCAATAATATCTAAATTTATCTGATAAAAACACCTTAATAAAATCACGCAGCTTTCTACAATGGAGTCTCCGCTTAATACAAAATAGCAACCATCCCAATAATATCTAAATTTATCTGATAAAAACACCTTAATAAAATCACGCAGCTTTCTACAATGGAGTCTCCGCTTACTACAAAATAGCAATCATCCCAATAATATCTAAATTTATCTGATAAAAACTCCTTAATAAAATCACGCAGCTTTCTACAATGGAGTCTCCGCTTAATACAAAATAGCAATCATCCCAATAATATCTAAATTTATCTGATAAAAACTCCTTAATAAAATCACGCAGCTTTCTACAATGGAGTCTCCGCTTACTACAAAATAGCAATCATCCCAATAATATCTAAATTTATCTGATAAAAACACCTTAATAAAATCACGCAGCTTTCTACAATGGAGTCTCCGCTTAATACAAAATAGCAACCATCCCAATAATATCTAAATTTATCTGATAAAAACTCCTTAATAAAATCACGCAGCTTTCTACAATGGAGTCTCCGCTTAATACAAAATAGCAACCATCCCAATAATATCTAAATTTATCTGATAAAAACACCTTAATAAAATCACGCAGCTTTCTACAATGGAGTCTCCGCTTACTACAAAATAGCAATCATCCCAATAATATCTAAATTTATCTGATAAAAACTCCTTAATAAAATCACGCAGCTTTCTACAATGGAGTCTCCGCTTACTACAAAATAGCAACCATCCCAATAATATCTAAATTTATCTGATAAAAACTCCTTAATAAAATCACGCAGCTTTCTACAATAGAGTCTCCGCTTACTACAAAATAGCAATCATCCCAATAATATCTAAATTTATCTGATAAAAACTCCTTAATAAAATCACGCTGCTTTCTACAATAGAGTCTCCGCTTACTACAAAATAGCAATCATCCCAATAATATCTAAATTTATCTGATAAAAACTCCTTAATAAAATCACGCAGCTTTCTACAATGGAGTCTCCGCTTAATACAAAATAGCAACCATCCCAATAATATCTAAATTTATCTGATAAAAACTCCTTAATAAAATCACGCTGCTTTCTACAATAGAGTCTCCGCTTACTACAAAATAGCAATCATCCCAATAATATCTAAATTTATCTGATAAAAACTCCTTAATAAAATCACGCAGCTTTCTACAATAGAGTCTCCGCTTACTACAAAATAGCAATCATCCCAATAATATCTAAATTTATCTGATAAAAACTCCTTAATAAAATCACGCTGCTTTCTACAATAGAGTCTCCGCTTACTACAAAATAGCAATCATCCCAATAATATCTAAATTTATCTGATAAAAACTCCTTAATAAAATCACGCAGCTTTCTACAATAGAGTCTCCGCTTACTACAAAATAGCAATCATCCCAATAATATCTAAATTTATCTGATAAAAACTCCTTAATAAAATCACGCTGCTTTCTACAATAGAGTCTCCGCTTACTACAAAATAGCAATCATCCCAATAATATCTAAATTTATCTGATAAAAACTCCTTAATAAAATCACGCAGCTTTCTACAATAGAGTCTCCGCTTACTACAAAATAGCAATCATCCCAATAATATCTAAATTTATCTGATAAAAACTCCTTAATAAAATCACGCAGCTTTCTACAATGGAGTCTCCGCTTAATACAAAATAGCAACTATCCCAATAATATCTAAATTTATCTGATAAAAACTCCTTAATAAAATCACGCAGCTTTCTACAATAGAGTCTCCGCTTAATACAAAATAGCAACCATCCCAATAATATCTAAATTTATCTGATAAAAACTCCTTAATAAAATCACGCAGCTTTCTACAATGGAGTCTCCGCTTAATACAAAATAGCAACTATCCCAATAATATCTAAATTTATCTGATAAAAACTCCTTAATAAAATCACGCAGCTTTCTACAATAGAGTCTCCGCTTACTACAAAATAGCAATCATCCCAATAATATCTAAATTTATCTGATAAAAACTCCTTAATAAAATCACGCTGCTTTCTACAATAGAGTCTCCGCTTACTACAAAATAGCAATCATCCCAATAATATCTAAATTTATCTGATAAAAACTCCTTAATAAAATCACGCAGCTTTCTACAATGGAGTCTCCGCTTAATACAAAATAGCAACCATCCCAATAATATCTAAATTTATCTGATAAAAACTCCTTAATAAAATCACGCTGCTTTCTACAATAGAGTCTCCGCTTACTACAAAATAGCAATCATCCCAATAATATCTAAATTTATCTGATAAAAACTCCTTAATAAAATCACGCAGCTTTCTACAATAGAGTCTCCGCTTACTACAAAATAGCAATCATCCCAATAATATCTAAATTTATCTGATAAAAACTCCTTAATAAAATCACGCTGCTTTCTACAATAGAGTCTCCGCTTACTACAAAATAGCAATCATCCCAATAATATCTAAATTTATCTGATAAAAACTCCTTAATAAAATCACGCAGCTTTCTACAATAGAGTCTCCGCTTACTACAAAATAGCAATCATCCCAATAATATCTAAATTTATCTGATAAAAACTCCTTAATAAAATCACGCTGCTTTCTACAATAGAGTCTCCGCTTACTACAAAATAGCAATCATCCCAATAATATCTAAATTTATCTGATAAAAACTCCTTAATAAAATCACGCAGCTTTCTACAATAGAGTCTCCGCTTACTACAAAATAGCAATCATCCCAATAATATCTAAATTTATCTGATAAAAACTCCTTAATAAAATCACGCAGCTTTCTACAATAGAGTCTCCGCTTAATACAAAATAGCAACTATCCCAATAATATCTAAATTTATCTGATAAAAACACCTTAATAAAATCACGCTGCTTTCTACAATAGAGTCTCCGCTTACTACAAAATAGCAATCATCCCAATAATATCTAAATTTATCTGATAAAAACTCCTTAATAAAATCACGCAGCTTTCTACAATAGAGTCTCCGCTTACTACAAAATAGCAATCATCCCAATAATATCTAAATTTATCTGATAAAAACTCCTTAATAAAATCACGCAGCTTTCTACAATGGAGTCTCCGCTTAATACAAAATAGCAACTATCCCAATAATATCTAAATTTATCTGATAAAAACACCTTAATAAAATCACGCAGCTTTCTACAATGGAGTCTCCGCTTAATACAAAATAGCAACCATCCCAATAATATCTAAATTTATCTGATAAAAACACCTTAATAAAATCACGCTGCTTTCTACAATAGAGTCTCCGCTTACTACAAAATAGCAATCATCCCAATAATATCTAAATTTATCTGATAAAAACTCCTTAATAAAATCACGCAGCTTTCTACAATAGAGTCTCCGCTTACTACAAAATAGCAATCATCCCAATAATATCTAAATTTATCTGATAAAAACTCCTTAATAAAATCACGCTGCTTTCTACAATAGAGTCTCCGCTTACTACAAAATAGCAATCATCCCAATAATATCTAAATTTATCTGATAAAAACTCCTTAATAAAATCACGCAGCTTTCTACAATGGAGTCTCCGCTTAATACAAAATAGCAACCATCCCAATAATATCTAAATTTATCTGATAAAAACTCCTTAATAAAATCACGCTGCTTTCTACAATAGAGTCTCCGCTTACTACAAAATAGCAATCATCCCAATAATATCTAAATTTATCTGATAAAAACTCCTTAATAAAATCACGCAGCTTTCTACAATAGAGTCTCCGCTTACTACAAAATAGCAATCATCCCAATAATATCTAAATTTATCTGATAAAAACTCCTTAATAAAATCACGCTGCTTTCTACAATAGAGTCTCCGCTTACTACAAAATAGCAATCATCCCAATAATATCTAAATTTATCTGATAAAAACTCCTTAATAAAATCACGCAGCTTTCTACAATAGAGTCTCCGCTTACTACAAAATAGCAATCATCCCAATAATATCTAAATTTATCTGATAAAAACTCCTTAATAAAATCACGCTGCTTTCTACAATAGAGTCTCCGCTTACTACAAAATAGCAATCATCCCAATAATATCTAAATTTATCTGATAAAAACTCCTTAATAAAATCACGCAGCTTTCTACAATAGAGTCTCCGCTTACTACAAAATAGCAATCATCCCAATAATATCTAAATTTATCTGATAAAAACTCCTTAATAAAATCACGCAGCTTTCTACAATAGAGTCTCCGCTTAATACAAAATAGCAACTATCCCAATAATATCTAAATTTATCTGATAAAAACACCTTAATAAAATCACGCTGCTTTCTACAATAGAGTCTCCGCTTACTACAAAATAGCAATCATCCCAATAATATCTAAATTTATCTGATAAAAACTCCTTAATAAAATCACGCAGCTTTCTACAATAGAGTCTCCGCTTACTACAAAATAGCAATCATCCCAATAATATCTAAATTTATCTGATAAAAACTCCTTAATAAAATCACGCAGCTTTCTACAATGGAGTCTCCGCTTAATACAAAATAGCAACTATCCCAATAATATCTAAATTTATCTGATAAAAACACCTTAATAAAATCACGCAGCTTTCTACAATGGAGTCTCCGCTTAATACAAAATAGCAACCATCCCAATAATATCTAAATTTATCTGATAAAAACACCTTAATAAAATCACGCTGCTTTCTACAATAGAGTCTCCGCTTACTACAAAATAGCAATCATCCCAATAATATCTAAATTTATCTGATAAAAACTCCTTAATAAAATCACGCTGCTTTCTACAATAGAGTCTCCGCTTACTACAAAATAGCAATCATCCCAATAATATCTAAATTTATCTGATAAAAACTCCTTAATAAAATCACGCTGCTTTCTACAATAGAGTCTCCGCTTACTACAAAATAGCAATCATCCCAATAATATCTAAATTTATCTGATAAAAACTCCTTAATAAAATCACGCTGCTTTCTACAATAGAGTCTCCGCTTACTACAAAATAGCAATCATCCCAATAATATCTAAATTTATCTGATAAAAACTCCTTAATAAAATCACGCTGCTTTCTACAATAGAGTCTCCGCTTACTACAAAATAGCAATCATCCCAATAATATCTAAATTTATCTGATAAAAACTCCTTAATAAAATCACGCTGCTTTCTACAATAGAGTCTCCGCTTACTACAAAATAGCAACCATCCCAATAATATCTAAATTTATCTGATAAAAACTCCTTAATAAAATCACGCAGCTTTCTACAATGGAGTCTCCGCTTAATACAAAATAGCAACCATCCCAATAATATCTAAATTTATCTGATAAAAACACCTTAATAAAATCACGCTGCTTTCTACAATAGAGTCTCCGCTTACTACAAAATAGCAATCATCCCAATAATATCTAAATTTATCTGATAAAAACTCCTTAATAAAATCACGCAGCTTTCTACAATAGAGTCTCCGCTTACTACAAAATAGCAATCATCCCAATAATATCTAAATTTATCTGATAAAAACTCCTTAATAAAATCACGCAGCTTTCTACAATGGAGTCTCCGCTTAATACAAAATAGCAACTATCCCAATAATATCTAAATTTATCTGATAAAAACACCTTAATAAAATCACGCAGCTTTCTACAATGGAGTCTCCGCTTAATACAAAATAGCAACCATCCCAATAATATCTAAATTTATCTGATAAAAACACCTTAATAAAATCACGCTGCTTTCTACAATGGAGTCTCCGCTTACTACAAAATAGCAATCATCCCAATAATATCTAAATTTATCTGATAAAAACTCCTTAATAAAATCACGCTGCTTTCTACAATAGAGTCTCCGCTTACTACAAAATAGCAATCATCCCAATAATATCTAAATTTATCTGATAAAAACTCCTTAATAAAATCACGCTGCTTTCTACAATAGAGTCTCCGCTTACTACAAAATAGCAATCATCCCAATAATATCTAAATTTATCTGATAAAATCTCCTTAATAAAATCACGCTGCTTTCTACAATAGAGTCTCCGCTTAATACAAAATAGCAACCATCCCAATAATATCTAAATTTATCTGATAAAAACACCTTAATAAAATCACGCAGCTTTCTACAATGGAGTCTCCGCTTAATACAAAATAGCAACCATCCCAATAATATCTAAATTTATCTGATAAAAACACCTTAATAAAATCACGCTGCTTTCTACAATAGAGTCTCCGCTTACTACAAAATAGCAATCATCCCAATAATATCTAAATTTATCTGATAAAAACTCCTTAATAAAATCACGCTGCTTTCTACAATAGAGTCTCCGCTTACTACAAAATAGCAATCATCCCAATAATATCTAAATTTATCTGATAAAAACTCCTTAATAAAATCACGCTGCTTTCTACAATAGAGTCTCCGCTTACTACAAAATAGCAACCATCCCAATAATATCTAAATTTATCTGATAAAAACTCCTTAATAAAATCACGCAGCTTTCTACAATGGAGTCTCCGCTTAATACAAAATAGCAACCATCCCAATAATATCTAAATTTATCTGATAAAAACACCTTAATAAAATCACGCTGCTTTCTACAATAGAGTCTCCGCTTAATACAAAATAGCAATCATCCCAATAATATCTAAATTTATCTGATAAAAACTCCTTAATAAAATCACGCTGCTTTCTACAATAGAGTCTCCGCTTACTACAAAATAGCAATCATCCCAATAATATCTAAATTTATCTGATAAAAACTCCTTAATAAAATCACGCAGCTTTCTACAATGGAGTCTCCGCTTACTACAAAATAGCAATCATCCCAATAATATCTAAATTTATCTGATAAAATCTCCTTAATAAAATCACGCTGCTTTCTACAATAGAGTCTCCGCTTAATACAAAATAGCAACCATCCCAATAATATCTAAATTTATCTGATAAAAACTCCTTAATAAAATCACGCTGCTTTCTACAATAGAGTCTCCGCTTACTACAAAATAGCAACCATCACAATAATATCTAAATTTATCTGATAAAAACTCCTTAATAAAATCACGCAGCTTTCTACAATGGAGTCTCCGCTTAATACAAAATAGCAACCATCCCAATAATATCTAAATTTATCTGATAAAAACACCTTAATAAAATCACGCTGCTTTCTACAATAGAGTCTCCGCTTAATACAAAATAGCAACCATCCCAATAATATCTAAATTTATCTGATAAAAACTCCTTAATAAAATCACGCTGCTTTCTACAATAGAGTCTCCGCTTACTACAAAATAGCAACCATCACAATAATATCTAAATTTATCTGATAAAAACTCCTTAATAAAATCACGCAGCTTTCTACAATGGAGTCTCCGCTTAATACAAAATAGCAACCATCCCAATAATATCTAAATTTATCTGATAAAAACACCTTAATAAAATCACGCTGCTTTCTACAATAGAGTCTCCGCTTACTACAAAATAGCAATCATCCCAATAATATCTAAATTTATCTGATAAAAACTCCTTAATAAAATCACGCAGCTTTCTACAATAGAGTCTCCGCTTACTACAAAATAGCAATCATCCCAATAATATCTAAATTTATCTGATAAAAACTCCTTAATAAAATCACGCAGCTTTCTACAATGGAGTCTCCGCTTAATACAAAATAGCAACTATCCCAATAATATCTAAATTTATCTGATAAAAACACCTTAATAAAATCACGCTGCTTTCTACAATAGAGTCTCCGCTTAATACAAAATAGCAACCATCCCAATAATATCTAAATTTATCTGATAAAAACACCTTAATAAAATCACGCTGCTTTCTACAATAGAGTCTCCGCTTACTACAAAATAGCAATCATCCCAATAATATCTAAATTTATCTGATAAAAACTCCTTAATAAAATCACGCTGCTTTCTACAATAGAGTCTCCGCTTACTACAAAATAGCAATCATCCCAATAATATCTAAATTTATCTGATAAAAACTCCTTAATAAAATCACGCTGCTTTCTACAATAGAGTCTCCGCTTACTACAAAATAGCAATCATCCCAATAATATCTAAATTTATCTGATAAAATCTCCTTAATAAAATCACGCTGCTTTCTACAATAGAGTCTCCGCTTAATACAAAATAGCAACCATCCCAATAATATCTAAATTTATCTGATAAAAACACCTTAATAAAATCACGCAGCTTTCTACAATGGAGTCTCCGCTTAATACAAAATAGCAACCATCCCAATAATATCTAAATTTATCTGATAAAAACACCTTAATAAAATCACGCTGCTTTCTACAATAGAGTCTCCGCTTACTACAAAATAGCAATCATCCCAATAATATCTAAATTTATCTGATAAAAACTCCTTAATAAAATCACGCTGCTTTCTACAATAGAGTCTCCGCTTACTACAAAATAGCAATCATCCCAATAATATCTAAATTTATCTGATAAAAACTCCTTAATAAAATCACGCTGCTTTCTACAATAGAGTCTCCGCTTACTACAAAATAGCAACCATCCCAATAATATCTAAATTTATCTGATAAAAACTCCTTAATAAAATCACGCAGCTTTCTACAATGGAGTCTCCGCTTAATACAAAATAGCAACCATCCCAATAATATCTAAATTTATCTGATAAAAACACCTTAATAAAATCACGCTGCTTTCTACAATAGAGTCTCCGCTTACTACAAAATAGCAATCATCCCAATAATATCTAAATTTATCTGATAAAAACTCCTTAATAAAATCACGCTGCTTTCTACAATAGAGTCTCCGCTTACTACAAAATAGCAATCATCCCAATAATATCTAAATTTATCTGATAAAAACTCCTTAATAAAATCACGCAGCTTTCTACAATGGAGTCTCCGCTTACTACAAAATAGCAATCATCCCAATAATATCTAAATTTATCTGATAAAATCTCCTTAATAAAATCACGCTGCTTTCTACAATAGAGTCTCCGCTTAATACAAAATAGCAACCATCCCAATAATATCTAAATTTATCTGATAAAAACTCCTTAATAAAATCACGCTGCTTTCTACAATAGAGTCTCCGCTTACTACAAAATAGCAACCATCACAATAATATCTAAATTTATCTGATAAAAACTCCTTAATAAAATCACGCAGCTTTCTACAATGGAGTCTCCGCTTAATACAAAATAGCAACCATCCCAATAATATCTAAATTTATCTGATAAAAACACCTTAATAAAATCACGCTGCTTTCTACAATAGAGTCTCCGCTTACTACAAAATAGCAATCATCCCAATAATATCTAAATTTATCTGATAAAAACTCCTTAATAAAATCACGCTGCTTTCTACAATAGAGTCTCCGCTTACTACAAAATAGCAATCATCCCAATAATATCTAAATTTATCTGATAAAATCTCCTTAATAAAATCACGCTGCTTTCTACAATAGAGTCTCCGCTTAATACAAAATAGCAACCATCCCAATAATATCTAAATTTATCTGATAAAAACACCTTAATAAAATCACGCAGCTTTCTACAATAGAGTCTCCGCTTAATACAAAATAGCAACCATCCCAATAATATCTAAATTTATCTGATAAAAACACCTTAATAAAATCACGCTGCTTTCTACAATAGAGTCTCCGCTTACTACAAAATAGCAATCATCCCAATAATATCTAAATTTATCTGATAAAAACTCCTTAATAAAATCACGCTGCTTTCTACAATAGAGTCTCCGCTTACTACAAAATAGCAATCATCCCAATAATATCTAAATTTATCTGATAAAAACTCCTTAATAAAATCACGCAGCTTTCTACAATGGAGTCTCCGCTTACTACAAAATAGCAACCATCCCAATAATATCTAAATTTATCTGATAAAAACTCCTTAATAAAATCACGCAGCTTTCTACAATGGAGTCTCCGCTTACTACAAAATAGCAACCATCCCAATAATATCTAAATTTATCTGATAAAAACACCTTAATAAAATCACGCAGCTTTCTACAATGGAGTCTCCGCTTAATACAAAATAGCAACCATCCCAATAATATCTAAATTTATCTGATAAAAACTCCTTAATAAAATCACGCAGCTTTCTACAATGGAGTCTCCGCTTACTACAAAATAGCAACCATCCCAATAATATCTAAATTTATCTGATAAAAACTCCTTAATAAAATCACGCAGCTTTCTACAATGGAGTCTCCGCTTACTACAAAATAGCAACCATCCCAATAATATCTAAATTTATCTGATAAAAACACCTTAATAAAATCACGCAGCTTTCTACAATGGAGTCTCCGCTTACTACAAAATAGCAACCATCCCAATAATATCTAAATTTATCTGATAAAAACTCCTTAATAAAATCACGCAGCTTTCTACAATGGAGTCTCCGCTTACTACAAAATAGCAACCATCCCAATAATATCTAAATTTATCTGATAAAAACTCCTTAATAAAATCACGCAGCTTTCTACAATGGAGTCTCCGCTTACTACAAAATAGCAACCATCCCAATAATATCTAAATTTATCTGATAAAAACTCCTTAATAAAATCACGCAGCTTTCTACAATAGAGTCTCCGCTTACTACAAAATAGCAATCATCCCAATAATATCTAAATTTATCTGATAAAAACTCCTTAATAAAATCACGCAGCTTTCTACAATGGAGTCTCCGCTTACTACAAAATAGCAACCATCCCAATAATATCTAAATTTATCTGATAAAAACTCCTTAATAAAATCACGCAGCTTTCTACAATGGAGTCTCCGCTTACTACAAAATAGCAACCATCCCAATAATATCTAAATTTATCTGATAAAAACACCTTAATAAAATCACGCAGCTTTCTACAATGGAGTCTCCGCTTACTACAAAATAGCAACCATCCCAATAATATCTAAATTTATCTGATAAAAACTCCTTAATAAAATCACGCAGCTTTCTACAATGGAGTCTCCGCTTACTACAAAATAGCAACCATCCCAATAATATCTAAATTTATCTGATAAAAACTCCTTAATAAAATCACGCAGCTTTCTACAATGGAGTCTCCGCTTACTACAAAATAGCAACCATCCCAATAATATCTAAATTTATCTGATAAAAACTCCTTAATAAAATCACGCAGCTTTCTACAATAGAGTCTCCGCTTACTACAAAATAGCAACCATCCCAATAATATCTAAATTTATCTGATAAAAACACCTTAATAAAATCACGCAGCTTTCTACAATGGAGTCTCCGCTTAATACAAAATAGCAACCATCCCAATAATATCTAAATTTATCTGATAAAAACACCTTAATAAAATCACGCTGCTTTCTACAATAGAGTCTCCGCTTACTACAAAATAGCAATCATCCCAATAATATCTAAATTTATCTGATAAAATCTCCTTAATAAAATCACGCTGCTTTCTACAATAGAGTCTCCGCTTAATACAAAATAGCAACCATCCCAATAATATCTAAATTTATCTGATAAAAACACCTTAATAAAATCACGCAGCTTTCTACAATGGAGTCTCCGCTTAATACAAAATAGCAACCATCCCAATAATATCTAAATTTATCTGATAAAAACACCTTAATAAAATCACGCTGCTTTCTACAATAGAGTCTCCGCTTACTACAAAATAGCAATCATCCCAATAATATCTAAATTTATCTGATAAAAACTCCTTAATAAAATCACGCTGCTTTCTACAATAGAGTCTCCGCTTACTACAAAATAGCAATCATCCCAATAATATCTAAATTTATCTGATAAAAACTCCTTAATAAAATCACGCTGCTTTCTACAATGGAGTCTCCGCTTAATACAAAATAGCAACCATCCCAATAATATCTAAATTTATCTGATAAAAACACCTTAATAAAATCACGCTGCTTTCTACAATAGAGTCTCCGCTTACTACAAAATAGCAATCATCCCAATAATATCTAAATTTATCTGATAAAAACTCCTTAATAAAATCACGCTGCTTTCTACAATAGAGTCTCCGCTTACTACAAAATAGCAATCATCCCAATAATATCTAAATTTATCTGATAAAATCTCCTTAATAAAATCACGCTGCTTTCTACAATAGAGTCTCCGCTTAATACAAAATAGCAACCATCCCAATAATATCTAAATTTATCTGATAAAAACACCTTAATAAAATCACGCTGCTTTCTACAATAGAGTCTCCGCTTAATACAAAATAGCAATCATCCCAATAATATCTAAATTTATCTGATAAAAACTCCTTAATAAAATCACGCAGCTTTCTACAATAGAGTCTCCGCTTAATACAAAATAGCAACCATCCCAATAATATCTAAATTTATCTGATAAAAACTCCTTAATAAAATCACGCTGCTTTCTACAATAGAGTCTCCGCTTACTACAAAATAGCAATCATCCCAATAATATCTAAATTTATCTGATAAAAACTCCTTAATAAAATCACGCTGCTTTCTACAATAGAGTCTCCGCTTACTACAAAATAGCAATCATCCCAATAATATCTAAATTTATCTGATAAAATCTCCTTAATAAAATCACGCTGCTTTCTACAATAGAGTCTCCGCTTAATACAAAATAGCAACCATCCCAATAATATCTAAATTTATCTGATAAAAACTCCTTAATAAAATCACGCTGCTTTCTACAATAGAGTCTCCGCTTACTACAAAATAGCAATCATCCCAATAATATCTAAATTTATCTGATAAAAACTCCTTAATAAAATCACGCAGCTTTCTACAATAGAGTCTCCGCTTAATACAAAATAGCAACCATCCCAATAATATCTAAATTTATCTGATAAAAACACCTTAATAAAATCACGCTGCTTTCTACAATAGAGTCTCCGCTTACTACAAAATAGCAATCATCCCAATAATATCTAAATTTATCTGATAAAAACTCCTTAATAAAATCACGCTGCTTTCTACAATAGAGTCTCCGCTTAATACAAAATAGCAATCATCCCAATAATATCTAAATTTATCTGATAAAATCTCCTTAATAAAATCACGCTGCTTTCTACAATAGAGTCTCCGCTTAATACAAAATAGCAACCATCCCAATAATATCTAAATTTATCTGATAAAAACACCTTAATAAAATCACGCTGCTTTCTACAATAGAGTCTCCGCTTACTACAAAATAGCAATCATCCCAATAATATCTAAATTTATCTGATAAAATCTCCTTAATAAAATCACGCTGCTTTCTACAATAGAGTCTCCGCTTAATACAAAATAGCAACCATCCCAATAATATCTAAATTTATCTGATAAAAACACCTTAATAAAATCACGCTGCTTTCTACAATAGAGTCTCCGCTTACTACAAAATAGCAATCATCCCAATAATATCTAAATTTATCTGATAAAAACTCCTTAATAAAATCACGCAGCTTTCTACAATAGAGTCTCCGCTTAATACAAAATAGCAATCATCCCAATAATATCTAAATTTATCTGATAAAAACACCTTAATAAAATCACGCAGCTTTCTACAATAGAGTCTCCGCTTACTACAAAATAGCAACCATCCCAATAATATCTAAATTTATCTGATAAAAACACCTTAATAAAATCACGCTGCTTTCTACAATAGAGTCTCCGCTTACTACAAAATAGCAACCATCCCAATAATATCTAAATTTATCTGATAAAAACACCTTAATAAAATCACGCTGCTTTCTACAATAGAGTCTCCGCTTACTACAAAATAGCAATCATCCCAATAATATCTAAATTTATCTGATAAAAACTCCTTAATAAAATCACGCAGCTTTCTACAATGGAGTCTCCGCTTAATACAAAATAGCAACCATCCCAATAATATCTAAATTTATCTGATAAAAACACCTTAATAAAATCACGCTGCTTTCTACAATAGAGTCTCCGCTTACTACAAAATAGCAATCATCCCAATAATATCTAAATTTATCTGATAAAAACTCCTTAATAAAATCACGCTGCTTTCTACAATAGAGTCTCCGCTTACTACAAAATAGCAATCATCCCAATAATATCTAAATTTATCTGATAAAATCTCCTTAATAAAATCACGCTGCTTTCTACAATAGAGTCTCCGCTTACTACAAAATAGCAACCATCCCAATAATATCTAAATTTATCTGATAAAAACACCTTAATAAAATCACGCTGCTTTCTACAATAGAGTCTCCGCTTACTACAAAATAGCAACCATCCCAATAATATCTAAATTTATCTGATAAAAACACCTTAATAAAATCACGCTGCTTTCTACAATAGAGTCTCCGCTTACTACAAAATAGCAATCATCCCAATAATATCTAAATTTATCTGATAAAAACTCCTTAATAAAATCACGCAGCTTTCTACAATGGAGTCTCCGCTTAATACAAAATAGCAACCATCCCAATAATATCTAAATTTATCTGATAAAAACACCTTAATAAAATCACGCTGCTTTCTACAATAGAGTCTCCGCTTACTACAAAATAGCAATCATCCCAATAATATCTAAATTTATCTGATAAAAACTCCTTAATAAAATCACGCTGCTTTCTACAATAGAGTCTCCGCTTACTACAAAATAGCAATCATCCCAATAATATCTAAATTTATCTGATAAAATCTCCTTAATAAAATCACGCTGCTTTCTACAATAGAGTCTCCGCTTAATACAAAATAGCAACCATCCCAATAATATCTAAATTTATCTGATAAAAACACCTTAATAAAATCACGCTGCTTTCTACAATAGAGTCTCCGCTTACTACAAAATAGCAATCATCCCAATAATATCTAAATTTATCTGATAAAAACTCCTTAATAAAATCACGCAGCTTTCTACAATAGAGTCTCCGCTTAATACAAAATAGCAACCATCCCAATAATATCTAAATTTATCTGATAAAAACACCTTAATAAAATCACGCTGCTTTCTACAATAGAGTCTCCGCTTACTACAAAATAGCAATCATCCCAATAATATCTAAATTTATCTGATAAAAACTCCTTAATAAAATCACGCTGCTTTCTACAATAGAGTCTCCGCTTACTACAAAATAGCAATCATCCCAATAATATCTAAATTTATCTGATAAAAACTCCTTAATAAAATCACGCAGCTTTCTACAATGGAGTCTCCGCTTAATACAAAATAGCAATCATCCCAATAATATCTAAATTTATCTGATAAAAACACCTTAATAAAATCACGCTGCTTTCTACAATAGAGTCTCCGCTTACTACAAAATAGCAACCATCCCAATAATATCTAAATTTATCTGATAAAAACACCTTAATAAAATCACGCTGCTTTCTACAATAGAGTCTCCGCTTACTACAAAATAGCAATCATCCCAATAATATCTAAATTTATCTGATAAAAACTCCTTAATAAAATCACGCAGCTTTCTACAATGGAGTCTCCGCTTAATACAAAATAGCAACCATCCCAATAATATCTAAATTTATCTGATAAAAACACCTTAATAAAATCACGCTGCTTTCTACAATAGAGTCTCCGCTTACTACAAAATAGCAATCATCCCAATAATATCTAAATTTATCTGATAAAAACTCCTTAATAAAATCACGCTGCTTTCTACAATAGAGTCTCCGCTTACTACAAAATAGCAATCATCCCAATAATATCTAAATTTATCTGATAAAATCTCCTTAATAAAATCACGCTGCTTTCTACAATAGAGTCTCCGCTTAATACAAAATAGCAACCATCCCAATAATATCTAAATTTATCTGATAAAAACACCTTAATAAAATCACGCTGCTTTCTACAATAGAGTCTCCGCTTACTACAAAATAGCAATCATCCCAATAATATCTAAATTTATCTGATAAAAACTCCTTAATAAAATCACGCAGCTTTCTACAATAGAGTCTCCGCTTAATACAAAATAGCAACCATCCCAATAATATCTAAATTTATCTGATAAAAACACCTTAATAAAATCACGCTGCTTTCTACAATAGAGTCTCCGCTTACTACAAAATAGCAATCATCCCAATAATATCTAAATTTATCTGATAAAAACTCCTTAATAAAATCACGCTGCTTTCTACAATAGAGTCTCCGCTTACTACAAAATAGCAATCATCCCAATAATATCTAAATTTATCTGATAAAAACTCCTTAATAAAATCACGCAGCTTTCTACAATGGAGTCTCCGCTTAATACAAAATAGCAACCATCCCAATAATATCTAAATTTATCTGATAAAAACACCTTAATAAAATCACGCTGCTTTCTACAATGGAGTCTCCGCTTAATACAAAATAGCAACTATCCCAATAATATCTAAATTTATCTGATAAAAACTCCTTAATAAAATCACGCTGCTTTCTACAATAGAGTCTCCGCTTAATACAAAATAGCAATCATCCCAATAATATCTAAATTTATCTGATAAAAACTCCTTAATAAAATCACGCTGCTTTCTACAATAGAGTCTCCGCTTAATACAAAATAGCAATCATCCCAATAATATCTAAATTTATCTGATAAAAACACCTTAATAAAATCACGCTGCTTTCTACAATAGAGTCTCCGCTTACTACAAAATAGCAATCATCCCAATAATATCTAAATTTATCTGATAAAAACTCCTTAATAAAATCACGCAGCTTTCTACAATAGAGTCTCCGCTTAATACAAAATAGCAACCATCCCAATAATATCTAAATTTATCTGATAAAAACACCTTAATAAAATCACGCAGCTTTCTACAATGGAGTCTCCGCTTAATACAAAATAGCAACCATCCCAATAATATCTAAATTTATCTGATAAAAACACCTTAATAAAATCACGCTGCTTTCTACAATAGAGTCTCCGCTTACTACAAAATAGCAATCATCCCAATAATATCTAAATTTATCTGATAAAAACTCCTTAATAAAATCACGCTGCTTTCTACAATAGAGTCTCCGCTTACTACAAAATAGCAATCATCCCAATAATATCTAAATTTATCTGATAAAAACTCCTTAATAAAATCACGCAGCTTTCTACAATGGAGTCTCCGCTTAATACAAAATAGCAACCATCCCAATAATATCTAAATTTATCTGATAAAATCTCCTTAATAAAATCACGCTGCTTTCTACAATGGAGTCTCCGCTTAATACAAAATAGCAACTATCCCAATAATATCTAAATTTATCTGATAAAAACACCTTAATAAAATCACGCAGCTTTCTACAATGGAGTCTCCGCTTACTACAAAATAGCAATCATCCCAATAATATCTAAATTTATCTGATAAAATCTCCTTAATAAAATCACGCTGCTTTCTACAATGGAGTCTCCGCTTAATACAAAATAGCAACTATCCCAATAATATCTAAATTTATCTGATAAAAACACCTTAATAAAATCACGCAGCTTTCTACAATGGAGTCTCCGCTTACTACAAAATAGCAACCATCCCAATAATATCTAAATTTATCTGATAAAAACACCTTAATAAAATCACGCAGCTTTCTACAATGGAGTCTCCGCTTACTACAAAATAGCAATCATCCCAATAATATCTAAATTTATCTGATAAAAACTCCTTAATAAAATCACGCTGCTTTCTACAATGGAGTCTCCGCTTAATACAAAATAGCAATCATCCCAATAATATCTAAATTTATCTGATAAAAACACCTTAATAAAATCACGCTGCTTTCTACAATAGAGTCTCCGCTTACTACAAAATAGCAATCATCCCAATAATATCTAAATTTATCTGATAAAAACTCCTTAATAAAATCACGCAGCTTTCTACAATAGAGTCTCCGCTTAATACAAAATAGCAACCATCCCAATAATATCTAAATTTATCTGATAAAAACACCTTAATAAAATCACGCAGCTTTCTACAATGGAGTCTCCGCTTAATACAAAATAGCAACCATCCCAATAATATCTAAATTTATCTGATAAAAACACCTTAATAAAATCACGCTGCTTTCTACAATAGAGTCTCCGCTTACTACAAAATAGCAATCATCCCAATAATATCTAAATTTATCTGATAAAAACTCCTTAATAAAATCACGCTGCTTTCTACAATGGAGTCTCCGCTTAATACAAAATAGCAATCATCCCAATAATATCTAAATTTATCTGATAAAAACACCTTAATAAAATCACGCAGCTTTCTACAATGGAGTCTCCGCTTACTACAAAATAGCAATCATCCCAATAATATCTAAATTTATCTGATAAAAACTCCTTAATAAAATCACGCTGCTTTCTACAATGGAGTCTCCGCTTAATACAAAATAGCAACTATCCCAATAATATCTAAATTTATCTGATAAAAACTCCTTAATAAAATCACGCTGCTTTCTACAATAGAGTCTCCGCTTACTACAAAATAGCAATCATCCCAATAATATCTAAATTTATCTGATAAAAACTCCTTAATAAAATCACGCTGCTTTCTACAATGGAGTCTCCGCTTAATACAAAATAGCAACTATCCCAATAATATCTAAATTTATCTGATAAAAACTCCTTAATAAAATCACGCTGCTTTCTACAATAGAGTCTCCGCTTACTACAAAATAGCAACTATCCCAATAATATCTAAATTTATCTGATAAAAACACCTTAATAAAATCACGCTGCTTTCTACAATAGAGTCTCCGCTTAATACAAAATAGGAACTATCCCAATAATATCTAAAATAATTAACTAATACCGACTTAGCTGCGGTTTTATTACTTACGAGGTAATTTTTTGCAAAATAGAGTTTAGTTAAAATGTTTAAATTTTGCATAAAATTAATTCAATCTTACGTGTCTTTTTAATAAATAATTTTCCGAAGAGTTATTTATTGAACTATATATATGAAAAAGCATTTTAAAGCTCAAATGTTTTCAATTATAAGAATAAACATTTTCGATTCTAAGTATTAGAACATTTTTTTGATTTAAGAGAAAAAAGTGATCAAAAAAGTTATTAACTTATGATTGATCTTAAACGTCTACATTTAACAAATTAGTTAGTGTAACTCTAATTGACTTTTTGTGTCAGAATTTACTTAAAAAACCGTAAAGTGCTTGTTGTCATGAAAAAATTTTGTTTTGTTTCTGTCTTCTATTATTTTCTTTATTTTGCAACATCACAAAGCAATGACTTTGTCTGTATAAATTCAAACAATCCTTCTGTTATTAACAATTGTAAAGATGTTCTTGAAAAAAACGGATTGAAAGGATCAAAAGGACAAAAAGGAGAAGCACCAGGAATCTCAGCAGAAAAAATAAAATCTTTAGAAGGTATTCTAATTATGACACAACTTCAAACAATTGCAATCAAAATTTAATGCATCAAGTTTAAACGCAGTAAATAGTTGCTGGTACCGGAAAAATACCGTTCTTTTCCCAATTTTTTCTCCTAATTTCTACACACAATTTCTCAAAAATTTATATTTTCAGAAAAAATCAATGCTGCCAATGCAAGTTTAAATGGTTTGAACGGTAAGTTATATTTTAGTAACAAAAACAGATTAGTTTCAAGCAAAGTAATTTTCAAACATTTTAATCTTTTTGTTTTTGCAAACTACTAATGCAATGTGCAAAAAAGTATTTCATTTTTTGTTTATTTTTTGTGAAAAGCATAAATTTGGTTTAGTTAAAAAATCTGAACAATAACGCAAAAAAACTTTGAACTTTTGAGTGAAATTTCTTAAAGATACCTAATTTTAAACATTTTGGTTGACTCTTTGAGATTACCATAAAAAACAAATATTTTTTAATTATTTAACTTTCGAACAAGTTCCATAATAAAAAATAGTTTTTTGGCATTATCATGATTGTAAAAAAATATTTTCGTAAAACAAAAACAAACATAAACGTTTAAAAATAACTTAAAGTAACTGTGTAAGATGTTTCAGATCAACTAGTAAAGCTGAATGATCTCGTGCAAAATTTTTCAATTACAGGTAAGTTTTAAAGTAATTATAATAAAAAAATCAGGTTAAAATTATTGTAATAAAAGATTAATTCGGATTAGTGCTTTAGATCAACTAGCCAAGCGGAATAAGCTGCACGAAAATTTACAATTACGAGCAAGTTTATCGGTTTGTCACAATGAAAACTGTGGTGAACTTTATAATTGATTGAAATTGACAGTAAAGATTATTTAGCTATAGGTATCAGTGACTTAAATATGCGGCAACTATAACTGTATCCGCTGTTTTTATGAATATCGTCTTATAACGGTATTTTCGCAAGTTATTCCCAGCAATTTTTCTTTTCATGTACAGAATCAATTTAAAAAAAAGACTTTGCTATACTTAATTTTGATTTTTTTTTTTTTGGAAAATTTGAAACAATGTAAGGTCTTGGACACCTTCCTGCGAGTCAGGAGAATAGATAAAAATGAAAGTAAAATGAAAAACATGACAAAACTAATTTTTTTTTTTCTTTTAAAACAATTATATTTTAAACAATTTGAGATATATTTAAGACATTAGTTCTTGAAGATTTTTAGTTTAATTTGTCAAATGCACTTAATACCATTATTTTTTGTATCTATTTTATCTATCAAGTCTCAAGTTATGCTTGGTGACCTTGGTTTTAAAGGCAAGGTAATACTGTATCATTGACGTCGTTTTTAAATTGGACACATTTTGATATATTTGTTCCTGACACACTTTATGGTTTTCATACACATTTTGGTTTTGAGACAGACTTGAAACATTTGTTCTTGAGACCTTTTTGTTCTTGAGACCGACACTTTTTGATTGTGAGACCAGACAGAATTTTATCCTAGAATACACAAAGTTATATTAATAAGAAAGTCCAATCCTAATTTAAATCTTTAATTACTATATACGTTAATAAAACATCATTTTTACTTAACGCTTTAAAGAGAGAATTTTTTTCTTTGTGAATAAAAAAATTTTTTGGGAGTTGTTTATGTATGATGTTGTTTTACAAATTAAAACAAGACGTTATTTAGTGACAAAATCTTTTACTTCAGGTTTTGCTAAAACGCTGCAAATGTGTAACAGCCGTCCATTAGGTATAAAATTCAACAATTTATTTTTTCCGAATTTTGGTTTATTTCCAATAATGAACTGAAATTACTTTGTATTTATTTTGCATGTTTAAAAGTGCTGGATAATTCACTCATATTAACACCTCTAATGTGAGTGCAAATATTTTACAAATACGTCAAATTTAACATTAAACACACATCATATTTTACAAAACTCAAGAAAAGTAAAATGTTTAAAGCAAAGCATATCAGTTTCACTCTTTGTGGAACTTAGAGAAACAGTTCTTGTGCCTATCCAATCATCACCAGATAAACCACAAGATCGGTATTCATCAAGCTCATAACTCGCAGTGCATGATGAACAATGTCACAAATGGTACTCTTTAGTGCCATCAGTTCTATGACTCCATATATATCTAGCATCTAGTCATCGGCCTGTGCGATGCATAATACCGCTTATACCAATCCATAATACACCTGGAAAAAGCCACAAATCTTAGATTGTTTTCTTCGTATATAACCAGCTCTGCAAGAAGGCCTGGTTAAGCAAACTGTCCATAATTAGTATTAAAACCATGCAGTGATAGTGAGCTTGAGGTCGGCGTGCGTGATGCACAATGCCGCAGATGGTACCCATAATTGATATCTATACTATAACTCATATGTTATCTTTATTTGAGTCATTATCTTGTAAAAAGTCATCATCATTTTCTTATCAGCAGCAGCAGTATTTATCGGCAGCGTGATTGAGTAATTAAAGCGCCAGGCTTATGATCAACGTGGTCTTGGTTGAAAACCTACTCACGCCATTCTGTTGTGTCCTTAGGAAAGACAATTTAAGGCACTTTTCCCTGCTTGGTAATCTTGGCAAGCAGTTCTAAATTTCAATCATATTTCTATTAAATTACAAGTGGACAGCAATATCTTGGCATCTCCGGAAGCACATAGGGGTAATTGCTTACCCTATGTATAAGTGCCTCCGTCGCTTTCCTGCGAGTCAGGAAGATAAATATAGAGATAAAGTAAATAAATCATTATTTTGTTTGTCATCATATCATTTTTACTACCAGCAATTGCAACCCAGTTTCTCTTACCGTACTGGTTGATATCTATTTTTTTTGCTGGGGTCCGAGACGATTTTTTAGGTGTTCTGGAGTCGGATTTATATAGTTTGAGTCAAAGTCGGGGTAGGAGTCTGAAATTTTTGAATTCTTGGAGTCGGCGTCGGAAATGGAATTGGAAAAAATATCAACAGCTTTACAACCGGGTTGTAAAGTCGTAGGAATGTAAGCTAAGTACTCTGAGCTAAAAGTACACAACAAAAATAAACTTTCACCGTTTTGTACAATCCCTTCTTATCTTGGGGTAAAACTGGACAGATCGCTCACGTTTCGTCACCATCTAGTAGCATTGATCAAAAAAACTATGCTCGGGCGTCATACTGCTGAGGCGACCAGTAGGCTCAAGATGGTGTGCTGGTGCCAAAAATCTAAGCACAGCTGTCCTATCTCTGGTCTACTCAACAGCGGAGCACTGCGCACTAGTCTGATGTCGCAGCACTCACACTCACTCGCCTCATAGACAGTATCTTGATTGACGCCTTGGGCATAGTCACTGGATGCCTGCATTCCTTACCCAACGGACCACCTACCCTTATTTCGAGGCGTCCAGCCAGCTGAGATTTGCCGACTAAGAGTGACAATCTCTTTGGTTTATTGTGAAATCCTGGACCCTGATCATATCCTGTATGGTCTTTAAAGTGGGTTATCAGATGCTCGCCAAGAAAGACTAAAATCTGGACGCCTGTTTGTGTCGGAATGTTTTAAATACCCTTGCCGAACCTGGCATCAGCGTTTCGCAATGGAAGAATTATAAAGGGAACGCGGAGTACTGCAAGAATACATCGCAGACCTGTATTTTCAAAACCATGACTAGTAACAGTTCTGTTGGGATGAGCTTGTCCCGAACAACTTGGATTAAGCTCAATCGCTTTTGAATTGGTCTTGGGCAATTTCATTTGTCTATGCACAAATGGGGTTTTGCTCTTTTACCGAATTCCAAGTGCGGTGTCTCTGAACAAACCGCAGGCCACGTTCTAATAGCGTTCCCCATACATCGGACACCACATGGAGCAAAAGGTATGACGGTTTTTCATGATGAAACTCGATGCTGGTTTAACATCAGCACTTCCAGTATCTGAATCGGATAGAACAGCGGCCTGGGGTTGTCGTTGTCGTTTGAAAGGACAACCACTACAGGCCAGACACAAACAGGACTGTGGTCAAGAGTTTATATTTTTAATAACCCAGCCTTCTCTACTTTCCGGATCAGATGCTGGTAATAATGGTGTTAAGCCAGCATTAAGTTTCGTCATCCAAAACCGTCAGACCTCTTGCTTCGTGTGATGCTCGATTTATGGGGCACGCGTTCTCGCAACCTGTCCCGTAATTAAGCCTGATATTGTTGTTAAACATGACAGACCGAAGCCAAATCTGTCAAAACGGAAGGGTATATATCCATCCCGATGTTCAGCGAGTCTGCTGATCGGCAAACGTCCTTTTCAGGATGGGGCAATGTCTGGAAAATAATGTCTTTTTCAAGGCACATTGCCAACAAGTTCCCAAGACCCATTATTATCCAGCTGAACATCAAGGGCCTCACTGCAAGAAATATAAACGTTTTTTGTTACCTTGTACTGCAGTTTGAGGCATTCGTCATCTTGCTACAGGAAACACACTGCACTAATGTGGAGAAGTTAGTACTTCCAAGCTTCCAACTAGCTGGGTTCTACTTAAGCAGAAAGCATGGCCTTGCCACGTTTGCCCACCAGCGACTAAGGTATATACGCTTTGAACCAATCTCCACTGACATCGAAGATTGAGTGGTTGTGCGTGGACATTGATAGTTATAAAATAGTCAATGTCTACAAACCTTCGCCAACGCGACTGCAATTCGTTAATCTCTCAATGTTTCCTTATTTCTGTTTTTATGCCGGTGATTACAACCGTCGCCACGTTGATTGGGATTACGATGATAACATCCCAAATGGTGAGTGCTTGGCTGGCTGAGAAAGTATTAGAATGCCAAAGATGCCACCATCTTTTACTCCGGCCGCTGGAACACTGGCACCAATCCAGATCTAGCTTTCAGTAGCGTAGGTCCTTGCAGTTGGTTCGGTATAGACGTGTTCTTGAAAAGTTCCCCAACTCATAACATTAACCTTTGCTTATCACACCACCAAGGTTTGATTTGTCAGCCAGGGGTAATAAAAAGATTAATCCTCGGTTCCAGTCTTGTTTGTGTCTGACTTGGAGTGGGTGCTTTTCCAAACGACGACGACCTGGAAAAAGAAAATCTGCTCTGTGCTTTATCTATTACCTTATCGATTTACTTATAATCATCACACAAAAAGTTTATAAAATCACTTTTTTTTTACCCTTTCAACTTATGTGTTTCTAACATAAAAGCTTATTTATTTAACGCACCATATCTGAGCAAATGGTTGCTTAAACGAAAAACATCGCGTTACTCAGCAGTTGCAAGTTACTTTGAAACGTTACATATCTGATGCAAGTATCAAAATAACTTATTTGAAAATCTCCTTGTTTTTATCATTTGCATTTTATGTAATTTAATTTATCGCTAATGTGTCTACTGTGTTTGGAGAAAATCTGTCATTTCGTAACCCTTATAAAATTATTTTGTCAGCATTTATAATAATTTTATCTCTTTTTAAATTAAAACTAAAGTCATAAAAAACTATTGATTATGAAACCTAATGAAAGCTCAAAATGTTTGTTTTATTCTACCTTGCTTTTTCTTACTTTAAATGTAAATAAATATATTGAGAAATGCTAATCCAATATGACTGCTTCCTATTGTACTTTTATGGTATAAGTTAAAGTTTTTTATAAGAAATCTATTACCCTTCTTCCAGTAAATTACATTAACGATTTTATTTAACTGATCAAATTGCGATGTATGAATTTATTAATAAAATCGGTCAATTTTCAATTTATTATAGAAAATAAAATTTAAAATAGAAAATAAATAAAAATTTAAAATCAACTGTATCATTATAAAAAATCGATTTCGACCTATAAAGGTCATCATTAGTTTCTTATCTAGCACAGCTTTAGTTTGCTAATAATTTTACAAAATCAACGTAAATTGGTTGTTGAGAATATTTCGTTTTAAATATGTCCACATTCAAGAATTTTGAATAAACGTATTTAAAAATGTTCTTGTCAGTTTATTTTAAGTAATATAAATTTATGATTTAAATCATAAAATTTGGCTGTTGTTTTTGATTTGAGCTTTTCCTGGCATAAAATTTTTGTGAAATTATTTTGGCATTCTAAACTCAGTTTTTGACAAAAGTGAACATAGAAATTTTTAACTCTTAGGAAGGTTAATGAATAACTTGCAAAAAACAAGTTTGCTGCCAACCGTAAAAAACAAAGCGCTTTTTATCAATTCGTACAATTTGATTTGGGGCCGTTTTTCATTACTGGGTAAGATTGAATTAAATAGTTGTTAGATAAAATAGAATAATAAATTTTAACTAATCTAACGGTAAACGTTTTCTTGGTTGTCTTAGTCATTGACTATTTTTTATTTAGCATGCAAAGTACCGGAAGCTCCACGGTTCGGAAGCGTTTCAAAAACTTCTGAACTTGTTCAAGAAGGAACGACGATATTTTTCAGTTGTAAATATGGCTACAGAATGAGCAATGTTGAAGGAAACAATTTTACATTAATCTGTAATCAAAGCGGATTGTGGTCATCTCCAACTCCTACGTGCTCGAGTAAAAATATTTTTGTCCTACCGTAAAAAAATTATCTTACTTTTTTCAAAGAAAATGAAACTACAAAACCTAAAAATCTTAGCAGTTTTTAAAAGAGCATAGTTTTTACACTGCAATAAAAAAATTCAGTTTTTACTTACCAAGTAGCACTTACAGAAGTCAAAACAGAGTGTTTCAAAAGTTGTCCCCAATTGAAAAAACAAAGAAAGTTACTTTAAAAAGGAAATACAGAATACAAAATTTGACAATTCAAAAAATAAGAGAATGTCAAATTGGTCTCCAGCATGAATAGTGTAACAACGTCTTTCTCCGAATTTGTTCAGAAACGCAATTTCAATAAAAATAACGCTGTTGTTAATCAAAAACTAAAATAAATTACATTAAAAAGACCTCAGAGTTTAGTTGACAGCAAAAAAATTGATTTTTGATTAAAGCAATAAAAAACAATATTGATGGGAGACTAGACATGAGTACTTGGTGCATCATCGAAACAGATCACAGATAATAAGGAATTATGACCGAGGAATGATCAAACGCAGTATGTTATCATTGCTAAGAAGTAGAAAAAAAGGTAATTTTCAAAGAACCAGGCTAAACTAAGAATAGGTGCAGTGCTAGGTAAAAATAAAGCAAAACTAAACAATATTTTTTCTATAAAAATATTATTCTAAACACTACAGAAAAGAAGAAGAAATTATGCTGGCTAGGGAAAGAAAGAAATTGAGTTGAAATTGTAATTTAATTGAAAAAAATCAAACGTTGCTTGAAATAATTATTTTAGGTTTGATTCACTGTTGATACTTTAAAATATTTCTATAATATTTGCTCAAGCAATAAACAAGGTATATTGTTTTTTATATTTTTGAGCAGTTATAAAAAATATAAAACCACCAATCACACTGTATGAAAATCAGTTCTTCTAATGTTGATTTTCATTCTTCTAACCTTTAGAAGAACTGATTTTCATACTTTAGAAGAAGTGATTTTCATACAGTGTTATTACGCTCCCTTCTGGTAGAGCACTTTTATCAGCAGCCTTCATCATGAAGTTAAAGCAACCACCAATCATAAATATTTTTATTATTTGTTATTGTTTGCAATTTTGACGAAAGAGTACATTGTTTTTAATAATGTTTTGTGTTTAAACTTATATTTAAACGTTTTAGAATCAACTTTGAAAATGATAAAAATTTACTTTATTAGATTGTAGCCAAATGTATGTGTTTGTTGTAATTATAAGAGTTTCGAAGTAATACTTTTTAGTGTGCTTTTTGTAATGTTTGACTAAATTTTAATCAACAACCGTTGCATCGAATTGTATCAAGATTATTTTTCTTAAACATTTTGCAGAGATTTCCTGCTTTGTTGTCAATCCAAACAACAATTCTTTTTTACGGCAAAGTATCTCCCAAGTTGCTGTTGGTGAGAATCTGACGTACGAGTGCGAGGAGAACTATGGTGTGTTGGATGAACCCGGAGTTACGCAAAAAAATGTAACCTGCAATGACGTCAATAAAATTGGAACCTGGTCTGAAAACCCTCCCAATTGCGAATGTAAGTTTCTTGTTTTTTTTCAAATGAGAAAACGTATTATTGTTTTCAAGTGTTTTTGTTTTAAAAGAATATTTTCTACATTCCAGTGTAATTTAATCTAGTCCTAATGCAAAGACAACAATAAAAAAGTAATCTACTGTTTTTATTTATTCATTTTATCTCTATTTTATCTTCCTGACTTGCAGGAAAGCGACCGAGGCACTAATACATAGGGTAAGCAATTATTCCGACCTGCTTCCGGAGATGCCAAAATATTGCTATCCGGTTGAAATTCGATAGAAATAGGTTTTCAACCGAGAGGATGTTGAGCATGAGCACGGCGCTTTAATTATTCAACCACGCTGCCGACAAATACTTATCTTATCATACTGCACCAAGAAAATATTTTTACACGGAAGTTTAAGCAGTGGGATGCATGATAAATGAGAACGAAATGTTGTTGACAGACACTATCGGCAACGTGATCGAGTGGCTCAGGGCGCCGTGATTGATGTTTGCAGTGAATAAAATCAAAAAAATAAATTTCAACTGGACAGCAATTGTTTGGTATCTTCAAAAGTAGGTTGAGATATTTGCTTGCGGTTTCCTGCGAATCTGTAGCATAAATATAAAAATGAAAAAAAATTAAGATTTTTTTAAGTGTCAAAAAACTACTTGGGCTTGCAGTATCAAACATTTCAAATTGCAAACACAATTAATATTTTTCGAAGATCTGCTTTCAGATAGGTTCTCTATGCAAGCGCACTAGTTACGTCGATATTCGCATAATTTTGTAAGTTTGCTGTCAAAAGACAATTAAGGTTTTATCGCATACCACTATTTATTAGTTTTCAAAGAATTTAATTTACTTTTTGAAATTTTGCAAAAAATGGAAAAAATTAAATTAAAGCCAATCTTCTTTTTTTAAGAACTTGAAAAAGCAAATTTATCGGTTTCTTTTCTATTTTTGTTTTTTGAAGTTGTTAGTTCATTTCAAAAACAGTGTTGTTTTATAAACAGCTGTCTACCTTTACTTTTTTATCGCTTTAGGATAAAAGTGATTTGAGTAGCAGCTTAATACTGTCACATAACGGACAGTTGTTAGAAAGTTATTCAAAAAAGATATAATAAAATATAATAGCTTTAATCAAATGAAACTTTTTTGATTTGAAGGATACACTCTACTCTTTGCAAAACAAAATAATTAATTGATTCAAAGCGATAGAAATAGAACTGTATATGTTCTTTACTCTAACCGCTCAAATTCAATGGTAACTCTAACCCTTGGCTTAACTTTTATCTTCATAAGTTCGAAGGCACCCTACTGGGTCGAATATATTTTGTTTATATCTATTGTTGCTTCACCGTCATGTACAAGTTTAAAATGGCGAGATGTTATAATTGAAAATTGTTCAAAGTTGATTCAGCTCAAAGACAGTGTTTGGTACTATAGCCACACGAGTTTTATATTTGCACCATTTTGGCTACTTTTCTAACCAACACCTCACAAACCATAATATTAAACAGTCGTTCTTGAAACAGGTTGCAAAATAGTTTACATAATATTTTGTTCATGGTCCAAAACATAGTAACATATAAAGTTTTTATGTCTTAATCCAAGCAACGAATAGTCTTTTTAATACATTAAGTTTATACCGTTGTGAAACAAAATATAAAATGTTATAAAACAACGGTGGGCAAATTGCGGCTTGCGAGCCGCATGTAGCTTGCCGACCTTTCGTTTGCGGCTCTTCTAGCTAAACAATAATAACGAAATCGAACAATGTACAATTGTTATTCACGGTTGATTTGGGTCAAACGAAGATTTTAATTAGCGGCTAAGTCGGATTATAGCGTGGAAATAAAGCATTAATTAGCTTGTTGTTGGGGACCATTTACACCAGTGGTCGGCAACCACCAGACCGCGGTCCAGTGCCGGTCTGTGAGAGATTTATTGATGGGCCGTATACTCTCGGACCTTTTATAAAAGTGAGATTTGATTGCTCGATTTTTAGAGTCCTGTCATGAAATAATGCAAATTTCACAAAATAATGCAGTCAACAATGTTAAAGTAACAATGCAAATTTATAGTCAATTAAAACTTTTAGTGCATTCAGGCGTATTAATAGTCTTGTTTTAGCCACACGCAGAGGTTTTTCGAGCTAGTCTTAAAAGTGACCAACAACGTGTAGACACGTAATTGAATGATCACGCAGATCTATGGTTTTTAATATTTACGTTTTTAGTGTGATAAAAATGAGTACAAAACAAACATCAATGCTGAGTTTTTTTGGAAATGGATCGACACTATTTGAAGAACCTGACGTCGTGGACCAGGGGCCTACAGCTACAAAAAAATAAAAGGTTGTTTCAATCGTCAATGTAATGAATCGTACTTAAAGTGCGGATTTATTTCAACTAGTGATTCTGAAGCATCTTGTTCGCTCTGCCTAATTTGCAATTGCAAGTCATCAAACGAGGCAATGAAGCCTTCAAAATTACTGCGGCACATGAAGACTAAGCACCCCAAATAAGAAAATAAACCTTTGGAGTTTTTCGAAAGAAAGAAACATGATCGCGAATGTGACAAGCGATTATTGAGGACTGCTTTATTAACAAATTCAAATGCACTAAGAGCATCGTATTTGGTGCCTTACCTCATCGCTAAAACTAATAAGCAATTGTTGCGAGCTGAAAGAAGAACTAATCATAGGAGTGAATCAGTCAACTGATATTGAAAACAAAGCTGTACTACTAATTTTTGTTTGATATCTCTATGAAGAGCTATACAGATATCAAACAAAAAAAAACTAGTAGCACAGCTTTTTGTTTGATATCTCTATGAAGAGGGCCCAGATGATAGGTGCTTTCTCGCAGCCTGGGCCGTGAGTAAGTCTGTTCATTGGTGTCAAAACGACAGACCGAAACCAAACCTACCAAAATGGAAAGCTATCCACCCATTCCGATGTTCAGCGTAGGTCTGCTAATTGGAAAACGTCCTTTTCAGGACGGGGCAATACCTTTATAAAACTGCCCTTTTCAGGGCACATTGCCAACAAGTTCCGAAGACCCACTATTCTTTAGCTGAACATCGAAGGCCTCACTGCAAGCAAGATGAACGTTCTTCATCACCTCGCTATGCAGTCTGAGGCACTCGTCATCCTACTGCAGGAGACAAACTGCACTGTTGCAGAGAAGTTGGTACTTCCGAACTACCAACTAGCTGGGTCCTACTTAAGCAGGAAGCATGGCCTTGCCACGTTTGTCCACGAGTGACTAAGATACACGGTTTTGGACCAATCTTCACTGACATTGGAGATCGAGTGGTTGTGTGTGGACGTTGATAGTTATAAAATAGTCAACGTCTACAAACCACCTCCAACGCGATTGCAAACCCTAGATCTCCCAGTGTTTCCTCACTCCTGTCTGTACGCTGGCGATTTTAACTGTCGTCATGCTCATTGGGCTTACGATGATAACAGTCCGGACGGTAAGTGCTTGGCTGGCTGGGCAAGTATTAATTGTCTTGCCCTCCTATACAATGTCAAGGACGCTGCCAGTTTTTACTCCGGCCGCTGGAACACTGGCACCAATCCAGATATAGCTTTCGCTAGCGTAGGTCCAAACAGTCGCTTACCGGATAGACGTGTCCTTGAAAAGTTCCCCAGGTCACAACATCGACCTTCGCTTATTACTTATTACGATATTCGCTTATTACACAGCCAAGGTTTGCTTTGGCAGTGCCAAGCGTGCCTGTTAACCGATGGAACTTCCGCAAGGCTAAATGGAGTCATTATATTGCTTTGACGAATAAATTCGCAAAGACTTTGTTGCCGTCTGATTCACTTGATGTGGATGCAGCTTACCAGGAATTCTGTAATACCATTAAGAAAGCAGCCAAAAAGACTATCCCACGCGGGTATCAAAATAACTATATTCCGTGTTGGGATGCAGAGTGTGAATCCCTCTATAAAATCTTCCTGCAGTCTCCTCAGGGCGACAACTCAAGTTTGGCTGCTACACCTCTGCTTGCCAAGCTTGACAGGAAGCGGAGGGATCGATGGTCCGAGGCAGTTCGGAGCATTGACTTTTTACACTCTAATAGAAAAGCATGGAGTATTTTAAACAATCTTACTGGTAAGTCACGACACTCTCCTCGTCACTGTCCCGTTTCAGCCGATGCTATTGCATCTCAGCTGGTTAGAAATGGAAAATACGAGACTGTTGACCGCAAGTCATCTCGACTTGTCTCTCAAGAAGTGTCTGATCTTTGGAGAGCCACAACACCAGACTCAGTAAATATCTCTGACATTTTTTCACACAGAGAATTTACTGCTGCCCTCCAACATTTAAAACCAGGTAAAGCTCCGGCACCTGACTCCATCTTCCCAGAGCTTATAATCCATGCTAGAGCTGCTTTGAAGTCCTGGTTACGTGACTTCCTCTCTTCCTGTTTGCTCCGACTCAAAATTCCCAAGATCTGGAGAAGAGCGCTTGTAGTCGCGATCTCAAAACCAGCAAAGCCCGTGGCGGACCCAAAAAGTTATCGACCAATATCTCTGCTCTGTGCCGCCTACAAAATCCTCGAGAGGCTTATTTATGCCCGCGTTGAGCCATTAATTCATCCACTACTCCCTAAAGAGCACGGTGGGTTCCGAAGCGGGAAGTCAACCATAGATCAAGTTGTTCTGTTAACCCAGAACATTGAGGATTTTTGTGAGGCTAAGAAGAAGGCCGGTACAAGTATTTGTCAATCTGACAGCTGCTTATGACACTTTCTGGCATCGTGGTCTTACCTGCAAGCTGCTGAGACTTCTTCCGGATAAACACATAGTCAGAATGATTATGAAACTTGTCCGAAATTAAAGTTTCACCCTTACTACGGTTGACAGCAAGCAAAGCAGGTTACGCCGTCTTAAAAACGGCGTTCCTCAGGGATCGTTCTTGGCTCCCTTTCTATTTAACATCAAAACGTACGATCAGCCTTCCATGATTTCCAGAAATTTTGCATATGCTGATGATTTATCATTGTTGCACTCTTCTGGAAACTGGAAGGACTTGGAGGAGACAATAAGCCAAGACATGTCTACACTTTCATTGTATCTCCAGACTTGGAAGTTGAAGCTCAGTCACACTAAGACGGTGATGGCACCCTTTAACTTAAATAACTGAGAGGGCAAACGTGAGCTAAAGGTCTACAACAACGATAGACTTTTACCGTTCTGTCCAAACCCCTGCTTATCTCGGGTTAAAACTAGACAGATCGCTCACGTTTTGTCACCATTTAGTGGCATTGTGCAAAAAACTATTCTCGCGCGAATTAGCACTGCTGAGGCTATACTTTCAGGAATGCAGCCAGCTGAGCTTCGCTGAACGGGAGCGACACTCTCCTTGGCTCACCGTGGTTCTCTGTACTCTGATCATATTTTGTATGGTCTTTTAAGTGGGTCCTCAGATACTCGCCAAGTGAGACGAAGATCTAGACGCCCGTTTGTGGCAGCTGTGCGGAGTCTTTTGAACAACCTTGCCAGACTTGGCATCCGCGCTTCTGAATGGACGAATCGTAAATGGAAAACGGAGTACTGTGAAGTGCTTTCAGGCTCCGTGCTTCTGTGCCCGGACTGGTGCCAGGCCTGTTAGGATGGGCTTACCCCGAGCAGCTTGGGTTAAGCTTAACCGCCTGCGGACTGGTGTGGCGATTCCATTCGTCCATGCACAAATGGGGTTTTGCTCCTTCACCGAATTGCAAGTGTGGCGCCTATGATGAAACGCAGACCATGTTCTAAGAGCATGTTCTATGCATCGGGCACCACATGAAGCACGAGGTCTGACGGTTTTGGATGACGAAACTCAATGCTGGCTTAATAACACCACTGCCAGCATCTGATTCAGGCAGTACAGCAGCGTGTGGTTGTAAAAGGATAAACCCTCGGCCTCATTCCGGTTTGTGTCTGACCTGGAGTGGATAGCCTTCAAACGACGACGACAACGTTTATGAAGAGGATATTCATGAAGACATGTCAAGTGTTTTGTTATTGCCAAAAAACACCACAGCCCCCAAACTATTCATGTCTCAGAATGATTATTTGGCAGAAAAACTGAACTAGTCTTTACGTGTCGGTGTGTGCACAGATGGGGCTGCAGCCATGATTGGCCGTCTGTCTGGTTTGATTGTTCGTATTAAGGAAATCGCACCAGAGTGCAAGGCCACTCATTGTGTCATTTACAGGAAATACTGTCGAGCCGAAAATAGCACCTAAGCTGAATAGTGTATTAGACCAGGGGTGGGCAAACTACGGGCCGCAAGGATCTTTTTTGCGGCCCGCGATGGGTTTAAACAAATGATTAAAAAATTTGAGGCCGATCGGAGACGAAGACGTTTTTTGTTTAGAGAACAGCTTGGTTTCAGTATGAAAACTAGAAAATTAGAGAATTATTTCCAGCGATGACCTTTTTTTTTTGTAGAGAACACTATGATTTTGGGACGGGAATTTAATTTAGTTGACCGAAATGGGTTGTTAAGTTACCTTGGGTTGAAAAATGGGCCACAGAACGAAAAAGGTTGAAAGCCACTGTTTTAGGAGGAGAACTAAAAAATCTGAGACAGATCCATAATGAAGATCAATAGTTTTAGAGATTACTATAATGCGGCCAGGAAATAAATTCAACTTCGGAATGCGGCCCTTGAGCTAAAAAGTTTGCCCACCCCTGTATTAGACAATATAGTTAAAATAATCAGCCTAATTAAAGCTCACACTCGTGGCTGTTTGAGCGGATATGTGACAACATGAAAGCAGAACATAAATTTCTTTTCTTGCATACAAAAGTAAGGTGGCTTCAGAGGAAAACTGTTGTGCAGAGTGTTTAAATTACGTGAACCACTGAAAGGTTTCTCTTGGTGAAAAATTCAGATCTTGCTAACACAGATAATGATGAAAATGGGTTTTCAAACTTACCTACTTGTGTGACATCTTCAATATACTTAACGAACTAAATCTGTTAGGATTAGGAGTTTGGTTTTGAAACTAACCCTAACACAATATCACATGCAAAACTTATTTTAACAGAATTTATTAATTAATTACACATCTCCATCCCAGAACAGCAGCGTAAAGTTCTTTATAGTTTGTTGTCTGTCTAAAATGGTATACAGCCACCTCCGTATATATAGCAAGCAAGCATCACCGAAATCCTAATCATTTACCTTGAGACACAGGAACACTGTTGCAAAATTTCACACGATAAGCACCATGGGAAACGGACACGATTGATAAAATAAAAGCATCGACTCGAACATAAGGCAAGCACGCTGCAACCACGCATTAAGCATACACGAATCATGACAAATCTTTCACTTTGAGGCAAAATGACAACCGTATTCAAGTTGGCAAATAAAGTGTTTGCAATTAAAAACAAACTGAAATTGTGGCAGCAGGGCGTAAAAAAAGGGTATTTGACAAGTTTGAAATATTAGCAGAGACTTTGAAAGACAGCAAACCTAAGCAACCGTTCTCTGACCTTCCTTGTGACCAATTACTTGCGCGTTCTTTTGCAAGAGGTCAAGCGCTATTTTCCAAGAGCTAAAGACCATTAAACTGCAATCCGTAATCCATTTATTTTTAAACCAGGTGAATCGACCTTACCTGTACAAGAAGAAGATAAACTGCTGGACATTACAAATAATGGTTGAAATATGTTTTTGATACAACGACTCTACCGAGATTTTGGATGAAGGTCTGGCCAGAATACCCTGACTTTGCCAGAATAGCATTTAAAACTTTGCTGCCATTTTCGACATCCTACTTATGCGAGTTGGGATTTTCTGTGATGACAACAACAAAGCAAAACTGCGAAACAGGCTAGACGTAAGAGACCCATTGCGGGTGTCATTGCGTTTCATAATTCCTAGGTGGGAGCGTCTCGTTGCGACAAAACAAGCTCAAGGCTCCCATTAAATCAAATTTGTAAGAACTAATATGAGTTGTAATAAATTTTCATTTTTGACCATTTGTATTTTTTTAGACCGGTCTGCAAAAAATTTAAGTTTTAAATCGGACGGCAGTGCAAAAAGGATCGCCGAACCCAGAATTACACTAAGGCAAAAATATGAGTAAAGCGAGCGCTATCTTTCTTTTCTTTATTTCTCACCCGCCGAGACACGCTGGTAACATTAGAATAAAAGAAACAAAGATGGTGCTCGCTTCTCTCAGATTCGCTTCTCTGTAATAAAATTTCTAAAATCATTGTGCGAGTCTAAAAAATGAAGACTTGAAAGAATTAACACACCGCTTTGAATTCATACCGCTCAGATTTTCAAAACCTAGCTAATAAAGTGGAAACCCACAGTAGATCTAATGCTGGTAAAATCTCGAAAACATTGTAAATCTTGTAAAGTTGTATTTGTTTTTAATATTTAATTAAAACTTGCTTTGTTTGATGTATTTGCATTTATACCTCAAACAAAATTTGTGGCTCTCCGGCAGTTTTGAATTTTCACATGTGGCTCTTTCATTCAAAACTTTTCCCACCCTTGTTATAGAAGATATCGACAAATTTAGCCGAAAATTCCAAAACCAGGAGTCGAGCAATGTTATTTGGCGCAATCGAGTAAATTAAATATTTCAACGCAGTGAGCCAGTAATACACTTAAAGTAATCAAGAATCTGTCACAAAAACTTTTATATTTGTGAACAATTGTCTGGACACGCGACACCAAACACAATATCTTTCACCACGGTTTTGATTTTTATTGAGACAAATTTTAAAATGACTGTCACAAAGATTCTCAGTGTAAACCTAGTCTACTAATTTTTGGTAGTTTACGTGTCTTAAGTTGCTTTGGCAAACAAAACTTGTTTAAAAAGCCGTTTTTGGCATATTGTGTTTAATCGACTATCTATCGAACTTGAGATTTGTACAATTACTGCATCAAAAATTACACACAAATAAGCTATACGAGATGTTTCATAAAAATTCTAGGATCCCTGCTTTCTGTGTAAGCTTTAGTTAAGCTATAAGACTAATTTAAGTTGCAGATGATTTAGTAACTTCTTGAGAGTATTTAACGGCAATTTCAGATTACTGTAACATTTATTAAGCATTTCAGATGTGACAGAAAACAGTTTACATATTTATTGTTATTTCACAAGTTTTTTTGTTTAATAATTTAGTAATGACAACAAAACAACAAAACAAATTTTTAGTCCGTTAGGGAAAATCTCTTGCTAATGTGACTTGCTAAAGAAAGTTATTACAAAACTGGTGATGAAACATGGGTTTTTGAGGGTATCCGGTACATTGCTCAAAATCAATTGCTCGAAAACAAATTGCTCGAAAGGAATTGTTAAGTTAAATGAATAATTATATTAAGGTTAGGGTTAGGGTTGGGGTGGACCTATTATATTTGTTCCCTATTTTATTAATATGAAATATTGTAAGCAATACTTCTTAAATATTCTTTGACATTTCCAGTGTCATCAAAGCAATCTGTCCTTTGAGCAACCTGTCTTTCGAGCAATTGATTTTAATCAATTTACCTGGATTCGTTTTTGAGTACGACCCAGAGACCAAACGTCAGAGTCCCCAATAGAAGAGTTGGAAGTGTCCATTCCAACCCTATTGGAAGAGTCCTCAACCACCATGGATGAAAAAGTATGGCAGACTAAGTTCAAAATCAAGCTCATGTTAATAGCATTTTTTGACATCAGATTCATAATCCATTATGTATCTTTTCCTCAGGGTTAGACTGTCAACCAGCGTGTTTATAAAAAGATCCTGCAACGTTTGCTTTGCTCAGTGAGGGGAAAAAACTGAAATTTGTGGGAAAGCAACACATGATTACTTCACCTCGATAATGCGCCTGCACACACTTCCTTGGGCATCCATACATTTTTGTTGGAGAAAAACATTACAGTGATAGAGCAACCTTCCCATTTGTGAGTTCTTGCTCTATGTGACTTTTTCCTTTTCACCAAAGTTAACAACATCATTGAACGGAGAGATGTTTTAAGCACGAATGCAATCAAAAGTGCATTAACAAACGAGTTTTGATATGTGGAAAAGTGCATTGATACATGAAAAAGAATAATGAAAAAGTGCTTTAAACTCAATAGGGAAAACTTTGAAGGGGACAAAGAGCAATTTTTTGATTTAATTTTAAAAAATTTTTGTGACCTCAGTTCTAGAACTTTAATGAAACACCTTGTATATTATACTACATAAAAAAAAACTGTTTAAACTGCACGGATTAAAATGGCACTTGGATCACTACCCCGCGCACAATCAATGTCTTGCTTGTAATACATTTATTTTCATTTGCATACAGCAAAAATATGCATTACAGTAAAGTTTAATTTTAGACTGAAAATATTTTTAGATAATGGTTGTTTTATCCCTGCTAATCCTGACAATGGTCATGTAGACACTGATGTAGACAGAGTTTTAGTTGGAGCTTTTATACGTTATTCTTGCAATGAAAATTACGCGATGGAAGGCCAAGAAAGCTCAGAGTGCCTCTCAGACAAAACTTGGTTTCCTCCTGCTCCTCAGTGTGTCAGTAAGTATTACAAAATATATTATTCACATAATAGTTTCAAACAAAAACTGTCTTTGACACTAAAAGCTGTTTTTTTATCAATCTAAATGAATAAATTAAAACTTTAAGTTTGGTCGGATTTTATTTAGGCTTTCTGCTTCTATTTTTTAGACAGTGTTTTAGTTTTGCATTATTGCGAAAGTTTTCGACGTCGATATGCTTTGCAGTGCGCTTTGAATGTATATGCTTTGAATGTATGCGCATGAATATGAGCAATGCGCTTTTGAGTAGATTCTTACAATTTAAAAAAAGCGATCGGTTAAGTAGAAATAGATAGCAATTTACTATTTATAAAAAAAATTTGTTGACCCCCTGGATAGGTCAGACTCGGAATCAAAAAATAATCTTTCTAAATTCTAATCTTAGCCTAAAAAAAGCTCATCCAGCTCGTGTTTAAATACTATATTTATTTATACTAATTTATTCTGCAAAACTATCGTATAAAAAACTAAGATCAAAACATTATTTTGTAAAAAAATTAATTTGTAAAAAAAGCTGTATAACAAACTCGCGTTTAAACTTGTATCAATGAGTAGTTCAGGTTAGCTTAAGCTTGTTGCTCTACAGGCCATTTTTCAAATTTATGTCAAATTTGAGGTTTGTTGCTGGTTGGAATTTTTATCGGGGGCCCTTTACTCCGTGAGGAATGTCACAAATCAAAGGGACGCTAATAAACCTCGCTGTTATTGTTTGCGATTTTTATCTAATAACTGTAAACAGCAAATTGCTGCTACTAAAAACATTAAATTACTGTTTTATTGTTTATTCTGCCATATTTTCATTCATATTTCTGTTTTTTAGTTGCCGGGTGTCAGAGCAATCCTTGTCAAAACGGAGGCACATGCATTAATCGTATTGGAGAGTTTACTTGCAACTGTATTGAAGGTTATTCTGATGATATTTGTTCAACTGGTAGGAAAAAACATTGATTTGAAAAGTTAATTACATTGAGACATTATGATAAAGCAAAAAATTTCAATCTATTTTAGTTGCCACTTGTAAAATTCGGTTTCCATTGTATATAATCGGTTTCCATTGTAACCCACAAGGTTTTCAGTACATGTGTTAGTTCGGAGATGTTAACTGGCTGGGCTTCTTGTACCTTATTTTTCATCTTATTCCATGCGTTTTCTATCGGGTTAAGGTCGGGAGAGTTACCGGGCACTCTAAAGTGGGTATATTTTCTTCAGATAACCACTTTTTCACAAGTTTTGTTCGGTGTGCGGAGGCACCATCATGCATAAAATGTGTAGGCTGATGAATGCCCAAAAAGCCAGAAAGTGATTCTGCAAAACTAGGAGATAGTTAGATCCCCGCATTGTGACATTTTTGGTAAGAAATATAATCCATCTCGCTCGAGGGTATCACTAAACGCACCTCAGGCTATCACACCATCTGAATGCTTAACCGTCTTAACGGTGTACCGTGGATCATGCCTTGGTACGTTTATGGACCTTCTGATCACTTTTGACTGCCCCCTCACCAGTCGGAATGTGCTCTCGTCAGAAAACATCACTTTTCGCCACTGTTGAGGTGTCCAGGGTTGATAATTCTTTTCAAAAGTTAGTCTCTTGTTTCTCATTTTCTCTGTCAGAAGGGGATTTTTTGCTGCACGCCTACAGGGGAGGCCCAAGTCATTTTTCAACCGATGCTGGATGGTTGTCCTAACTGTTGTCTTTTGCTTCCTACCAGAACCAATTTTTCGTTTCGGAACAGTACCCTCGGGTAGGCTTTTTGTAACCTTCAACAAGGTGTAAACAGTCTATCTTGATACGTTCAAATCAGCCGCAACTTTTGTTACAGGCACGCCCATTTTGATTTTTGTTAATGCCTGAGCCTTTTCAATCTCTGAAAACTTCTTTCTTCACATTTTTCTTTTTAACAAGCAAATGACAACAGCCCAAAATTGCTAAAATTTCGCTTATGAAGTGCTGAATAACGGCAGCCTTACCAGCCTCGTGGTTGCACTACAGCGACACCTGTGGTGGCTGTTACAACTGGTAAGGAGAATGTCTCCCTACTGACCAAAGATCAATCAGAAATACGAGAGAGAACACAAGAAAAAGGCTACGCGAAGTTATGTGTCAATATTTTTTTGCGCAAATGATGTAAACATTTTTTTGCGCCCACTGTATTATTTTCCTCGTTCATCAGTTTCTCAAAGTACTCCTTCCATCTCTTTAACACAGCCTCCAAATTTACCATAACATTACCGTTTTTATCCTTTGTAACCCTCACGTGTTGTACATCATTCCCTGCTCTGCTTCTCTGCCCAGCCAATCTGTACAACTCCTTTTCATTTTCTTTTGTTTCCAATCTAGCATACAAATTGTCATACGCATGTCCCTTCTCCATTGCAACTGCCTTCTTTGCCTTGCTCTTTTTAGTATTTTCATCTCTTATCTTGTCCCATGCTTTCTTTGACTCTTTCTTTTATTTTATGTTTTTCTGAATTTCCTCATTCCACCATGTCTTCCTGTCTCCTTTTCGTTTCTTAAATGTCACTCCCAGTACAGTTTCAGCTGTTTTTCTTAGCATTTCTGCTGTTTTGTCCCACTCATCAGGTAACCCATCCTTGCCTCCCAGAATCCTGGTCACCTCTTGTCTAAACGCTTCTTGAAAGCTTGTCTCCTTCAATTTCTACCATCGTATCTTTGGATTTACTTTCTCTACTTTTTTCTTTTTCACCATAAGAGCAATTTTGCATACCACCATACGGAGCTGCTTTGCGACGCGCTCATTCACTATTACCTCACAATCGCACATTTCCTTCAAGTTCCTCCTTCTGCACATCACATAATCTATTTGGGTACTTTTTCCGCCACTGTTGTATATCACTCTGTGTTCATCTTTCTTCTTGAAATAAGTGTTGACAATCGCTAAATCCATCCTTTTTCCAAAATCCACAACCATTGATCCTTCCTTATTTCTTGTTCCAGCACCGTACCTCCCTATTATTTCCTCATCCCCTGTGTTTCCTTTGCCCCATGTCCATTAAGATCTGCACCTAGAATTATCCTTTCTTCTTTTGATATACTTTCTATCAAACCATCCAGGTCTAAAAATCATTTTTCTCCTCCATGCTGTAGTTAACCTGAGGAGCATATGCACTTACTATATTTAGAATGGATCCTTTTACCTCTAGCTTCATGGCCATTAGTCTGTCTAACACCCTCTTCACCTCCAGGACACTTTCAGCCAGCTACTACCTCACCACTGTCCCTATCCCATTTTTTCTTCCATCAGCTTTGTTGTAAAATAGTTTGTATCCACCTCCAATGTTCCTTGCTTTACTCCCTTTCAACTTTGTTTCCTGTAGGCACAACATGTCTACATTCCTTCGCTTTATCATATCTGCCAGCTCTCTTCCCCTTCAAGTCATTGTTTCAATATTTAAAGTACCCACCCTTATGAGTGAGCGTCTTCCTTTCCACACTTCTTGCTGCTTCTTCACTCGCCTTCCTCCTCTCTTTCTGCTCTTATTTTCACTATGTTTAGCAGTAGCATAATTTTCACTGGTGCCCTGCTGTGCGACACCTGAGACAGTTGTTGGCCGCAATCGATCCGGTATGGATTGATAATGATTACGCATTTGTCTCTTTTGCCAAAACATTTTATGCCGGATGCCCTTCCTGCTGCAACCCTTCCCGTTTATCTGGGGTTGGAACCGGCATCAAGATACACAGAAATGTGCCTCCGATGGCTGGTTTGAAATTGTGAAAAGTAAAAATTGCTAAAAAACACATTTTTAAAATTTGAATTTTAGTGTAAGGATTTTTTTGTTTTTGCAGTAACCTTTAGTCAGTAGAATAAAACTAAAATATAAATTCTATTTTAAGTAATACGTCAAATTATTTGCAAACTGCATGTGGCCTTTCAGACAAAAAAAGTTGAACACCCCTATTTTAGGTGGTTTTACTCAAAACTTTTTTTAATTTGAAGTGTCGATTGGCGGTACAAAACTTTAAGATAGGTTTAAAAAGCGTGTTTATTCCTTAAAGACACGTTTCCAGGTCGATCAGAAACCATCATTCTTCCCAAGACCGCTCTAATCTTTCCTGTGCCTGCAAGACAAACAGCACTTCTTAAATCATTGCTCATGACTCAGCTGTTGGACAGCATCTTTTAGAAAACTCTTTCTGTGCCAGCCAATACAGTGACACCAAATTTTCTATCCTTGCCCGAGGACGTACTTTTTTCCACTTTTCCGCTCTTCAAGCTACGTTTATCAAACCTTTTCAACCTAATTTATGTCGACACAAGGAATTTCTTTACAGTTTAAAACTCATTTGTTAACGCTCTTTTACTTTCGCTTCTGATTGGTTGCCTCTCCTGACCAATCTGATTAGACACATTCTCGTTTCCTTTTTATTCTTTTCTACTTCTGATTGGTCGCTTTTCTTAACCAATCAGACTTATTCTTCTTTCCTACATAACCACGATCGGATTGCTCTCAGTTCATTCTGACGATTCCTCCCGAAGAGCGTCAGATAAAAAGACTTCAAGGAATGAACAGGTTCTTTTAATTTTTCTATGGAATGGCAACAATTGTTTTTTGAAGGTTGACTAAGAAAAAAATAATTTTCTAAAAATTTTAACCAACAAGCACAAACTTTGGATGAACGCCAGCCCTTTAAAAAATTAATAGTCAAAAAAGCCACTTGAATACTCTAGTGTTAAAAATATTATCTTTTTTTAATAAGTCATCGTCATCGTCGCCGTTGTCGTTTGAAGGGTATCCGCTCCAGGTCAGACACAATCAAGACGGGGTCGAGGGTTTATCTTTTTACTGCCTCAGACTGCTGTACTGCCTGAATCAGATGCTGGCAGTGGTGTTATTAAGCCAGCATCGAGTTTCGTCATCCAAAACCGTCAGACCTCGTGCTTCATGTGGTGCCCGATGCATAGAACATGCTCTTAGAACATGGTCTGCGGTTTCATCATAGGCGCCACACTTGCAATTCGGTGAAGGAGCAAAACCCTATTTGTGCATGGACGAATGGAATCGCCCACACCAGTCCGCAGGCGGTTGAGCTTAACCCAAGCTGCTCGGGGTAATCCCATCCCAACAGCCTTGGCCCAGTCCTGGGAACAAAAGTACGGAGCCTGAAAGCACTTCACAGTACTCCGCGTTCCATTTATGATTCGCCAATTCAGATGCGCGGATGCCAAGTCTGGCACGGTTGTCCAAAAGACTCCGCACAGCTGCCACAAACGGGCATCTGGATCTACGTCTCACTTGGCGAGTATTTGAGGATCCACTTAAGACCCCATACAAGATATGATCGGGGTCCAGAGATCCACGGTAAGCCAAGGAGAGTGTCGCTCCCATTCGGCGAAGCTCGGCTGGCTGGATGCCTGCGAGTATAAGTAGCGCTCCGTTAAAGTGGGACGCAGGTATCCAGTGACTATGCGCAAGGCGTTGTTCAAGACATTGTTGATGAGGCGAGTGTGAGCACTGCGATACCAGACTGGCGCACAGTACTCAGCTGTTGAGTATGGCTATGCATAGTGTTTTAGCACCAGCACCCCATCCCGAGCCCACAAGTCGCCTCAGCAGTGTGACGTGCGAGGATAGTTTTTTGCACAATGCCACTAAATGGTGACAAAACGTGAGCGATCTGTCTAGTTTTAACCCGAGATAAGCAGGGGTTTGGACAGAACGGTAAAAGTCTATCGTTGTTGTAGACCTTTAGCTCACGTTTGCCCTCTCAGTTATTTAAGTTAAAGGGTGCCATCACCGTCTTAGTGTGACTGAGCTTCAACTTCCAAGTCTGGAGATACAATGAAAGTGTAGACATGTCTTGGCTTATTGTCTCCTCCAAGTCCTTCCAGTTTCCAGAAGAGTGCAACAATGATAAATCATCAGCATATGCAAAATTTCTGGAAATCATGGAAGGCTGATCGTACGTTTTGATGTTAAATAGAAAGGGAGCCAAGAACGATCCCTGAGGAACGCCGTTTTTAAGACGGCGTAGCCTGCTTTGCTTGCTGTCAACCGTAGTAAGGGTGAAACTTTAATTTCGGACAAGTTTCATAATCATTCTGACTATGTGTTTATCCGGAAGAAGTCTCAGCAGCTTGCAGGTAAGACCACGATGCCAGAAAGTGTCATAAGCAGCTGTCAGATTGACAAATACTTGTACCGGCCTTCTTCTTAGCCTCACAAAAATCCTCAATGTTCTGGGTTAACAGAACAACTTGATCTATGGTTGACTTCCCGCTTCGGAACCCACCGTGCTCTTTAGGGAGTAGTGGATGAATTAATGGCTCAACGCGGGCATAAATAAGCCTCTCGAGGATTTTGTAGGCGGCACAGAGCAGAGATATTGGTCGATAACTTTTTGGGTCCGCCACGGGCTTTGCTGGTTTTGAGATCGCGACTACAAGCGCTCTTCTCCAGATCTTGGGAATTTTGAGTCGGAGCAAACAGGAAGAGAGGAAGTCACGTAACCAGGACTTCAAAGCAGCTCTAGCATGGATTATAAGCTCTGGGAAGATGGAGTCAGGTGCCGGAGCTTTACCTGGTTTTAAATGTTGGAGGGCAGCAGTAAATTCTCTGTGTGAAAAAATGTCAGAGATATTTACTGAGTCTGGTGTTGTGGCTCTCCAAAGATCAGACACTTCTTGAGAGACAAGTCGAGATGACTTGCGGTCAACAGTCTCGTATTTTCCATTTCTAACCAGCTGAGATGCAATAGCATCGGCTGAAACGGGACAGTGACGAGGAGAGTGTCGTGACTTACCAGTAAGATTGTTTAAAATACTCCATGCTTTTCGACTAGAGTGTAAAAAGTCAATGCTCCGAACTGCCTCGGACCATCGATCCCTCCGCTTCCTGTCAAGCTTGGCAAGCAGAGGTGTAGCAGCCAAACTTGAGTTGTCGCCCTGAGGAGACTGCAGGAAGATTTTATAGAGGAATTCACACTCTGCATAAACTTGTGATAACTTGATTGAAAATTATAGATTAGTTCGTGTTTGAGTAACCCCGTGTGCAATACCTAGCCAGGGCGACGGCGGACAACCAGCGTTAATTGGCCCGAGTAATGCTTCATGCCAGCATTATTTCTGACAAGCTTTGCTGGTCTGTCTAACATTGAGTAAACTGGCAATCTCATGTTTGGCCGACGGACGTTGGATCAGTGTCAATGCTGATAAACTACAAGTGATCGAGTGTGTTGGATCGGCAGTGAACCGTAGTCAATGAATGTGGTCTGGAAATTCTTATGCACATTAGGAATTGATTTAAAAATATCAAATGTCATTTTATATTCAGTTCGAGTTTGGTAAAATTGTAGTTATTGTGTTTGGTTAGGGTTACAGAGGTTGAAAAAAGGCCATATTTTGTCTTTTCTTTAAAGACAAGTCCAGCTGCTCATATATTTACGATGTGGAAGTACCATATAGCAACGCTACAAAGAAAAGGGTTTTAAATAACCAAATAGGCTATTTCCAAAAGCAAATAAATTAAGCCGACAAAAAGTTTCATTTTTATTTTCATAGAAATTTTGTTCTGATTTTTTTAGTCAGTCAAGAACCTCAGATTTATTTAACCCAAGGACTATCAAACCTGTCAATTGACCCTTTTGCAATTTTTTTTACTTTTACAAAAAGTGCCTCTTGCTAGCAACCTTAAATTTTTGGACTTTTATTGTCTCTAGCTACTGAACACAACATCAAGTCGACAAAAGAAATTTATTTTCAGAACCATTGTTTTGGAATGGAAAATGGTGATTTACCACATGGGTCAATTGACCCCTAAGCTAAGAATATTAAGCTGTTCACATACATATACTAGCTTAACTTCATGCTGCATGCAATCAATGACAACCATCTTGTCACCACAAAGCTCGCTATGTCTACAAGCGGTTGAAATGATTTCTAAATTACGGTAAGTACTCTGCTATATACCGCTTGAGCTGTTTGAAGTCAGAAAGCAGTGTTTTTACACGAAAATACTGCCAGTGCGTAAAAAAAGTGTTCAAAGCACTGCGACGTTTTGACAACAGACAAAGCACTTTGCTAACATCAACGTAACATTCACTAGTCTTTCCAAAGCATTTTGCCAAAAGTTTCTTTTTTTCAGAAAAGACTTGTGCAACGCTTCTTCTATTGTCCCCCTGTTTCTCCATTGCTCATAAATGGCACACGCCTCCGCATGATGTGTGGAGCTTTCATGGCTTCGAATTTCTGCGGTAAATGCCGCCAGTCATTTAAACCTGTTGTATCCCAAGGGTTTTGAAGTGAGTAAGAAGTACCGCAGAGATATTTTCATGAGAAAATAACCAGCAGATCGAGCAGTAAGTACGGTCCATGCTTGATAAATGACATAGCCAATATCTTTGTAGTTTTAGACCTGATTGTGTTTTATAATGGTCAACAGTTTGTTAAAAATAAACGACTGCTTTGTAGCGGATCTTTAGGAAAAGGTCCTTCAGGCTGTTTGATACTTGCAACAATAATTGCTTTCTTGATCTCTGAGTTTACAATAATAGTGGGAAAATCATCATTCTTGCTTGCATCTGATCTATCTTTAGTAGTATCGGAATTTTTTTCATTGGTACTATTGTTGAAACTGTTAACGTCGACAAATTGGGAAGTAGATTCTGTCTCACGAATGCTTACGTCTTGCTTATCCGCTTTGGATGTTTCTGGTCGAGCTTCCCACAAACTCAGTCGCTAAGAGTTTCTGGCAGCCTTAGCTATTTTCTCCTCTTAGCTTGTCTCTTTTGTGCTCCGCTTTGATAATTTCTTTTCATATTAAATTGCAGTCAACTAGTTACAATGTTGTTACTCAAAATCTAAAAAGTTTAATAAAATTTAGACAACGGTTAGTAAAGTTCAATGTAACAAATTCTATTTTTTATTGTTTTTCCGCCTCACGAAATAGTACTGTTGCAAGCGTGAGGACTACGGTATGTCTAGCAAAAAGGATTCAAATATTAATGGAAAGCTCAAACCTGACTTTTCAATCACACAAATCACAACTTCTCTCAACGAAAGAAGTTTATTAACAGAAATCACAAATCTGATCACTGACTAATGGAATTAAGTCTAGTACCCACGTGGTTAAACCAAATCTACGTAGCTTATTTAACTAGAATAATCACTATTCTCACAAACTAAGGCGTTAGATCTCTCTAACCCTTAAAACTCTAACTCCTGTTACACAGGCAAAAAAGTAACACAACATAACACTGACTTTCACAGCACCAATTACGAATTTATCTATTTATATGAAACGGCCAAAATTTACCAGAAAAGATTAGCAAATTCGGGAAAATACTATATTTTCTCAATCTATTGTTTTAGGACGATGCAAGCCAGCCAGACAGTTACTGTTATGTCACAAAGCACCAAGTTAAAAAGCTGGCAAACAAGTCATGTAACATGTGATACTATTAAGTTACTGGACTATGGTGGAAAAATGTAGAATTATCTCGAAAACATCAGGTGACATTACGTCATAGCATTACGTCATAAAGCAAAACTTATTAACAATTACAAGATACAATAAATCGGATAAATATGATGCTGCATGATCATTATAGCTTAAAATTATTTTACAAAACAGACTTGAGTGGGGGTAGCGTACCGATTATGTCATGACTACGTCACAATTAAAATAAATACGTCAAAATCGAAACTTTAAATATATTAAGAAATACTTCAGATAAATTAAATGGTTAAATATAAGTTAAATTATTGATGAAGTGTGACATTTAATAATAATAAGTTTATTTGAGCTTTTAATGAAAATATTTTACAATAAAATGTAGTAATACGGGGCTCCCTTGTGCTGGGGCCCCAGTGCATTGCACCGGCTGCACCGGCGATAGTTACGGCCCAGTCAATATCGTCTTGACAATGATTGTTGTTACGCTGTAGAAACGCAAGTAGAAGTTTGATTAAAGATTTTCGTGAGAGCAAAACAAAATATTATAAAAAAACTAATTTTGAATTTATCGCATTCTAACATTTCTAGGCCTATCAAGACTAGATCCATGTCAATCTGCTAATATCAGCGGAGTTTTTTCTATTAAATTTAACGGAAGTAGAATTGAAGTTTACTGCGAGGTCGAACTTGATCAAGGAAATAAATGGCTGGTGACGATCAACTGTTTGTTTTAATAAAACTACAAAAGTTAAATAAAATTTATTTCTAACTTTAAGGTGTTTCAAAGACGAATTAACGGAAGTGAGGACTTTTATCGGAACTGGAGCGATTATCAAAATGGATTTGGAAACAAGAGTGGAGAGTTTTGGCTGGGTAAGAAAAAGCAAAGTTTTTGAAATGATGAAGCATCATTCAATTCTGAAGTTTAGGAAATATTTTACAAATTAAAGCATTTATTGGAGCAATAATGGTAGATAACGCTTGATTATACATTTCAGATCTTTGAAAAGCAATCGTAAACTTTAAACAGTAACGTATTTTTATCAGGGCATCCAGCCAAACCCGAACCGGATTCATAAACCCGTATTTTTATAACAAACATGCATTTAGAGACACATACTCTTTTTACTTACATAAGAATACGTATTATATTGTTTGATGTAAATTTTAAAGTGGTAAAGATTTTTATCATATTGGCAAGATCAAAGAATCTTAAAGTAGAAATTAAACATCCTAGGTTAGGTGGATGCTAAATGTTTTTTGGAGAGGTTCAAAGTTGATGAAATATTGTTAAACATGTAAAACTTATATTGCTAAATCAGAAATTGAGGAGCTTAGGTCTAAATGTACCTAAGTCACATAATGTCATTTTGAGAAAATCAGGTTTAAAGTTTTTAAAAACCCTACTTCTACAATAGAAATGCGCTAAGATTTCAAACCTCTGTGCTATTCAAAAAGTGATTTCCTGAAAAGATTTTTTGTCAGAATATTTCTGGCAAGCAAACAAACAATTTTTTTAGTTTATCTCATTTTTTCGTAAATGTGATTTAGGTACTTTTAGAAACAGGGCCTTCAATTATAAAAAAAGCAACAATATTGACGTGAAAAATCCGAGAAAATTTAGAATACCTGCTATAATATGAATATACCGAAACAAAATATACCTGCTATAATTTGCAGAAACAAATGTTAACACTGTTCATAGCTCCTCAAAAATTGTAAAAATAAGAAAAAATTAGTTTTTTTTATAAAAGTTGATAAGATAAAATTTGGACAAATTTTGAGTTTATTTTGACCTATATACCTCGGTAAAAACACTGCGGGGCAGTCGAAACGAGGGGTCCGCAGATAGTGGGTCGCGACCCAAATTTGAGTGAGCTTTCCATTGAGTCGCAATATCGCGAGACCTTCCATTCTGGGTCGCGAAATAATTTAAACTACAGTATATATTTAAACTTACTATAAATATAAGGTTCGCATTTGTGTAATAATAATAAACTTGACCATTCTAAACCTATAATAATTATTGCATTGTTACGTAATGGAGCAGAACACGTGTTATGTAGTCATCAAGCAATCATATTGTTTTGTTACTGTTGCACAATGCAAGATTAGCAGCTGTGTGAAATTGCTTGATAAGACAAGCAATGAGATTAATTATTCTAATTTAAGAATATAGGTTGCTGTCGCATTTGTTATAGTTATGGTATGAAATTCTTGATTAACTTTTAAATTTGGCAAGGTTTAGGTTTTCAAGTTGATTTTATTCACCAACAATGTTAAAAAGCTGGTTGCTGAAAAATACTGCGGGTACCAAAAAGTGGCCAATAAAAAATGTGGAAAATTTAAGAGAGGAAAGAGCACAGGACGTACCAGAACCTACAAAAATCTTTGCATCTTCAAGTAGTGGGAATCAGCGCCCTACAAAAAATTCACAACCTCACCTTCCTTGAAAAAAATGCATCGCTCGAACCAGCCTTATAAACGACAGTACAGCGAAGAATTTATAAAGATTGCTTTTACATGTATTCTTATAAATGATCAGCCACGTCCTCAATGTGTTGTTTGCTCCAAGGTTCTTGCCAACGAGAGCCTGAAAGCAGGGAAATTGAAGCGCCATCTTAAAGCAAAGCATTCAAAATTCATTGACAAACCAAGGTGTTTTTTCCGCCAATTAGAAAAAGAATTGTTAAGTCAAAAGAAAACTATGACAAAACACCTTACAATCTTAGAAAAAGCTCAAAAGGCATCGATAAAGTTGCATATTTAATCGCAAAAGATAAAAAAAACACACAGCATCAAAAAAACCCTCATCAAACCTGCTGCCATTGCAATCAGTCAAATTATGAACGGAGACAAGGTAACCGAGGAAATAAAAGGAATACCATTGTCTGCTGATACCATTTGCCGACGTATCAGTGAAATGAGTCAACATATTAAGTGGCAACTGATTGTCAGAGTTAAATGAGGAAAATACGCTTTGCAATTGGATGAGTCTACGAATGTGTCTGGTTTAGTGCAATTGATGTGTTTGTTAGGTGTATAGCTCATGGGAAGCTTGAAGAAGAATTACTCATGTGCATAGTGCTATCTGGAACATGCACAGGTGAAGACATATTCTCAGCAGTGGATACAAGATTACACAATTATGGATTATCATGGGAGTGTTATATTAGCATTTGTACTGATGGGGCTGGGGTTATGGTAGAAAAACATAAAGGGTTTTTAGCAAGAGTGTCACAAATTGCACCCCATATCAATTTTACGCATTGGATTATTCATAGAGAAAATCTTGCTAGCAAAACATTGGACCAACAATTAAAATGTGTTCTCGCTTCAGCAGTAAAAATTGTTAATTACATTAAATCGAGACCACTCCAAACAAGATTATTTATCATTCTTTGCAACAAAATGGGCTCGGAGCATAAAACTCTTCTTCTTCATTCAGAAGTGAGATGGTTATCGCGAGGAAAAGTTCTCACCCGTTTGTATAAGTTGCGAAATGATGCTTATTTGTTTCTTACGGAAAGAAGACACGAACTTGCTGGAAATCTCACCGACCCTGACTGGTTGACAAAACTTTTGTACTTATCTTGTATTTTTAAGAAGATAAATAGTTTAAATTTGTCATTGCAAGGCGAATCAGTTGACATTTTAACAGCTTATAACAAGATCAAAGCTTTCAAAGAGAAAATTCAACATTGGACTAGAAGAGTTGAAATTGAAAGAATAGATCTGTTTTCTGAGCTTAACGAATATTTTGAAGAAAACGAGTTTAATCAGAGAAATGTGAAGCAATCCGTAATTACTCACCTTTGTAATCTTTCTTAATATTTTGACAAATCTTTTCCCAAAGACATTACACCACAACAACACGGCTGGATATTTTCTCCCTTCACCATATCAAATACTCACCATCATCATCATCAGATTTGATTGAAGCACTGCATGACCTGTCAAGTGACCGAGGCTTAAAAATTACCTTTGATACTAAAAGAACTTTGACTGAATTCTGGCTTTCAGTTGCAAAAGAATATCCACAGTTATCAGTGGCTTCAATGAATGTTTTTTTGCCATTTGGAACGACATACTTATGTGAAAAGACGTTTTTCAACTTTATTTTACGTTAAAAACAAATACAGATCTAAACTAGAAGTAGAGGACGGCCAAATTTTTAGTTCATCTGATTTCAAAATGGACATAAAAAATATCACTGGTCTGCAAATGTTTTGAGATTTAAAAATTGTTAACTGTTTCCGGTGTTATTTTTGTTGCTGATTTCAAAAATGCAAGCAGTTTTTCTGTGTCAGGTGTAGTTTCTAGAAAAAATATTTTTTATTTAGCAAAATAAAAAAATTAGCGACATTGATTTTCGTATGCAAACGTTAGGCAGGTGGTTAATGATATCATAATATAAGTATATTATGAGTGTTAGATTTATTAGATAACATGATTGTAGAGATATATATATAAATTTAAATTAATACAATATTCGTTTATTTGTGTCTATTAGCCTTTGTTAATGTGTGCATTTGTTATATATTCTATAATTATGCATTAAAGTGAGGAAATGTAAAAGACCTTGTCCAATTTTGCCATAAATGTAGAAAAATTTTACTCACCGACTGCCAAGCAATTATCACACCTTTTATAAAAAAAGTGTTATCATGCTTATTCTGGAATAAAACAAAGATCAAGATAAACTATTTGCACCGCACATTTGTTACAAAACATGTGAGTAAAATTTGAGAAGGTGAATCACAGGAAAGATTAAAAAGCTTTCATTGGGAATACCAAAGATGTAGAACAAGAAAAGATCATGTAACAGATTGCTATTTTTGGATGACAAACTTAAAAGGTTTTATCAGTGGCGTCCAAGCGTTTTTGAGCCGAAGGCCATTTTGGCTCTTCAAAAATATTAGAGGAAAAAACAAATAAAACAACTCAATTTTCGTTTCAAAAACGTAATGATCTTTAAAAAAAAGGTCATGACTTTGAATTTATCTAAAATTTCTCGATTTTTTCCCAAAAATTTAGTGATCTCTAAAAAAAGTTTTTACTTTGGGACGTATGATAAGTCTATGCCAAACGTCATGTTCACAGTTCAGCGGGACACTGTAAGTAACGCCAAGATATTCATACAATGGAAGAACGTATCAAGGTCGTTGAGGTATTATTGATTAGCTGATCGTGATTATGTCTAAGAAGAAATATTCCTGTTCCACAGCATAATAAGAATGCTTTAAAAGGCTTTTTTCTTCTCCCAGGATTACAATTTAATTTAATCAACTATTAATATGTTACTGACAAAGCACTGTAAATTTTAATGACGTATCATAAGTTATACTAGATAGCTGTTTTAGCATAAATTGTAAAAAAAATTAAAAATATTATAGCAAAATTATTTGATCTGATTGGAAAAAAACTGATTGCATGTTTGAATTCTGCATAAAAAACAATCTAAAATCTACTAAAAAACTTTAAATTTTATTCTAATATATTTTGTTTGTTAGTATTTTTAAAGATTTTTTCAAAAGTTAATTCATAAGTGAAAATTATTGCTAAAACTACAAAAAAAATATTATTATTTTTTATTTTTGATTTAATTGAATAGATTATGATGTGATTTCAGGATTGGACATTTTGCACGCCATAACTAAATCTCACTCCTATCAACTGCAAATAAATTTAAAAGATTGGATTGGCAACACTGCATATGCTCAATACAAGTACAAATGTTTTATATTGCTTTTAGTCTCAAACTAGTTCTTTAAACTATTGAATCTGAATCCTACAAGTAAAATGGTTTGCAGAAAAAAATTGGTGTCCAGCACTTATTCCGAAATATTTCAATATTTTATTGAGCCTGACAGAATAATTATTGTAAACAAGTTTTCCGTATCATACAGATTTTATCGTAATTGTTAAATAAACACTATTTTAATTTAACCAAACAAGAGAGCCTAAAAAGATATTTGATTTTAGAAAATTTAAAGTTGGCAACTCGGATTCAAACTACACACTGACAGTAGGAAACTACAGTGGAAATGCTGGTGAGTAATAAAGAAAAATTCTTAATAATTAATTATTTTCAACTTTTGTTTGGCTTAATTTTTTCCGAGCAAAATATTATAAAATTAAAAACAAAACAATCATTTGTTTCTCAAATAATCGCCAAAACTTTATCAAGTATAAGTTTAAAGTAAAATAAAAATTTTAAAATTGTTAATTTATGACCCTCAAATGACCTATAACAAAATTACGTGCTGCACATCACAGTATCCGGATTAAAGTTGTTTTCTAAAAGTTTGGCCGCGAAGAAATTCTGTTTTGCATTGTTAATTTTTAAAAATCTTTTTGCAAACTCATTTCCATCCATCCATCTAGGTTGCATCCGCAACTTTCAGTTGGCACATAATCCCTCTCCATTCTTACCGATTTCTTAATCTCATTATCGAATTTATTTCAATCCATTTATTAAGTCACTCACTGGTTTGAAATAGTTTTTTATTGCTCTAGCTCATCACTATAGTTTTTGTTTTCGCTATGTTTATTTTTTGTCCATAAGTGTTGCTATCCTCATTTGCTACCAACAAAATGTTTTTCAAATTATTTTCATTTTCCGCAATCAGAACAGTGATGTCTGCATATCTAATATTACTCACCTTGTACCGCCAACTTTGATTCCAATATTTGATATTTTATCTTCGCAGTTCTGCAAAATATCCCAGACAATTTGAATCAAGTAGGTGACAGTATTTATTTTTGTATCACTCCACTTCGTATGTCTTTAAAATTTGTAACTTTGTTGCCAATTCAAACTGCCACGTTTTGATTCCAATATAAGCTTTTAATTAATTGGACATACTCTTTTTTCCAAAATATGTTTATTTAATGCTTGCATTATTCCTTCTTGTTGTACCTTGTCAAATGCTTTTTTATATTTTATAAAACATAAATAAACCTTCCTCTGCATTTGTAAGCATCTTCCACTCAATATTTTTAGAGCAAATCTAGTCTTTCTACGTATTTCCAGTTTTCTTCCGGAAACCAAACTGCATTTTTCCCACTTCTTTGTCAATTACTTTGTTTAGCCTCTTAGGAATAACTTTGAGTAGCAACGAAATACCGTGTGACATGATACAAGTTGTTCTACAATCATTACACTTGATTGCTTTAGCTTTTTTTTTGTATGGTAATAAATTCGGATTCTAAAATTCTTGCGGAACTTCACCTGATCAACACGCTTGATTAAGTATTTTCTGCAATTTTATTTTTCCGGTTTGGCCCAGCAACTTCAGCATTTCAGCAACTAGGCCAACTTGGCCTATTTCTATTTTTTTTGTTCATCCATTTGATTGCATATTCCATTTCCTCTATTTTGATTTCATATCCATCAATTTCTCCGTCTTATTTTGTTACGTCTCCACACCTGTTGTTATTAAACAACTTCTATTTATTTTTTTCATCTTCTTTTTATTGCTTCGCCTTCATACAGCAATTATCCGTTCTTATCAACAATTCCTCCTCTCCTTAAATATCCTTTTTCTCAACTTTGTGACACTTTTTATTTTTTGATGTAGTGTTCTGTGAGCATGATTTTGTTGTAGGTCCTTTATTTCTTTGCACTGCTCTTCCGTCTAATTTTCTTTTGTTTTTTTGCACGTTTTTTATGTTTAATGGTTCAGCTTTTGATACATCGTTAAATTTAACTTTACTTTTGTCTTTCATCCATCAACTCATTTATTTCATCCGTGAATCATGGCTTTTTTTCCGTGGGTTTTTTACCAACTACTTTTTTTGTCGCATTCACAATCACGTCTTTGAAGTCAATTCAATCCTCATTGATTGGTATGCTATTGTCTTTAAGCATATTTTCCAGAACTTCAAATCGAGTTTCTATTTCTATTTTGAAAGCAGTTAGAATCTTATCATTTTTTTGTAGCGTCTCTAAATCAAGTTTTCTTTTTTTATTTTGTGGTTGCTTGATCTTCTTCGACTTCATGCAAAAATCCAGTACTACAGAAACGTGATCAGATGCACAATATGCTCTTGGATAGTAGGGCGGCCCCTATCAGGGGATAAAAATTAAAACTATCTTTTTTTGAGCTCTCAGCCTATAAACTGGATCCAATTGTTTTAAAAACATTATTGTACAATGTTTTGCAATTTGATTAATATTTAGAGGTAGACCAGTGCGTTAGAAGTTATTGTTTTTGTGTCGCGTTATTAAATTTTGTATATAAAAGCATTTTTTAATATTCAGCTACAGGTTCCCCTCAAATAAGTATTTGCTGCTCAAGGCAGGGATATTACAGATGCTACTCTGCTCATTATTGCCTGGATTGACACAGAATTTCTTTGCAAGCATCTGGGTAAACACGTCCATGCTCAGAAACAACTTGCAATAGGAATTGCAGTTGTTCTTCATCCTTTGTCAAGAGACGGTTGTAAGCTTGCACAAGTGCAACTCCACGTTCAGCATTATCATTCACGACTTTTAATCTCTTCACAATTGCTAGAGAAAATTGGAAGGTTTCTTACCTATGCATACATTTGGATTTTCTTTCAAAAAGCTAGTGTCCAGAGGAAGCTTGTGGAAGAACTTATTTGTTTTAGGAGTAACAAAATCATCTAGTTAAACTTAATGAAAGAAGCCTGATATTGTGGTCTTTTTTCGGGTTCTTCTCGTTTTCTTCTCCTTGAAGCTTGCCAAACTTCTTTACTTCAAGTGAAACATCATCATCAAATTCCAATGTCAAGGTTTCTCAACAAGTTTCTTGGGCAAAGCATTTTTAAGGGGACAACATGTTTATCTCTTTTCATCGTTATGTACGTATTATAAGGTGCTTTTGCTGCCATTTTATTTGCATTCCTTTTATCTTGAAGTCAGTAGCGTATTTAAGGGGAAGGGGGAATTGCGTCATGGTCCCACCCTTAGAGAAATCAGAGACAGATTCAAATGGAAGATCTTTTTTTAGAGATTTATTATGTGTTTGGGACGAAAAATCGACAAAACTGAAACAGATTCAAAGTGAAGATCTTTTTTTTAGAGACCACTATGTTTTTGGGACAGATTCAAAGTTGTAAATTTTATCTTTCATTATTCGATCAACTGTCGTTTGGATGAAATGTCGTTTCAATCAAATGTCGTTTTTATCAAGTGTCGTTTCGATCAAATGTTGTTTCGATCAAATGTCGTTTTGATCAAATGTCGTTCGACCAAGTGTCGTTCGATCAATTGTTGGGTCACATGTTAACTTATTAACACTTTAAGTTTGTAGCTTTTTTACAAGGAGGCGATGGCCCAAACAGAGGATACAAAACAATGATTTAAGGCAGCGTGGTCCAACTACGGGCCCGCGAAACAATTTTGCATAAGTCTTGTCGATTACAAGCAGCGGCAACCTTTTTTTTTTGAAGAACGCTATGATTTTGGGACGAAAATAGGAACTTCGAAGATGGATTCCAATTGAAGACCTTTTTTTTTTTTTTTAGAGAACACCCTGATTGTGGGACCAAAATAGGAATTTCAGAGATCAATTCCAGTTGAAGACCTTTTTTTTAGAGAACACCCTGAGTTTGAGACGAAAATAAGCGTTTTTAGCCGGTTGAGGCGCGCAAACTCAAATAATTTTAAAAAGTGGCCCATAAGAGTGGAGAAGTTGGACTACCCTGACCTAGATTTTATCTTTGCGGCCCGCGAAGCTTTTTCAAATCTTAATGCGGCCCTTCATCCTCTTAGCCTTAAACCACACTGACATATTACATACAATTCCACCAAACAGTTTTTTAAATTTCTTTTAATATTTTGAATGTTTTGTCAAATTAAATTGCTAGAGCTGAAATTTTTTTGTTTTATTTAATAAGTAGATTTTTGCAATAGTTTACTTTATTAAGTCACAATTATTATCCAAGTTTAAATATTCAAGTTTAAGATAAACTATTCAGTTTAATTTAAAACGAAATGAGTAAGAATTTCGTTGGTTTGTTTTCTATTTTAAAGGATTGCAATTTGCGAAAAAAAGAATTGGCCCAATTTTGTTTCGAAAAAGTTTGAATTTTTATAAAATTAAGAAAAGAAACTCAAGTAATTTTTTTAATTAAATTTTTTTGTCTCTGCATCCTACAGTGTATCTACCACGCATTGCAAATTCGGACCTGGTATAGTTTTTGACAGTTTTGGATCATTTTAATATTTTCATATTTGTTTGGTGCCCGACTTTATCTTTAGCAGCCAGTTTATTCGATTGTTGAATTTTTTACTTAATTTATAAAAAACTCTAAAAATTTAATTAAAATTTTGAATAGTTTACATTGTTTTATATTTTTGGCGTATTTTTTAAGCTTATCATTGTTTTCTTTTTCAATTTAAAAATTTTGTTGTTTTGAAGATAAATATTTTGTCTTCAACATAGTTGAGTATTTTGTAGCGTTGTATAAATAGAGATTGTACGCCATTTTATTTGGGTTCGATTCCCAACCGTGTCAAGTCATGTCGTCTTTAGTAAATATCATTAATAAAAAGTTATATCCAATTTCATCGCAGGTGATTCTTTGATGCATCACAACAATCAACAATTTTCAACAAAGGATCGCGATAACGATGAGTGGAGGGACGGTAATTGTGCAGTTTACTATTACGGAGCTTGGTGGTACAAAAGTTGTTTTGTATCCAACTTGAATGGAAAGTATTACAAAAAAAAAGAACAAATATTCAGTAGTAATATTCACTGGAATAGCTGGAAATGGAATTTTTTGAAAGCAGTTCAAATGATGATCAGACCGAATGCGATTAATTAACTTTATTTTTACTAAGTAAAGTTATGCAGGCAGTTTTTTATCCTGTTACAACAATCAACAATTCACAACAAAGGATCGCGATAACGATGTGGGGAGTGGTCATAATTTGTTTTTGTGAAAATCGACCTCTCCCCGAAATCACCTGGTGTCTAGGTGGAAACCTTTTTGTTATCGGCAGCCATATTTTATAACTTTGAAAAAAGGAGGCCGCATAAGATAAATACCTAAAAAATTGTGTAATCACTTTGAATCTGTGTCTATATTTGTTGCCAAAAACAAGTGATCTCTAAAAAAAAAGTCTTCACTTCGCATTTTCCAACAATACCAAGTTACACCTTGAAGTTAATTCGTCCAACTCTAAAATATTTGCCATTCAAGTTAAAATCATAACAACTTCTGTACCACCAAGCTCCGTAAAAATCAACCGCTCCATGAAAATCAATATAATTGTGCGGTTGATTTTCACGGAGCTTGGTGATACGGATATTGTTATGATTTCAATTTGAATGGAATGTATTTTAGAGGTGGAAAAATTAAAATTCAAGGTGTAATAACTTGGTTTAATTGGAAAATAGATTTTTAGTTTTTGAAAGAAATGAAAATGAAAATTAGACCGAATCCGAATTAAACTTATTTGTTTACTAGTTGTTTCTAAATAAATAAAAACAATAATCAAATAAAAGTTTTTGATTTGTACTTAATTTTTAAAAATTTTTTATTTAAAAACTGATCTTTTTTCTTTGAAAGGAATGGATATGAAATCAGACTGAATCTAAACAAGTAACTCTTCTTAAATCATTTTGACTTGCTCATAAAAAAAATTAATAAACATTAATATTTTCACTTCTATAAGTTTCTTTATCTTACAAAAGTAACCTTATGGTATTTGTTAATAATTGGCTAACCGACTTATTCGTCTCTTTATTTTTTGATAAGAATTTTATTTGGTTATGGTAAAAACAACTTCAATTTGGTTTGGTGACAAGATTTTCGGTATATATATATATATAAGGTACAGTGCTGGCAATTTACTTTTGACAGTGCTCAATGATTGGAAGATCAGAGCAAAAATTAACAAATTGTTATATATATATATATATATATTAAGAAGTATAAAAAAAAAAAAAAATGCTGATTAATTGATTATTTTTTTTAATTAAAGAATAAAATTAATTGATTATTTTTTTTCTATTTGAATAAGGAAGCACAAAAACAATGTTTCTATCTTATTAAAGTTTATTGTATTTTGTACCCCTTGCTAAGGGATGTATGTGTACATAAACCTGATTAAAATTCTTTAATCAAGATAGAAGGGTTTGATCTTTTGTTCCTTAATAGAATCGAGAATACAACAGTATTTAAATATTAGATATAACCCGTATTTTGAAACTGTAAGCGTTGATTGTACGGCTTTTTGAGTAAATTTAAGAACAAATTGTACTGTCGCCCCTGAGTGGTCATTTAGTTTGTGTAGATTTCTAAGCGCGGTCTTTTTCATTTACAAATACAGTAATGTGGAAGGTGTTGACAGTGCTTAATTTTTATTTACGACGACAAGCCATTTACAGTGGAAGACAGCCAGCATCAAAGTTGCCGACTGTCCAGAATCTATTGCGTTGCATCATTTGTGTGTGAACGCCGCAGCTACGTAGCTCTCCGCCTTCCGTTTCATAAATTTACCACCTTCGTTTTTTGTAATACAATTTAGGAAGAAAATATACTGTTTTTTTTCAACCATACCATAATTATATATACCAACACACATATATTCATACTAAAATAAAACAAAAAGAAACCATAACCATAAATGTTTTCGGCTTAGATTAGCCCTCTTCAGATGAATAAAATAAAATATTATGAAACTTTACCATGTAATTTAAAGATCGAGGTCAATGACCTGATTACGTTAGTGTTTATCAAATTTTTCATACGAGGTTTTTATAAAAAAAATTGTTGAAAATTGATTTAAAAATGCAAACAGCAAAACAATAACCGAAAAGCCGATACACCACGCAAAATCCAAATAACAAGAAATGACAATCTAAAATATGTTTTACAAAAACAATCATCCATTTGCAAACAATTATCGATAAAATCCAAAGTTATGTTTTTTGATTAATAAAGCTTCGTGAAATTTAGTTTCAAAATCAGAATAACATTTTTTAATTATCTTAAACAAATTTACGTTGAATTTGGTATTAGCACAAATATCGCAAGACATAACATGATTTTTAACGGACCTTTCAGTTTTCAAATGAAAGCCTAAGTGTTCACCCACCCTAATGCTCAAATGACGGGTTGACACTCCTATGTAAGTCAAGCTCGAATCACACGAACACAAAAACTGATAAACAATATTCGAGCAGAGTGCAGGCAAACCACCAGTCTTCATTTCCTTTTTCAATTTTCTTTTTATAATAAATTTTTGAATTTGGCGAAGCATTCGAATTCTGGCCTGAAAAATTAAATAGAAACCTGCAGTCATTAAATAACTTCTACAGAAACAGCTATGTAAAATTGTGAGTTGGCACAATATAAGATTTTTCATGTGCGTACAACGTATAACAGAAAGTTTATTATTTTTGCTTTTCGCGAAATTCGCAAAAACTTTTAGACGTAAAGAATTTTCTATATTTATAAATTCATATTCATAAAATATTTATAAATTCATCAAAACTGCTAACTAAAAGGAATATAAGTTTTTCTTTTTTAGTCGTTTCTAATTTTAATATCTATGATCACTTTTAAAAGCACGAAAGAGATGTTTAGAAAAAAAAAAGAGTCAAGTGGTATCTCCACAGCTATAATTATTTCTTTTTTAATTTTTATCATAGAATTCTTTTCTTTCTATTGCAAAGAAAAAATTACTTGCCCTAACAATGTTTGACAATTTTTAAAGAACTAGATTCCAACCCTAAACTGTATCACTTATGTTATTATACAGTATTTTCTTTTGAGAAGCAGCTGTGCAACATCACGTTGTTATCATTGCGTAACAAAAACTAAAAACAGAGCTAAATCAAGTGATTTCTACTGAGGTAATATGAAGCAAAACACAATAGAAGATTGAAACTGTGATAGTTGATAAAGGGTTTGAAAAAAACGTTCCTGTGAGCTACTGTGTTAAAATAATAAAAAGGAATTGTGGCACAAACATACACCGTTCAAATAAAATCATTCCTGTATAATACTAAGCTACTTACAAAAATATGAATGTGGTTTTTAATAATTTTGTAGTTATATTTGCTCTCAAAAAAATTTCTAAAAGACAACGCAAATTTAAGTGTTCACTAATTGTGAACCAAGATTATTCAGTCAAAAATTTATTGGTGCAAAAAGTTTTAAACTCGTTGCAATAACTTCGTTTATTTTTTAAATACGACGTTTGCATTTCACTCAAACTCTTATTTTTAATCTTGAATTAAACCAATGTTTCCCAACCGGAAGCCCTGGATCTTACGGGGGCACGAAGAAAGATTTCAGGGATCCACAAAGGCACTGGAAATCTAAGTTCCAAACTTATTTGTTTGGGACAGTCTTTACAATTTAGGAATCTGTTGGTTTGATAATTTTTTGAAAAGGATGAAAGTGACTAAAAAATGTTGGGAACCCACTGGTTTAACCAATAGTCATAAATCATGTTTTAATTTCTTACGTTTTGTTGGGATTTTGTGCGGGCTTGTTCATAAATGCCAAACTTAACTAAACAATTTAAAACATAACTAAACAAAATAAATCAGCAAAAAGTCTTACAAAAATTGTCCAACTGTATTTTCAATTGGTCAAAAAAAATATACGCTGTTTTCTACCATTTGTTTCGCTAACCCATGCACTACCTCATAATAAAATCAGTTTTTATTTTTTGTTTCTCTTTTTTTTTTAATTTTCTCTTCATCTTTTTCATTAATAACTCTAAGTTTAAGAAAACATTGCATTTGTTCTAGTCAATTGTTGGTGACTTTATTCAACTTGAAAATAACAATGAAAAACTTTAATGTAAAATGCATACATTAGTTAAGTTCTGTGCAAGGCATATTGCGATAAAAATCAGACAATATTTAGTTTAAGATAAGGCAGTTGAAAGTTTCATGTTGATGACATGACATTTTTAAAACACCTAACAACCCAAGTAAAGTTTTGATTAAACTGAAAATTAAAATATTCTATTATTCCAAAACTTAGTACAGTAGACTTCGGTTAATCTGGATTCAATTTGACAGAAAAAATCATCCGAATTAGGCAAAGTCCAGATAATCTAATACATTTTATTAAGAATTACACTATGTAGAAAATCATTTGTACTTTTGGTTTTATCCGAGTTAAGCGAAATTTCGCATTAACCGAATCCGGATTAACCGCTCGATTCACAGCGTTTATCTGTTTCTATGGCAACCGTGATGTTATAACTTTTATTTCTTAGTATTTTGTTTTTGTACCGCTTTTTCGTTGTTTCCCCCAACTGATTGTTGACTGATCGCGCCATCAAGGCCATTACCGCCCTTTGTGTAGTTATTTTTGACACACCTGCATACAGGATGTAGCCTGATGACCAAATGCCTTGAGGTTTTACCTGTGAAAAAGTTTAGGCATCGTAATAGAAAATCTATAAAATCATTTCGATTTCATATACTTGCTGGACCGAGTCTCGGGTTTAAACAGTCAGATTGACAGAGAGAGATGGCCAGATAGAGTTAGAGAGACAGCCAGTGATTAAATCCCATAATCAAAAACTTAACTTGAAACTCACCTTCCAACGTTATTGGGCGAAGACTTTGCCTGAATTCTTGTTTCGAAGTTTTAATGTTATTTTGTCTGTTTATTTCAAATTGCGTCCTTTTATTAAAAGAAGTTAAAAGTTTTATTGTGTGCCAAACTTACCAACCTACACTCTTTATTATTAAATTTTTTTAAAGGACATTATTCAAAATCCTAATCTCCTGCAGAGATAACTAACAATAACATCTAATATTGTTCTATAGTTGTTAGCCAAAGTTATTAAATCAAAACTTAAATTTTTTTCTCATGGTATTCTTTATCTTTCTCATTGATGATTTTAAGATTAAAACAAGCATTGTATTTGTTCTAAGCAATTTTCGGGGACTTCAAGTCCCTTCAGCTTAACTTTTTTAAAATAAAAGTAAAAACGTGCAGAAAATATATGCTCTTGCAAGGATATTGCAACCTATCAATATCCTTGCAAGAGCATATATTTTCTGCACTTGCATAATAACGAGCAGGGCTTTGATTCCGGATACGAAAAGAAGAAATGGTTGTTCCTGGTTCCAGTAGATTCCACTGTTGGAGCCTAGATCCTAAAACTTCTGCATTCTCTTTGGATAGATACAGATCACGCACCAGGTCATTCAGGCGTTCCTGATTAATAAGAAGTGGGGCAGACTCATGTTGAAAAGATGGATCTGATTCAATACGATCTTTCTTACTTTCAGTACTGGTACTCGCACCTTCATTAACAGACAAGGTATCTTCCTTTTCAGTGGGAGGCCGAAGTACAGGCAGATCTGGGTTATGGGGAACGGGTTTAAGGGCTGACCTGCATACGAGGTAAAAAATTTTGGACTTATTTTTTCGAGAAAATCCTTTTATGTTCGTCATGCAGAAGTAACAATCAGTAACGTGATCACTCTGCTCACACCATACCATGGGAACACCAAAAGGCATTTGCTTCCGTTTACCATCCAGCCAAAACAGAAGACTTGTTCTGCAACGGTTGCAGGAAATATGTGGGGCCCATTTTTTATCTTGGTCGCCTACTTGGCATGCAAAATAGTTCTTATATGCACATCTTATTCTGCTGTTCAGCTTTACACGGTGAGCAGGAGGAGTGTATTCGCCGCAGACATAACAAAAGTTGTCAGGGTGATTGATACAACCACGTTTGGAGCTTGAAAGCATCATTGTAACAAGTTGTTTTAAATCAATATGCTAATTTCAATGGTTATATAGCAAATCTAACCAAAAAATACAACTAAAATTAAACACTCCTTTAAAATTCCTATTTGCAGGAAATTCAACTGAAACCCAGTACGGTAGCTAAAACTATCTTGCTAAATTAAAAGGCTGTGGCTAAAGTTACGAGACCGAAACTTTTTTCGCCATTATTAAATCGTATTTTAAGCCTAACTATGCTTTTAAGCCTAGCTAACCGTAATCCTAACTTTAATCCTAAACTCAAGCCCCGACACAAAACATAAAAAAGTTGGTCAAGATGACCACGAAAAATTTACAAACCCTAAAACTTAATCCCTAACCACTCACTTAATCTTAGTCCAGAAACATGCCTGCTGCTAAGGTTTCGGTCACGTATGCTGTAACCTTAGCTACTTTAAAATTAAAAGAGCATAGACTACTAGCATTAATACTACGAGTATTTAAGCATCTTGTTATGAAGCATAATCAATTGTTGCATTGCAAAGAGATTAGAGTGAAGTCATAAATTTTAATTGTTTATCAATAATTGACCTCTTTATTGCGACTGAATTTTAAAGTAGACCCGGATCGGAATGGAAGTAAGTGGATTAAATTGGAGAAATCTCAATTTCTAGACGTGATAGAAAAAATCCGACTGCAGATTTGGGCTCAGCACACCTGAAACACTGGGAAATGATTGTTTTTTTGTGGCATAGCATTTTGCTGTTGACCAGTGTAATATAATTTTTAGTTTGATCAAAAATCAGATGAACTTAAACAAACAATTTTTTTCTCTAATTTATTTAAATCAACGACTGGAATAAAGCATCCAAGTTATCACCTTTTTAGACCATTTCAATTGCTCAATTCCTTATATCAACTCATACGCTGTCTCTGTAATTCGTCGTGACATAGCCAAAAAAATGTTTAACTAATATCAATCTGATAACTTTACGGTTGTTTTTTGCCATTGACAAAATTTATTCATCGATGGTTAAATTTTTTAATCTAGCTACGTATGCAGAGAGTAAAAAAATAAAGAAGTTTTAGAAAGAAAAAATGATAAGGAAAAATAACTGAAATAGAATAAACTAGATATAAGTTTGTTGGCTTTCTTCAAAACTCTTTTCAGCCAACAAAAAGCAAGATATATAGTAAGAATGGTCAAGTCAATCAACAAGCAAGTGCCGACAGACCTGTTTCGTCCTTATTAGGACTTGTCAGGACACTACAGCTTGTTGTTGACCCCAGCTGAAAAAGTTGAAAACTTAAACAGCTGGCACAACTTTCTGTTTGTGGTTTTTATACCTCAAACATCCAGTTGTGGACCTGAACGCTGGGTAGGTAGTACAATGAAAACAATGTTCGCAATGAAAACAATGTCCGCCAGTATGCCCTTGCGGCTTAGCGGTGTCTTTTGCAGTTGCGCTGGTGGAACATTGTTTTTATTGTAAAAAGCAAGATGTTAGTAGGTCAAAAAATTTAATAGCGTCAATAAAGGAAAATGTTGTGTGTATTAAACTTCGTGAAAGCTTTGTACTTGCAAACTTCATACAAACTTCGTACAAAACTTCGTGCAAAGCAATAAACAAAACGCTCATTAACAGAGGTAAGCCTACAAAAACGGCAAAACGAATATTAGCAAAATGGAAAAAAAATGCAGTTTTTTAAATGCCATATTGGATAAACAAAAAAGTACTGCTTGCAGATCGCTTTCTTGCAGTTTAGTTGCAGAGTGCGTAATTTACATTTTTCACCTGATTTTTTCAGAATCCGAGTTTTGTTTCGAATGAGGGTACATACTCCCACATCTTGTCGATAATTGTCCTTAGAGAGCTAATTCTGTTAGCCTGTACCCGGCCTGCCCATAGGCAAGTTATGCAAAAACACTTACCAATACGAGAGTTTACAAGAAACATATCTGTTCCGGAAAATCTACATTGCAAATTTAAAATATTCAAGTGCGATGCTAAATTAACCAGAAGTGCCAAGTAAGACACCCACCGGGAAAGACATATGTTGCTGCAATTTGAAAAGAGGCTCCAGGCCGGATGGTTCATCTTAGTGGGCCGTAGGTTGCCAACCTCTGAGATAGATCAACAAAACGTGCTATCTCTTGGTGATTCGGTTATTCGCTAAGCAATGGTGGGGAAATTTATTGTAACATTAAATTATTATTTTCTATCTAAACGTGCTTCCCAATTGTTTCTTTTGTTCAAAATGTGTCAAGCTAGAATGCGCCCGTGCTCAACTATCGTGAATTTTTTGTGGCTGTTCATGTAAGTGCCGTCCAAAAATTGTTTTCAGAATAAATTTCAATAAAAAATTTTTTAATATTTTAAAGACAGTAATGGTTATCCAAAATTTTTGGTAATAAAAATGTTAAATGATTTTTAATTAAAATTCATTCTGAAAAAGATTCTACTCCAAAATCAGGATCAACCATTGAAAATTGTTTACATTAAATTACCTTTATATTTAAAATAGTTTTGACTAACTTTCTAACATAAATTTTTTTTTGAAAATTTGACACCAATAATCAATTACTTTTAATACACACAACTTGTAATTGAAAAAAATTACTTCGGCATAAAGACAAACAACCTCATCTGCAGCAATTCAACTTCATCTATCAATAAAAATGTCATTGTGGAGTTTTGTATACTTGACAAACCAGCAGAAATCTAATCAAAGACTCAACAGTCACAACATTGATTTGTTACTCTGACAAGAAACTTATTTAATAAAACATCAAGTTGACTATTCAACGCATACAATCAACTTTAATGATTGTACAAAATCTCAATCCATTAATGTATATTGACAAACAACCAATGGCATTGTATTTATTTATTTTCCAGGGCTTTTTATATTTCACTTTGAAAATACTACTGAACAGTAAATGTTTCAACTTCCTGTTCTATAATTTTCAATTTTTTAAATCACATTTTTTTACATAGCTAAATCGCTGTTGTGTTATTTTAAATTTATTTCACTTATAGCAATGAATATTAGTTGAATGAACATTAAAACGCAATAAAAGCTTTTAAGTAAAATCGCATAAAAATTGCTGCAAAGCAAACGTTAAGCTTGTGTACAAGGTACTTCTTCCTATAAATATGATATATTAAGATGAAATAATGCTAACAGTGAGAATAATTATATTGTTTAAAAATAACAAAAGTAAAGTTTGAAGGCTTTCATTTTTGCTTAATCAAAAGTTAGATAAAGTGATTTGTTTTTAATTTATTGAAGTTGACAACTAGAATAATTTAATAGTACAAGTTTACAACTTCCTGCTCTATTTCAACTGCATCAATTTGCAATCAACTCACGCGTTGTCTCTTTGATTGTGTCATAACACAACCCAAAAAAACAACAAAATACTCATAATAGTTGAAATAAAGCATTAGTAGGCTATTTTAATTAGTATACCTTGTACAGCAGATAGATAGAAAGCTTTTTTCAGATGATACATTAGTATTAAAAAAACTTGAACGATACCTACGGTAGTTTTGTTTGCAAAGATCAATAAATAATGTGTTTCAAAACAAAAGTTTTTTAACAAAAAGTAAACTTGGTTCAAAAATAAATTTTATATAGATTTAAAACAAGTATACTATAAACAGCCATACGAGTCAATTCACCTCTTCGTCAAAATTAACTGCATATAAGCAAGTCCGACATACTGGAGCAGAGCATTTCCCACAAATAAAAAGTAAACAATTAGCAAATTTTACTTTTGTTTTGTTGGATTCACACATTCGACCTTGGTTTAGAAGGGCAAAACTCCTCATTCCTCCTTAGCATATTGGATTCAAGCGTAACAAGCGTTTACTGCCACCTCCTTCTCTCTGCAGGCAAAGAATACAAAATCACGTCTCTTACAGGTTGATATTGATATATTAGCACATATAACATATGCATTTAATGCCGTGATATCCCACAAACTGAAAAAAACCGCAAGTGACCGTCTATAGAATCCTGCTTTCGTTGAGTATGTGCAAAACATTTTGTCAGCTTTGTCTACTCCTATTTTAGTAGCATTGTAATCTAAGATGGCTTGTGGCTTCTTTTGTTTGCTATTATCAATAGTTGTTGATTTGTGGTCGGAAGAAAGTAGAAAATAGATAATTCAATTTACGTTTTATCTAATAGGAGCTAGAGTTTTTTTTGCAGCGTTTGCTAAAGCTTCATAAAAGTTCTACAGAATAAAACGTTAATTTTTTTTTGTTGTTATTCTTGACTAAGACTTTTTAAATCGTAATCACTAAAACCAATATAACAGTTTTTATTTGCCGACCTTATACAAATAATCATTGAAAAGAAGGTTACGCGCCATACTCAGGTTGGAGAATAAAGCAAAGGTTTTGCCTAAAGCATGGACTCCTAAATAATAGAACCTGGACTGGAAACGGAATTGAAAATCGCAGAGCGCGTGTACAAAGGTAGGCCAGTTGTAAAAAGCTAAAAAATTAGTTCGATTTTTTAGAAACTATTCACTGTTAAGTTATTAAACTTAGAAGTATGGCTTGCAAAATATAATGAACAATAGATTTATGATAAATGTGAAAAGAATGCTGGAAAAAAATCAGTGTAGGTTTATTAGAAAAAGATTAATGACTAAGGAAAATATGTAAGAATCACAAATATTGCACACATTAATTTACAAATACTAGCAAAATTTATATTCTACTTCTGGTATTCAGGTAAAATTTTTTATCAGTTAATAATGTAGGCAACTTACGAATGAACAGCTATTTTCTATTTGTTGTGTATTTTTTCACAGAATCAAGCTTGATCATTGCATAGTTTAACAATGGCATTATAATTTATTCACTATTATTTTTGTGACATTAGTAAAAACAATAAAAGAAGTAATACATTTTTTTATTTTTTAATTTATATGCAACAACATTTATGTCTTATCTATCTGCTACTTCAATTGAATGTTACTACTGAATAAATTATTGAATTTAATACAATTAGTACATTTATTATTGAAGCACATAATTGCATTTTAAAGTTTAGTGTTTTTCTACTTTATTTTTTGATTATCTTATTTTAAAAGTGTATTTAAAGGTTATTATTTTTTGGTTATCTTATTTAAATTTAAGGAAAAGGCATTTTTTTAACCTTTTAATTACCTTTTTTTGCATAGAAAAATATTTATTTAAAAAATGGTTTATAAATGTGCTGCTATTTATTGCAAATCTGGATACTCTTCAGAAGAAAAAAAGTTAAATGTTACATATCATTCATTCCCTTTAAAAAATGAAGAACTTTTATGTAATTGGTTAAAAAACATAGCTAGGAAAAATTTTAAACCCTCAAAATACTCAAAGTTGTGCTCACTCCATTTTAAAGCAGATGATTTTATTAAAGTTTCTCATGATTCAAACCAAAGACGCAAAAGAAAAAGAGATAGTGAGCACTTATGTTATAGAAGACTAAAACCTGGTGCTGTTCCTTCAATTTTCAAAAATATTCCTTTGTATTATACAAATAAAGATATACCTTTAAGAAGCGGTAATGCTCTTTCAAAAACTAGGCATGATAATGAATCAGCAATACTGCAAAAACAGTGTGAAAATTTTTTGCAGTCTGAAAATTTAAAAAATTTTGATGATTTGTTAGAAAAACTTTCATGCACAGTTTTGTCTCCACAGTTTGTTTTATATAAATCAGAAGCAGGAATTTCTTTAATATATTTGTCTATTGAACAACCATTCTCAATTTTGTTTTCCATAAACATTGATAAAGATCTGCATGTGCAAATCTATCATGAAAAAAAACTTATTCCTCCTTCTTGTTACCATCACATTTTGTCTTCTGAGAAAGTAACACTATTTTCTGAAGTAGAAAATTTAATAGCCTTTGCAAAAAATTTAGACCAAAACATCACAACATTAATGGAAACAATTAAAGCAAAATTATTAAATCTAATAGAAAAATACATTGATTTGTGCCAGGATGACTATAAAAAAAAACCATTGAATTTTATATTGGAGCAATTGAAATTACTTTTTATTACTAAAAAACAACGTCGCTATTCAGTAGAAATGTTGGTCATGTCTTACATAATGCATGCAACCAGTTCTAAGGCATATGAAAGGCTATGTCAAGAGCAAATTATTATATTACCTTCAGTGAAAACGTTGAGAAAAATAACAATGAATCTAGACCAAAGAACTGGACTTGATGATTCTGATTATCTTAATATAAGATTTTCAAAGTTAAACTTTTTTGACAGAAATGTTCTCTTGATGATTGATGAAATATATCTTTCAAAACGTGTCGAATCAAGTGGAGGACAGGTTTTTGGCTTGACTGAAAGTTGTGCTGTAGCTGCCACAGCTTTGTGTTTCATGATTAAGTCTTTATCTAGTGGCTATCAAGATATGGTAGGAATTTACCCAATTAAAAATTTAAAAGCTGAAACACAAAAAGCTTCTTTTGATAAAGTTATGCTACTTGTTCATGAAATTGGATTTAATGTTATTGGAATCTGTGTTGACAATGCTTCTGCAAATAGAAAGTTTTTCAAAGATTTTCTTTGTAATGGTGCATGGAAAGCATCCATTCCAAACAAGTATACAGATGGAAAAATCTTTTTAATATTTGACCCTACTCACATAATTAAGAATATATATAATAACTTAGTGAACAGAAGAGTGTTTGAAATGCCTTGTATGACTCCCATACTTGATACTCCACTTACAGCCAGTTTTGCAGATATAGAGAAAGTTTACAATCTTGAATGCCAAAAGCCTTTAAGGATTGCCCATCGTCTAACAGAAACAGTTTTAAAACCCAATAGTATAGAAAAAGTTAATGTTAAACTTGCTCTGGCTGTGTTTCATGAGTCAACTGTGATTGGATTAAAGGAATATGGATTTCATGAAACTGCTTCTGCTATTGATTTGCTTTTGAAGCTGTGGAATATTTTAAATGTTTCAACATCAGAAATTGGAAAGCATAAACGGGATATTTCTCGTGACCCAGTTCGATCCACTGCTGATTGGAAGTTGAAATTTTTGACGGACTTTGGCCATTATGTTAGTTTTTGGAAAAATTCAAATGTAAGTATGTTTTGCAAACTTTTTTTGTTTAAAAATATAAAACAGATTTCATACCTATATATGATATGTTAATTTTCAAGAGTAGTGTCATAACGTAAGTTTTTAATTGAAACAAAATTATTAGATCAGCTGCTTGCAATTTATTGTATTCACATCCGACTGGCTGTTTGCAAAATCTTTGTATTACTTAATGATCTTTCTGTGATTTTCTTTGTTACAATGTTTTCATTGTTATATTTATATGGGTATTTTCTTAATATCTTTTTTTTTCTATTCAGCAACCTGGATTAACTGAACACACTTCCCGTGCTTTGCATCAAACATGTGAAGCAATAACGCAGATGTCAAAATACTTGTTGGAAAACTGTGGCTTCAATTATGTGCTGTTGGGAAAAATTCAATCAGATATGATTGAACGAAGATTCAGCCGAATTCGTCAACTCAGTGGAGCAAATTATTATACGAGTATTTCTATGAGACAACTTCAAGAAAGTGACAGAAAAATCCGCTCAATCTCGTTGTTGAAATATTCGCAAATATCTATCGCTGAGATTGATATCATAGTCAAAACAAAATGCACTAGTAACAATAAATTAATGGCCACAGCAGAAGCCTTGCAAGCTGAGCTACTATTTAATATATTGCCGACAGAAAATGATGCAGCTATTATATTTTATGTTACCGGATACTGTTGCAAATCACTGGTTAAATCAACAAGATGCGTTGAATGCAAAACAGCTACTGTTGCAACCATAGTTGAATATGTTCCTCCTTTAACAACAACTATGCATAAGTATGCAAACAAATTTTTTGATGGCATAAATCGTGGGGGTCTTTGGAAACCAACAACCGAGTTATATGAAATTGGTTGTCTTTGTTGGAAGGTTTTTGCTGAACTTTGCAATAGTGACTTGAAAAAGTCATTTTTAAGTGCCGAAAATCAGCAGGAAATTTTTAAAGAAATTGTAAACATATCTTATTTTAATGATGATGTTGCTTTTCGGTCGCTTCCAGTATTGTGTAGCAACGGGCACAATATTGTAGAAGGAGTGTCAATACGTTTCTACAATTGCATGTGCAAAAATTTAATTCGCCAATTAACGGAAAAGGGGCGTAGAGGTACTAGTGCCAAAATTAGAAAACTTAATAGTAATTAAACTGTAAATACTCCCAGTTAAAATTATTGATTTTTGCAAATATTATTACTAGTTTTTTTTAGATAACGTCTAGCTATGCGTAAAAATAATAATTCGTTTGTTGTTGTCCGGATTTAAACATTTAGTAATGTTATTGTTTTTTATAAACCATTTAAACTCGTCAAGCTTCTAAAATTTGCCGAAATTCATTAATGTTTTGCTTTTTTTAAGTTTAGGTTTGTGTTACTTTGTATCACATCCTGAAGTATATTTTTGTTAAAGCTACTGTTACATAAACCACCTTAAAACGTTGCAAATGAACTGTAAATTGCAGTCCAGTTACTTATAAAATATTGTTACGTAGTTTTTTCATTCTTCTGTTTTGGTCTTTCATTTTGTAGTACTTGTGTACATATCAAACGTACTTTATGATTGATCTTAGTTACCTACAAGCTTTCTACAAGCTTCTCCCAAAACCAAGCTTGTCACAACGTTTATGCGTTCGATAATAGTTTTTACTTTACTCATGTATGCATTTTATTTTTTCATATATATTTTTATCTAATTGTTTATTACATATTTTTGTTATTCTATTTTAGAAGTTGATGTTATTCTACTGTTTGTTTTTCAATATAGCCTTTTAGTTTGATTGTAGCTTTTTAAATCATGCTTATACCAAACCAGAGAAATAGTCGCTAGACTAAGATGATGTTTATCATAGAATCTCATTCGTACTAAATTCAAGTCGACTAAAAAAGAACATTTTTGGTTCAACTAGGCTGTGGGCCGACCCAAACGTTTCCGCTGCAAATATCAATCAAGTAAAGCTTTAATTTAACCAATTTATGCTTTTAAAAAAAGCATCAATATTTTTTTTCTAAAAAGACAATTTTACTGCAATGGCCTACTTTTGTACACTCGTAATTTCTCGTTTCCAGTCCAGGTTCTATTATTTAGGAGTCCATGCCTAAAGTCAGAAACCTTTGTTGCTGTTTTAATTAGTTGGTGTATGTGTAATGTGATGACTTTGATACATTCATAAAAATAATTTTTACTAATAGATTTGTATTTTAGGTTATTGCAAATCAAATTTAGCTAAAATCACTTGTGACCGAGCAATAGTTAAAAAGCTGTGTTAATTTTACTCTACATTTCTTTTGTAAATTTAAGCAAAAACATCCTATAGCATATCGTTAATATGCGCAATCACTTCTATTTATACATAATTTCACGAATACGTAGTGCAGGCATTTACAATATTAACCTACTTAAAAAAAAACCATAATTGAAAACTTTTACTCAATACTTCAACGCGGTGTATACAATAAAGCACAAAAAACTTTGAATTGGTACTTCCAAACTACCAACTAGCTGGGTCTTCTTTAAGCAGGAAGCATGGCCTTGCCAAGTTTGTCCACGAGCGACTGAGATATATGCTTTTGGACCAATCTCCACCGACATCGGAGATCGAGTGGTTGTGTGTGGACGTTGATGGCTATAAAATTGTCAACGTCTACAAACCACCGCCAACGCGATTGCGAACCCTGGATCTCCCAGTGTTTCCTCACCCCTGTCTGTACGCTGGCGATTTTAACTGTCGTCATGCTGACTGGGGTTACGATGATAACAGTCCGGACGGTGAGTGCTTGGCTGGTTGGGCAAGTATTAATTGTCTTGCCCTCCTATATAATGCCAAGGACGCTGCCAGTTTTTATTCCGGCCGCCGGAACACTGGTACCAATCCAGATATAGCTTTCGCTAGCGTAGGTCCAAACAGTCGCTTACCGGATAGACGTGTCCTTGACAAGTTCCCCAGGTCACAACATCGACCTTCGCTTATTACACCACCAAGGTTTACTATGGCAGTGCCAAGCATGCCTGTTAAGCGATGGAACTTCCGCAAGGCCAAATGGAGTCACTACATTGCTTTGACGAATAAATTCGCAAAGACTTTGTTGCCGCCTGATTCACTTGATGTGGATGCGGCTTACCAGGACTTCTGTAACACCATTAAGAAAGCAGCCAAAAAGACTATCCCACGCGGGTATCAAAATAACTATATTCCGTGTTGGGATGCAGAGTGTGAATCCCTCTATAAAACTTTTCTGCAGTCTCCTCAGGGAGACGACTCAAGTTTGGCTGCTACAGCTCTGCTTGTCAAGCTTGACAGAAAGCGGAGGGATCGATGGTCCGAGGCAGTTCGGAGCATTGACTTCTCACACTCTAGTCGAAAAGCATGGAGTATTTTGAACAACCTTACTGGTAGGTCACGACACTCTCCTCGTCACTGTCCCATTTCAGCCAATGCTATTGCATCTCAGCTGGTTAAAAATAGGAAATACGAGACTGTTGACCGCAAGTCATCTCGACTTGTCTATCAAGAAGTGTCTGACCTTTGGAGGGCCACAACACCAGACGCAGTAAATATCTGTGACAATTTTTCACAGAGAGAATTTACTGCTGCCCTTCAACATTTAAAATCAGGTAAAGCTCCAGCACCTGATTCCATCTGCCCCGAGCTTATACTCCATGCTGTAGCTGCTTTGAAGTCCTGGTTACGTGACTTCATTTCTTCCTGTTTACGCCGACTCAAAATTCCCAAGATCTGGAAAAGAGCGCTTGTGGTCGCGATCCCAAAACCAGCAAAGCCCGTGGGCGACCCAAAGAGTTATCGACCGATATCTCTGCTCTGTGTCCCCTACAAGATCCTCGAGAGGCTTATCTACGCCCGCGTTGAACCGTTAATCGATCCACTGCTCCCTAAAGAGCAGGCTGGATTCCGACGCGAGAAGTCAACTGTAGATCAAGTTGTTCTGCTAACCCAGAACATCGAGGATTCTTTTGAGGCTAAAAAGAAGGCCGGTGCCGTATTTATCGATCTGACAGCTGCTTATGACACTGTCTGGCACCGTGGCCTTACCTGCAAGCTGATGAGACTACTTCCGGATAAGCACATGGTCAAAATGATCATGGAGCTTGTCCGAAATCGAAGTTTTACCCTTACCACCGGTGACAGCAAGCAAAGCAGGCTACGCCGTCTTAAAAACGGCATTCCTCAGGGATCGGTCTTGGCTCCCCTCCTATTTAACATCTATACATACTATCTTCCTTCCATGATTTCCAGAAAGTTTGCTTATGCTGATGATCTAGCATTGTTGCAATCTTCTGGAAACTGAAAGGACTTGGAGGGGACCTTAAGCCAAGACATGTCTACACTGTCAGCGTATCTCCAGACTTGGAGGTTGAAGCTCAATCACACTAAGACGGTGACGACAGCCTTTCACTTAAACAACCAAGAGGCTAAACGTGAGCTAAAGGTCTACAACAATGGTAGACTTTTACCGTTCTGTTCAACCCCTACTTACCTTGGGGTAAAACTGGACAGATCGCTCACGTTTCGTCACCATTTAGTGGCATTGCGCAAAAAACTATCATCGCGCGTCACACTGCTGAGGCGACTCGTGGGCTCGGGATGGGGTGCTGGTGCTAAAACACTACGCATAGCCGCCTTGTCTCTATTCTACTCAACAGCTGAGTACTGTGCGCCAGTCTGGTGTCGCAGTGCTCATACTCGTCTCATTGACAGTGTCTTGAATGACGCCTTGCGCATAGTTACTGGATGCCTGCGTCCCACTCCAACGGACCAGCTACCTGTACTTTCAGGCATCCAGCCAGCTGAGCTTCGCCGACTGGGAGCGACACTCTCCTTGGCTTACCGTGGATCTCTGGACCCTGATCATATCTTGTATGGTCTTTTAAGTGGGTCCTCAGATACTCGCCAAGTGAGACTAAGATCCAGACGCCCGTTTGTGCCAGCTGCGCGGAATCTTTTGGACAACCTTGCCAGACTTGACATCCGCGCTTCTGAATGGACAAATCACAAATGGAAAACGGAGTACTGTGAAAATGCTTCCAGGCTCCGTGCTTTTGTGCCCGAGACCGGTTCCAGGCCTGTTGGGATGGGCTTACCCCGAGCAGCTTGGGTCAAGCTCAACCGCCTGCGGACTGGTGTTGGGCGATTCCATTCGTCCATGCATAAATGGGGTCCCGCTCCTTCACCGAATTGCGAGTGTGGCGCCTCTGATCAAACCGCAGACCATGTACTAACAGCGTGCCCTATACATCGGGCACCACATGGAGCACAAGGTCTGACGGTTTTGGATGACGAAACTCAATGCTGGCTTAATGACATTACTGCCAGCGTCTGATCCAGGCAGTACAGCAGTCTGGGGTAGTAAAAGAATAAACCCTCGGCCCCAGTCCTGTTTGTGTCTGACCTGGAGTGGATACCCTTCAAACGACGACGACGACGACAAAAAACTTTTAAGATTGAACGTTTTATTTACAAGTCAGAAAAATAAAACCGATTCATTTTTCACTAAACAAAGAGTGATCATTCAAGTTGTGCATCAAAGCGTTCTTGCTGTTAGCGCAAAAACAGGCAAGAAATTGACTGATTTCGCAAAGTCTCTTTTTTGCGGTGTCACTTGCATTTTTAAGTCGAATACATTCATATGTGACAAGACATCTCTTCATTGTTTTCACATAGGTAAAAGAAGAATAAAAGTTGATGTATTTGTAATATATCTTCATTCCGTCATCCAATACTTCCTTTTGGGCTCTTTCAAACATAACACGAATCGAACACTTGTTAGGGTCGATTTTAGTAAGAAAAATTATGTGAATTTTACGAATTCCTTTGCTGTTTTGCTTTTGGAATAGTAGTAGGGACGTTTGAAAAGGTAGTAGTTTCAATAACACTTTGCGTAACTGAAGATGATCGAAATATTGTTGTTGGTTTTTCACTTCAACAAAGAAAGAAATTTTTCTCAATTCACTGTCTGCTTGAGGTTTCTTTTTGTATTTTCGCTTGGACTTTACTGCACAAAACACATTTTGAATCGAAGTTTCATTGTTTGTTGGAAAAGAAAGCGATAACTTGACCCTTTTTAACTTTGATTCACCGTTCGCAGACATCAGTGCGCTGTAACGTGCAAAACTGACTATTTTGGCTCTGACAAATAATTATAAGGAATTTTTTCTTGCGCAGCGATTGCTCAATTGCAACTCTAACTTTTTTTCTTCAATTAGTAGTTGTACACTTAAAACGTTTTGACAAATCTGAACACGCCCACAGATGTCAAAAATTTGAAAAATGTTTTTAACAAACAAGTGTTTTTTATGAATAATATAAATAGTATGTTTTACATTGTTTCCAATTATTCCTTCAAAAAACTGATACACTCTACGTTTAGAAATATTATTTTAGTTACTCGAGTGTTTTTGTTTGAAATAATAAGAAGTATGATTTAAAAATCTAAAAAATGCTTCGATTCTTTTGAAAACATAATTTAAAATTTGAAAGCTCTTTGTAAAAAACTTATTTTATAGATTTAATTCACAGCTAATGTCTGGACTTGTTTTGCAACGAGTTATTGAGAAATATAATTTTTGACCAATCTTTGAGAAAATGTGTTAGTGCTTTTTAGAACTATGTAAAACAATTAACATTGTCATATTAAAGAAAAAGCAAAAGAAGTGAATGACCCTTTAATAAAAAAATAAAAGTAAATGTTAAATACTTTATGGTCTATAATATTAGCTGTCTTAGTTTTAGAAACGTTATAACAAAATAATTACATTTTCGTGTTAAATATTATAATTTACACAATTTTTGGTTAAAGTTCGCAAAAATGTTGCCAACACTGGAGCAAATTTGTTTGTTTTATGTTAAACTTTAATTTGGTGTGAACAAATTGATAAAATGTAAAAAAAAAGTTAACCACAATTTTCTGTTGGCCTTTTTAACTAAAACAGTAAATTAGAACTGAAAAACAAACATAATAATTTAATAAATGCAAGATGTGTGATGAAGTAACGGTTTTTCAACTCTCACTGGGTGCGCCATATCGCATGTCTTGAATAAAAAATTTACTTTTGATGTCTTGAGAAATAATATGTTATGATTATACAAATTTCGAACTGGTAAAAGACTATGTGGTTTTTTTAGATAAGTATTTGCCGAACTGTACTCAGCAGAAAACTTTTCAAAGATTTTGCATAAACCAACTATGTTATAAAAACAGTAAAATTTGCTACAAAATATAGTTTAAAAATTTGTGTTTTTTGTTAATTACAACTTTTATCTAATATTTTACCTAAAGACAAAATTTTACTTATAAATCTTGATAAAAGAAAGTTTTATGTGTTCAGCTTTTTTAAAAAAAGACACCGATAGGTAAAGAAAAGAGAATTATTTATTGAAGTGTGCTGTGTAGTTGGAATCACACCTCTACGTTAATACGTCTACACCTCTTAAAAATTAATAGAATCATAATTTGTAGAATAACAAAGCAGAGGTTTTTCTTAAAACAATATCTAAGTTAAAGTTCACTGATGAAAGTATGTGCTGAAAATAAAATGGGTGACACCATGTATTTTTTTTTTCAGACATGATGCCGAGAAGTTTGCCTGATATAAACTAGATGTTGAAAATTGTTTGAAAAACGTATTGTTTTGTTGATTTTTGAGGTATAATGTTCTATTATAAAATTTACGATGCTAATTTTTTATCACGAAATTAATTCAATAGGTCACAAGCTGAAAAAAAGTTTTTGGAAAAGCAATATTGTTTTGCAAATTGACTGATTTGTTGTTATTTTTTGATCAAAAAAGTTTCAGCTTTAAAAAATCTTTGCAATGTTCGTAATGTTGACTGTTTTTCTTTTGCAGCGAAACGCAAAAGTAGATGTGAAATTGCGGAATGCAATCTTAGACATAATTCAACTTTGCAAAATAGATTTTGAAATAATTAAAAGATTTTCTTAACAAATAGTTTTTTTTTAAGTTGTAACCACTATTTTCTTGTTTTCAAAGTCACAAAAATTATAAAAGTTTTACGCTTTGTTAAAGAGTAACTTCTTGAATTTTAACAAAATTTTTACTTAAAAAAAGCAACAATCAAATCGCTTTCAGGTTAGAAAAACATGAAGAATTTGTGTCAATCATTGTGCAACATAAAAAATGCAACTTTTTTGTATTAGCAGGTCGGGAGGTTTAAAAATTGTGACAGACACAATAATTTTTATGAGACAAGTTAAAATAGTTTTGGTTCGTTATTTTTCTGACGGCATTTTTCAAAAATAATCTTGAAATAAAAAACGCCTTTACTTTGTTTGGCAAAGGGATAGTTTAAAAACAGATTAACCGATATTAAGAAAAACTGTACTGCTTTTTCTCAAAAATCTGCAGCTGACGACCTTCTATTGTTGCTGTGCAGATAAGTAAAACAGCAAAAAAAATCTAGAATTAAACAAAATTTTTAGGTTTCTGACACTGTTTATGTTTGAAGATTCTAACACTAGTGCATTGTCTAAAATTTTCAAAATATGAAACTGTAAGTTTGCAATTGTAAACTTTTTTGAATTATAAGCAGCAACAATTTTTTAATTTATAGGTTTACTTGCAAACACTATCCACAGTTGATGTTTCAACTATTTATTTTTATTTTTATTATTCAGAAACATTTTCACAATTTTCTATTTGAATATTTTACAACTTGATTAAAAGCTGCAGAATGCGAGTCTATGGTTGTCAAATAATTGAACGATTTAAAATTTTTACAGAGTAGTTTTAAGAACTTGACCACAAATGTCAGTATGAAAAAACGTACAAACTTATTTTTATGAATCAGTTTTCAATATACTTTCTTTTATAGGGTCACTGTCAAACATGCAAGGCCAGTGGAGTCACTACATTGCTTTGACGAATAAATTCGCAAAGACTTTGTTGCCGCCTGATTTACTTGATGTGGATGCAGCTTACCAGGACTTCTGTAACACCATTAAGAAAGCAGCCAAAAAGACTATCCCACGCGGGTATCAAAATAACTATATTCCGTGTTGGGATGCAGAGTGTGAATCCCTCTATAAAACCTTTCTGCAGTCTCCTCAGGGAGACGACTCAAGTTTGGCTGCTACAGCTCTGCTTGCCAAGCTTGACAGGAAGCGGAGGGATCGATGGTCCGAGGCAGTTCGGAGCATTGACTTCTCACACTCTAGTCGAAAAGCATGGAATATTTTGAACAACCTTACTGGTAGGTCACGACACTCTCCTCGTCACTGTCCCGTTTCAGCCAATGCTATTGCATCTCAGGTGGTTAAAAATGGGAAATACAAAGCTGTTAACCGCAAGTCATCTCCACTTGTCTCTCAAGAAGTGTCTGACCTTTGGAGGGCCACAACACCAGACGCAGTAAATATCTGTGACAATTTTTCACAGAGAGAATTTACTGCTGCCCTTCAACATTTAAAATCAGGTAAAGCTCCGGGACCTGATTCCATCTGCTCAAAGCTTATACTCCATGCTGTAGCTGCTTTGAAGTCCTGGTTACATGACTTCCTCTCTTCCTGTTTGCCCCAACTTAAAATTCCCAAGATCTGGAAAAGAGCGCTTGTGGTCGCGATCCCAAAACCAACAAAGCCTGTGGGGATCCAAAGAGTTATCCACCAATATCTCTGCTCTGTGTCCCCTACAAGATCCTCGAGAGGCTTATCTACGCCCGCGTTGAACCATTAATCAATCCAATGCTCCTAAAGTGCAGGCTGGGTTTCCGACGCGGGAAGTCAACCATACATCAAGTTGTTCTGCTAACCCAGAACATCGAGGATTTTTTGGAGGCTAAGAAGAAGACTGGTGCCGTATTTATCGATCTGACAGCTGCTTATGACACTGTCTGGCACCGTGGCCTTACCTGCAAGCTGATGAGACTACTTCCGGATAAGCACATGGTCAAAACGATTATGGAGCTTGTCCGAAATCGAAGTTTCACCCTTACTACCAGTGACAGCAAGTAAAACAGGTTCGCCGTCTTAAAAACGGCGTTCCTCAGGGATCGGTCTTGGCTCCCTTTCTATTGAACATCAAAACGTACAATCAGCCTTTCATGATTTCCAGAAAGTTTACTTATGCTGATGACTTAGCATTGTTGCAATCTTCTGGAAACTGAAAGGACTTGGAGGGGACCTTAAGCCAAGACATGTCTACACTTTCACCGTATGTCCAGACTTGGAGGTTAAAGCTCAGTCACACTAAGACGGTGACGGCAGCCTTTTACTTAAATAACCGAGATGCCAAACTTAAGCTAAACGTGTACAACAATGATAGACTTTTACCGTTCTGTCCAACCCCTACTTATCTTCGGGTACAACTGGACAGATCGCTCACGTTTCGTCACCATTTAATAGCATTGCGCAAAAAACTATTCTCGCGATCACACTGCTGAGGCGACTCGTGGGCTCGGGTTGAGGTGTTGGTGCTGGAACATTACGCATAGCCGCCTTACTTCTAGTCTACTCAACAGCTGAGTACTGTACACCAGTCTGGTGTCGCAGTGCTCACACTCGCCTCATCGACAATGTCTTAAACGACGCCTTGCGCATAGTCACCGGATGCCTGCGTCCCACTCCAACGGACCAGCTACCTGTACTTTCAGGCATCCAGCCAGCTGAGCTTCGCCGAACTGGAGCAACACTCTCCTTGGCTCATCGTGGATCTCTGGACCCTGATCATATCTTATATGGTCTTTTAAGTGGGTCCCCAGATACTCGCCAAGCGAGAGTAAGATTCAGACGCCCGTTTGTGCCAGCTGCGCAGAATCCTTTGGACAATCTTGCCAGACTTGGCATTCGCCCTTCTGAATAGACAAATCACAAATGGAAAACGGAGTACTGTGAAAATGCTTCCAGGCTCCGTGCTTTTGTGCCCGGGACCAGTGCCAGGCCTGTTGGGATGAGCTTACCCCAAGCAGTTCGGGTTAAACTCAACCGCCTGCGGACTGGTGTTGGGCGATTCCATTCGTTAATGCATAAATGGGGTCTCGCTCCTTCACCGAATTGCGAGTGTGGCACCCCTGAGCAAACCTCAGACCATGTTCTAACAGCGTGCTCTATATATCAAGCACCACATGGAGCAGGAGGTCTGACGATTTTGGATGACGAAACTCGATGCTGGCTTAATAAACCACTGCCAGCATTTGATCCAGCATTTGATTCAGGCTTCAGAAAAGGATAAACCCTCGGCCCCAGTCCTGTTTGTGTCTGACCTGGAGTGGATACCCTTCAAACGACAACGACGACTGTCAAATATTAAAAAAAAAAATGGAGGACCATAACACTTTAAATTATTCCGTTTTGTTAAAAGCATATCGTTCCAGATACATTTCATTTGTGTACTACATTTTGCGTTTTTCACTCAAAAAAACATGTCTTTGAAAGTGACTTTTTAAAAAACATTTATTATTATTTTGTTTATTTGCATGAAGTAGAAGTTGCTTTCCTTCTTTTTTGTTTGTTGCCAGATTGCAAGCCATCAACTAAGATATCTAAAAAAGTTAGAATTAATTTAAAAAAATTTAGTCCTACAGGTCAGGAGGATAAATATAGAGATAAAATAAAGCAAAATAAAAATATAGTATGACAGAAAGTTAAAAAAATTTCTAGCTCTAATTAGATAAAACGTAAATTTTAAACTTTAAATTACTAAATTTTTTTTAAAAACAAAATCGTTTGTTATTAACATCATACAAGCATTTCCAAAAACTCATATAACCTATTTTTAGATATATTTAAAATGTCAATACGATAAACCTTTGCAACAGAATACTAAGAGCAAGATCTCCTGGTTAATAAATGGATCAAGATTTGAACACACGACCTTGAAATCTCATGTTCACAGATAAATCAAGATTTGAATACAAATTTTTAGTCTAAAGGTTGTACATTATAAATATAAATTAATTAGAAAAATTGCAAAGCCTTTTTTTAAATAAATGAAATAATAAACCTGTCCTTACATTTGATTTCAACTAAATATTAATTTTTGGCTTCAATTCCATCAATGCTTGGCCTTAAGATCCGGTAATTTTAACAAACTTTTGTAAATTGAAATTCAACGTTTGAGCCAACTCCTATAACAAAGAGGCTGGCTTTGCGGTCAACAACTTTAAACTTATTTTTGTGAAAGATTACAACAAAGCTTTAAACTTCATTTTGAATGCTTTCTGCTTTTTATCGACAATTAATGAACAGTGTAAATTGAAGCCGTTCGTTTTACCGCTTTGAACTGTTTTTTATCTTGAACACGTGTGTAATCTTTACGTGATTTGAATTATCTCCTAAATCAACAACTGATAATTGTAAACTAGGAGCAGCGATTAAGCGATTAATTTAACAAGTAGCTTGATCTAAAATTCTGACCCATTGCTTCCGGAGATCCCAAGATATTACTGTCCGCTTGTAATTTAATGGATATATGACTGAAATTTAGAAGTAATTGCCAGGACCACCAAGCAGGGGAAATTACCGTAAAGTGTCTTTCCCAAGAACACAACAGAATGACGCGAGTGGGTTTTGAACCGAGACCGCGTTGGTCACGTGCCCGGCGCTTTTGACCACTTTTTTTTATGACTTTGGGGACTTAAAACGTTTTTTTAGAGATTGCAAAGTGATCTCTAAAAAAAAAGTTTTCACTTAAAATGTGAGTCTGACTTCTCGATTTTTATTTTAATGTTTGTCTTGCTTTGCAACTTCCCAACTATACGCGGGCCGTATGTTTCCCACCTCTGGCACGCATGATCAGCTGAAGCTGTGGGTTTGCAGCAAAGTATAGATGGGTTTCCGGCAGATGGCGCTGGTGGACCGAAAAACAAAATAAATAAAAGAAATTAAAGCTAAACTTTGATGTTCCGAAAACTAAAACAAAGCAATTCACCAAATACCAATAACGATTGTAAGCGTAACTATTGCATCGAATTAGCCTTAACCTCGTGATGCTTAGAATGATTATGAAATATGGTGATCAGTATTTGCAACAATGAAACGAGTTAATTATAACCTATTAAAAGCACAATGGGTAAGGCGTTGAAACAAAATTCAAGAATGAAAGTTGGCAAACTTAAATTAACGAAATAAGATCAAGCTAAAATTTTAAAAGGCAATGATTGGACCACAAGTAAGACGCGAAGCGTGAGAAATTAAATTGCCGCATCTAAAACCAGTTAATCACGACGTCGAAAAATTCAATAAGCCACTAAAAATAGACAGAAACTATGCACGAAACATAACTAAGATTACTTTTGCGATAACCATATTTTTTGTCTCATAATATATTTTTTGAAGTTTGCTGTGCGGTAAAAAAGGTTGAGGAGCACTGATACAGGCTCCTCATTAGTACCAGCTTCGGCAAAATTACTGACAATCTTTTTAAATTAGGCATCCGCCCTCCCCAATGGCCGAATCATGGATGGAACACGGGGGACCGTGAGAATACATTCAGGCTCCGCGTTTTTATACATATGACCAGTACCAGGCCTGTTAGAATGAGTTTGTCCGAACAGCTTGAGTTAAGTTCAATCGCCTATGGACTGGTGTTGAGCGATTCCATTCTTCCACAAGTATCGCTCCTTCACTGGATTGCAAGTATGGCGCCACAGAACAAACCACGTGCTAACATGAAACGCCACATGGAGTACGAACTCTAATACTTTCGGACGAAACCCAGTGTTGCTCAACATCATCACTGCCAGCATCTGATCTGGGCAATGCAGCAGCCTGGGTAAACTCTTCGCTTCAGTTCTGTTTTTGCCAGACATAAGAAATGCCCTTCCATACGACGACGACCAAACACATGCAAAATTTTTTTTAAGACATGAAAACCTGTCGGCTGCTTGCCTAATTAAATCGATAAACACAAGTGATGTCACAAAACAAAATAACTCGAGCGAAATAATTTTATTGCATCTGGCGATAAAAACCACAATAACTAAAGAGCAAACTTTAAACAGTAAAGAACAAAGGTGCGAGCTAAATCGCATTAAATAGTAAAAAAATTCACACAACCAATTAGTACAAGGCACAAAGCAGACAAAACAAGGCGACACAAAGAACACATCAAATTGTTGAGGAAAAGCAAAAAAATATCGACCAACATTGAAAGTAAACTATTGTAAAATGGGAAGATCTAACAAGCAACAGGGTGGCTGGGCCTGTAACTAGCAGCATAGTGTTACAAAATATTAATAGAATGTAGTTTTCAATCAAGCAATCAAAAATTTAATCAATTTTTCCTGATTTCTCCCAAAATGTGTCGTCCGCGTTTGTGCTGTCATAGTAACATCTTCCGTTCTGCAATGCAATCCATCAATCAAGAAACAAAAAAATGACGTTTAAAACCAAACCAGGTGGTTTAGGGAAACAAGTGTCTGCTGGGTTAATGGCTAGTTCAATTCACTCCCTGCTTAGAGATTTTAAAGAATAAAATTCCAATTAATAAAAAAATGCAATTTATACAAAAAATATGTGCAAAAAAAATGCAAAGATTTAAAAAGCAAATAAGTGATTCAATATAACATCAATACTCAAGTTACTATATATTACAGAGTACATTGTTTGCATTGTACTCGTATATACAATTATTTGTCTTGTTGTTCTGCAAATCACTGGCAAAGGTTTAAAGTAATAATGATTTAATGCAACAGAACCTTTTAACTTGTTGCCATTAATTAAAACATTAAGATAGGAACTTACCTCAGTTGTCCATGTTTTTTCTTTAGTGTAATAAACTAATGCATATAATGCACCCAAGGTCATCAACATCTGAAACATACAATTAATCGTAACCCACGAAATCTCAATGTATTTTGTATCTCACTGTAAGCGCAATCCAGGAAAACATTTTTCAAATTTGAGTGCGAATAAATTCCTCATAACCAATTCTCACCGATATAATTGCTTCTAAGTTTAAAATAGCTCTGAAAAAAAAATTTTTTCTTCTAAACTTTTAAACCAACATAAGATTAAACAATTGATACTCACAAAAAACACCCATGCCTGAGTTCCCACTCTGTTACACGTGATATCGGTCATGTAAACGTAGGTCTGTCTATATACAGGATGATATTAACTGCTATATCTATATCATTTGTACGTAGCAGTAAAAAAATTAAATTACAAAACAGTTTATAGAAATTCAAAACAACTGTAGGCAAAATAACTAGTAGCGCAAGGAGTGATAACTAAGCAAAATTGTAGACAAATTCTAATTCAAGTTCGGCGACAGTTCAAATCTAACAGTTAAAATATTGTGTTTTTATTTATGGGTAATGTACTTTTTTTAATGGGTAACCCTGTAATATTGTAAGTTTTCTACAGCAGTAAACCAATTTACAATTTTAAAAAAGCAAACTTAGCAGGCAGATATTATACAGTTTGTTCAAATTCACATTGCTGAGCACAACGCGTAAATTGAAATGAATGTTCGGCTCCTTTGTTCTAATTTGACACTTTTGGCAAGTACAAACTGTAAAGGACTCTGACGAAAAACTACAAAACGAAAAAAGCTCACCTCTGTGAATTTTCACAGAATACTGATGGACCAACACATTATGTAGCTTCTCAATGTCAACGCCTTTATGACCCACCCAAAAAAATGACCAACAGCAAAGATGTTGAAAGTTGAGTAGATCCGCTCGGCTGTCACAGATGTGCAGTTGACTGCGTAAGCCTGCGATCAGCATTGTTTAAAGTAAACATCTTGCTTTCAGTCTCATGAGACACAGTCGTTTCAGTATAAATGTTTAATTTATTTGTAATATAAAATTTAGTTCAGATACGCTTGAAGTGACCACGTTTTCAAAATAACATCAAAGATCTACAGCTTGAGGCAAAAACTGTCTTTAAAGTAAATGTCCTTACATAACAACGGGTAAGTGCTTTGTCCTGCTTCGACAGTTTATTTTTGTAAAAACTTAGAAAACTAAATCTCATTATCGGTTGGCTTTTTTTTATTATAATCTCTTCAACAAATACATTTTTGCACATTAAAAAATGCCTTGTTGATGAAAGCAACAGAAGCAAACCTTTTTATGCCCATTGACCAGTAATATTTGAGGAAAAACAATGTCAAGAGTACAAATATGTAGCAGAATATTCCTACAGATTACAGCAGAAACGTTGCGGGAATTAAATAAGAAGCTGTGCTCGTGCCAAGTGTGTTTCAACTACAATCGATCTTCTTTAAATATAGAAAATGAACGTCTGCAATTAGTAAGCAGTAAAATTACTGTGTTGCTTAGCAAAACAATTGTTTAAATTCCTGCTGTTGACAAAAGCTGCAATTACTCGCATGGATGACGCCCAATCTGACTCAATCACAGAAGTCACCAATTTCAACCAAAGCAATGATCGGCAAGAACTACTAAAAGTTTTTATGACCCAAATATTTGCACAAGCGTTTCAAAAACAATTAAATTGAACAAATTGAAAAGTGGACAATAAGACTCGTTTCCACTACCAGCGTTGGCAAAGATATTTTTGTTTGTTTTATCAATTTGTTTTGCTTCTCTTGGCGCTTAAACGCCGAAAGAAAAAAACCAATAAAACAAAGAATACTGCAGTGAATGCTTGTAGTGAAAATGAGCCCTTATGTTTTCAAAACATTTTGCAAAAAGGCCATGACACAAGATCAGCTCTAATAGTTGAAGATCATTGCAATGAGAAATGCCGATGAAACAATGCACTACCATCGTATCTGCATGAAGCACCTCTAAACCAGAAGGGTATACTGACGGCAGTTCCGATATGCTTACCACAAGTTAGAGCTAACAAGAATCAGAAACGAAAAGTTTAACCATGCAGTTTCATTTCAAATAATAAGTAAGAATGGTCAAGTCATAAAAGAAGCAAGTTCCGACAGGTGTTTCGTCCTAATTATGACTCGGACTCATTAGGACACTACAGCTTAATGTTGGCTCGGGCAAAAAAGTTGTAAACTTAAACAGCCAGCAATATAAACAGCAAAAACTTGTGCTGGCTGTTTCTGCTCTAACTTTTTTATTCGGAGTCAACAATAAGTTGTAGTGTCCTAATGAGTCTGAGTCCTAACTAGGACGAAACAGACTTGTCGGAATTGCTTCTTTTATGACTTGACCATTCTTACTTATTGTTTGATAAAGAAATGCCGAAGTTGTTTTTTTTCAGTGGGATAAAAACTTGTTTAAAGAAGCTTGTTTAAAACGCAATTACTTTGCAAAAACGTTTGAGCAAAATTTTTTAAATGCTTAATTTTTGACACCAACAATATAAGAAAATGCTCTAAGCGACTAGTTAGGACTCATAGCTAATATCAAGTTTACACAACACTTTTATATTTCTGAAACGAATTAAACTTTATACACTTGGAACTATCTTTACGAAACCAACCGTACCAACCTCGACTACGTCAATTTCCCTTTTGGCGTAACGTACGTCGGGGTCTACCCAGTAGAGGAGGGTCTTCACTTGGTCTATATGCAGGCAGGATGCGAAGGCGAGAATAAGAAGATAAAGAACGCTGATGCCAAACCCCAATCTCCAAATCTGCATTGGCAATGGTTACGTCACAAACGATTTCAACAGGAAGTAAAACGTGTCACCATGGATAAATTATTCAATGTAGCGAGATAAACAGTCAAAGCGTTTTGTCTACGAAGTGTTTTTGTTTCAAGTTTTGTCGGGATAAAATTGACAAAAGATTTTGAAACAAGAGTTACCAAAACCTCCCCCGAATATTGGCCCAGATGGTAGGTGCTTTCACGCAGCCTGGGCCGTAAGTAAGTCTGTTCATTGATTCTAAAAATGACAGACCGAAACCGAACCTACCAAAACGGAAGGGTATCCACCCATTCCGATGTTCAGTGTGGATCTGCTAATCGGTAAACGTCCTTTTCAGGACGGGGCAATGCCAGGATAAAACTGCCCTTTTCAGGGCACATTGCCAACAAGTTCCGAAGACCCACTATTCTTCAGCTGAACATCGAAGGCCTCACTGCAAGCAAGATGAACGTTCTTCATCACCTCGCTATGCAGTCTGAGGCACTCGTCATCCTACTGCAGGAGACCCACTGCACTAATGCAGAGAAGTTGTTACTTCCAAACTACCAACTAGCTGGGTCTTCTTTAAGCAGGAAGCATGGCCTTGCCACATTTGTCCACGAGCGACTGAGATATATGCTTTTGGACCAATCTCCACCGACATCGGAGATCGAGTGGTTGTGTTTGGACGTTGATGCCTATAAAATAGTCAACGTCTACAAACCACCGCCAACGCAATTGCGAACCCTGGATCTCCCAGTGTATCCTCACCCCTGTCTGTACGCTGGCGATTTTAACTGTCGTCATGCTGACTGGGGTTACGACGACAACAGTCCGGACGGTGAGTGCTTGGCTGGTTGGGCAAGTATTAATTGTCTTGCCCTCCTATATAATGCCAAGGACGCTGCCAGTTTTTATTCCGGCCGCCGGAACACTGGTACCACTCCAGATATAGCTTTCGCTAGCGTAGGTCCAAACAGTCGCTTACCGGATAGACGTGTCCTTGACAAGTTCCCCAGGTCACAACATCGACCTTCGCTTATTACACCACCAAGGTTTACTATGGCAGTGCCAAGCATGCCTGTTAAGCGATGGAACTTCCGCAAGGCCAAATGGAGTCACTACATTGCTTTGACGAATAAATTCGCAAAGACTTTGTTGCCGCCTGATTCACTTGATGTGGATGCGGCTTACCAGGACTTCTGTAACACCATTAAGAAAGCAGCCAAAAAGACTATCCCACGCGGGTATCAAAATAACTATATTTCGTGTTGGGATGCAGAGTGTGAATCCCTCTATAAAACCTTTCTGCAGTCTCCTCAGGGAGACGACTCAAGTTTGGCTGCTACAGCTCTGCTTGCCAAGCTTGACAGGAAGCGGAGGGATCGATGGTCCGAGGCAGTTCGGAGCATTGACTTCTCACACTCTAGTCGAAAAGCGTGGAATATTTTGAACAACCTTACTGGTAAGTCACGACACTCTCCTCGTCACTGTCCCGTTTCAGCCAATGCTATTGCATCTCAGGTGGTTAAAAATGGGAAATACGAGGTTGTTGACCGCAAGTCATCTCGACTTGTCTATCAAGAAGTGTCTGACCTTTGGAGGGCCACAACACCAGACGCAGTAAATATCTGTGACAATTTTTCACAGAGAGAATTTACTGCTGCCCTTCAACATTTAAAACCAGGTAAAGCTCCGGGACCTGATTCCATCTGCCCCGAGCTTATACTCCATGCTGTAGCTGCTTTGAAGTCCTGGTTATGTGACTTCTTTTCTTCCTGCTTGCTCCGACTCAAAATTCCCAAGATCTGGAAAAGAGCGCTTGTGGTTGCAATCCCAAAACCAACAAAGCCCGTAGGGGACCCAAAGAGTTATCGACCGATTTCTCTGCTATGTGTCCCCTACAAGATCCTCGAGAGGCTTATCTACGCCCGCGTTGAACCATTAATCGATCCACTGCTCCCTAAAGAGCAGGCTGGGTTTCCGACGCGGGAAGTCAACCATACATCAAGTTGTTCTGCTAACCCAGAACATCGAGGATTCTTTTGAGGCTAAAAAGAAGGCCGGTGCCGTATTTATCGATCTGACAGCTGCTTATGACACTGTCTGGCACCGTGGCCTTACCTGCAAGCTGATGAGACTACTTCCGGATAAGCACATGGTCAGAACGATTATGGAGCTTGTCCGAAATCGAAGTTTCACCCTTACTACCAGTGACAGCAAGCAAACCAGGCTACGCCGTCTTAAAAACAGCGTTCCTCAGGGATCGGTCTTGGCTCCCTTTCTATTTAACATCTATACATACGATCTTCCTTCCATGATTTCCAGAAAGTTTGCTTATGCTGATGATCTAGCATTGTTGCAATCTTCTGGAAACTGGAAGGACTTGGAGGGACCTTAAGTCAAGACATGTCTACACTGTCAGCGTATCTCCAGACTTGGAGGTTAAAGCTCAATCACACTAAGACGGTGACGACAGCCTTTCACTTAAACAACCGAGAGGCTAAACGTGAGCTAAAGGTCTACAACAACGGTAGACTTTTACCGTTCTGTTCAACCCCTACTTACCTTGGGGTAAAACTGGACAGATCGCTCACGTTTTGTCACCATTTAGTGGCATTGCGCAAAAAACTATCATCGCGCGTCACACTGCTGAGGCGACTCGTGGGCTCGGGATGGGGTTTTGGTGCTGGAACACTACGCATAGCCACCTTGTCTCTAGTCTACTCAGCAGCTGAGTACTGTGCGCCAGTCTGGTGTCGCAGTGCTCACACTCGCCTCATTGACAGTGTCTTGAACGACGCCTTGCGCATGGTTACTGGATGCCTGCGTCCCACTCCAACGGACCAGCTACCTGTACTTTCAGGCATCCAGCCAGCTGAGCTTCGCCGAATGGGAGCAACACTCTCCTTGGATTACCGTGGATCTCTGGACCCCGATCATATCTTGCATGGTCTTTTAAGTGGGTCCTCAGATACTCGCCAAGTGAGACTAAGATCCAGACGCCCGTTTGTGCCAGGTAAGCGGAATCGTTTGGACAACCTTGCCAGACTTGGCATTCGCGCTTCTGAATGGACAAATCACAAATGGAAAACGGAGTACTGTGAAAATGCTTCCAGGCTCCGTGCTTTTGTGCCCGAGACCGGTTCCAGGCCTGTTGGGATGGGCTTACCCCGAGCAGCTTGGGTCAAGCTCAACCGCCTGCGGACTGGTGTTGGGCGATTCCATTCGTCCATGCATAAATGGGGTCTCGCTCCTTCACCGAATTGCGAGTGTGGCGCCTCTGAGCAAACCGCAGACCATGTACTAACAGCGTGCCCTATACATCGGGCACCACATGGAGCACGCGGTCTGACGGTTTTGGATGACGAAACTTGATGCTGGCTTAATGACATTACTGTCAGCATCTGATCCAGGCAGTGCAGCAGTCTGGGGTAGTAAAAGGATAAACCCTCGGCCCCAGTCCTGTTTGTGTCTGACCTGGAGTGGATACCCTTCAAACGACGACGACAACGAATATGAGGTAACTTCTAAAGCTGATTAAAAGATAATTCATAGTAAATTACAAAGCAGAGTAAAAAAATCAAAAACTCCTGGAAAAAGAAAAAATGCACATATTCAGGCACAAGCATGATCATTAAGTTCATAGCCGACCGCATCACAATAGCACGCCCCTAAACTTTTAACAAAACAACATTAAAGTACCACTGAAGTTTTACAAATAGCTTTATTCGACATTTATACACCCTGCATTCCACTCACTTTAAAAGACGTGCCAAACACAACACCTAATGGTGAGACAACAATCAGAGCGTTCTACACCAAACAACGTTAGGCTAACAACTCAATTTACGATATCTTCAACAATCCATAAATGGGCCACCATTAACAATTTTTACTTATTTGTAGAAAAAATTACAAATGCACTTATAGCACCAGATCCAGCAAAATACTGCACAACTCTAATATCTAACCTAGACAACCAAAGACAAGTTCCACATACGCATCCGGAATCGCTCTAGATCCAAAACTAACTTGTTTTAAAACACTAAACGGCACCACAGCCAAAAAGTAAAATAAATTTTTATCAAATGAGCAAACAAAAGAACTCAACAATTCTACATTTAAAGCTATCACTCGCCCTGTTTTAAAAATATAAAGCTCATTTAGAGCACACCATATAGAGCCCCAACATATCAAACACTGCAACAAGCAACAATAACAACACAAACTGCAGACCATTTAGAGCACAGGCCTGCGCATTGCCATTGGTTGCACACGAGGCACAAATACTCAGCATCCACATCACGAAACCAGTGTTCTTCCAATGGGCACTCATTTCAAGCTTTATGCTACTCAACTTAAACAACTAACTCAACAGAAAATCACCTTTTACCACATCTTAATGTACATTCTAATCCACCCTAACATTAAGATTACAATTTTTAAAATAACAATCACACTAACACCATCATCTTAGATTCAGACATCACAGTTATAGAAAATATATGAAAACCTCAAACACATACATTACTATCACATCACAAGATCTCATTTCCAAAAAAAAATTTACTTTCACCACACCCAAATAACATTCTTGCAAAGTTACCTACATACGGTAAATCCGGCTACTTAAATGCGACAATGCCAGCTATGCTGGACATATACAGATGACAGTAACCAACTTTTTAACACAGCAAAGTACCAACACAGCAACACACCAGTCTATAAAAAAACTCTATGCAAGAAGCGGAGGTCATCGAAGAGGGGAAGCCTAGGTGGGCTTTAGTAGAGAATTAAGAAATGACTCTTCCTAATTCGGCCTTGGAGGAGGAGCAAGTACAACAACGTTGGTAATATTTGTTTACTAATATAAAAATATTTAATATTTTGATTATATAACGATAAGTAGCAAATTGCTCCTAATGTTTTAAAGAAACTGCCACTGTTTTAATAAATATAACCAAAATCACTTTTGGCTTGTAATATATTCAGCCAATCAAGAAAACGCAAACACAAGGGAGTAATTTGACTCCCTATTTACCAAGGCAAATGACACATTACTGGAAAAAAGTACAAAGACTCTTTCAGTTTCTGGTGTTACTGATTGGTGGAAATTGAACTGGTTAAAGTGCAATCAATAATAATCCAGCTAATTTAAATAAAAAATTATTTTGTCATAAAACATTAGGTAAAAAATTAAAAAAACATAACTTGTGGACCTTGGTGAAATCTTAAGTCTAGTCTTTAATCAAGTCAATTTTCACAAGTAATTGTCCTGACTGTTGATAATTAGCGTAATGCAGTTGTAAACAGTGAAGTACCAATGTGATATTGGTAGAAATCGAATGAGTCTTTGTACTTTTGCACAGTAATATATCATTTCCCTTGATGGTAAGAGGTCCAAATGCCCTGTGTGTGCATTTTGTCGATCTGTTGAATACATTACATGCCAAAAGTTATTTTGGTATTATATTCATTAAAGCATCGGCAAACTTATAATACTTACTCATCTTTCTATGATAATTTTTTGCTTGCCATAAATAAACAATAATATTTTAAATGCAAGAAAGTTGTGAATGCATAAGAAAAAGGAGTGATGTCAAATTTTTACGCAACTATCTCGTCGTCGTCGTCGTTCGGAGGTATTCACTCCAGGTCAGACACAAACAGAACTGAGGCCGAGGGTTTATCCTTTTACTACCCCAGGCTGCTGTACTGCCTGGATCAAATGCTGGCAGTAATGTTGTTCAGTCAGCATCAAGTTTCGTCATCCAAAACCGTCAGACCTCGCACTCCATATGGTGCCCGATGTATAGGGCAAGCTGTTAGAACATGGTCTGCAGTTTGTTTAGAGGCGCCACACTCGCAATTCGGTGAAGGAGCGAGATCTCATTTTTGCATGGACCAATGGAATCTCCCAACACCAGTTCTCAAGTGGTTGAGCTTGACCCAAGCTGCTTGGAGTAAGCCCATACCAACAGGCCTGGAACCGGTCCGGGCACAAAAACAATACTGAGAGCCTGGAAGCATTTTCACAATACTCCGTTTTCCTATGTGATTTGTACAATCAGAAGCGCGAATGCCAAGTCTGGCAAGGTTGTCCAAACGATTTTGCACTGCTGACACAAACGGGCGTCTGGATCTTAGTCTCACTTGGCGAGTATCTAAGGACCCACTTAAAAGACCATATAAGATATGATCAGGGTCCAGAGATCCACGGTGAGCCAAGGAGAGTATCGCTCGCATTTAGCGAAGCTCAGCTGGCTGAATGCCTGAGTGTATGGGTAAGTGGTCCGTTGGAGTGGGACGCAGGCATCCAGTGACTATGTTCATGTCGTCGTTCAAGACACCGTCGATAAGGGGAATGTGAGCGCTGCTACACCATGTACTCAGCTGTTGAGTAGACCAGAGATAAGGTGGCAGTGTTTTAGCACCAGCACCCCATTCCGAGCCCACGAGTCGCCTCAGCAGTGTGATGCGCGAGGATAGTTTTTTTCGCAATGCCACTAAATGGTGACAAAACGTGAGCGATCTGTCCAGTTTTATTCCAAGATAAGTAGGGGTTGGACAGAACGGTAAAAGTCTACCGTTGTTGTAGACCTTTAGCTCACGTTTAGCCTCTCGGTTGTTTAAATGAAAGGCTGCCGTCACCGTCTTAGTGTGATTGAGCTTCAACCTCCAAGTCTGGAGATACGCTGACAGTGTAGACATGTCTTGGCTTAATGTCTCCTCCAAAGTCTTCCAGTTTCCAGAAGATTGCAACAATGCTAGATCATCAGCATAAGCAAACTTTTTGGAAATCATGGAAGGAAGATCGTATGTATAGATGTTAAATAGAAAGGGAGCCAAGACCGATCCCTGAGGAACGCTGTTTTTAAGACGGCGTAGCCTGGTTTGCTTGCTGTCACTGGTAGTAAGGGTGAAACTTCGATTTCGGACAAGCTCCATAATCGTTCTGACCATGTGCTTATCCGGAAGTAGTCTCATCAGCTTGCAGGTAAGACCACGGTGCCATACAGTGTCATAAGCAGCTGTCAGATCGACAAATACGGTACCGGTCTTCTTTTTAGCCTCAAAATAATCCGCAATGTTCTGGGTTAGCAGAACAACTTGATGTATGGTTGACTTCCCGTTTCGGAACCCAGCCTGCTCTTTAGGAAACAGTGGATCGATTAATGGCTCAACACGGGCGTAGATAAGCTTCTCAAGGATCTTGTAGGGGACACAGAGCAGAGATATTGGTCGATAATTCTTTGGGTCCCCCACGGGCTTCATTGGCTTTGGGATCGCGACTACAAGCGCTCTTTTCCAGATCTTGGGAATTTTGAGTTGGCGCAAACAGGAAGAAAAGAAGTCACATAACCAGGACTTCAAAGCAGCTACAGCATGGAGTATAAGCTCGGGGCAGATGGAATCAGGTCCCGGAGCTTCACCGGGTTTGAAAAGTAAATTCTCGCTGTGAAAAAGTGTCAGAAATATTTACTGGGTTTAGTGTTGTGGCCCTCCAAAGGTTAGACACATCTTGAGAGACAAGTGGAGATGACTTGCGGTCAATTCACAAATCTTAAAAAAAGCAAAGAAAACCATAAGCATCGAAAAAATGGGGAGAGGGACTTACTACGGGATGGGGTTGAATAAATGGTCCATTCGGGAACGCCAAAGCGCTGACTATTAGATGAAAAGCAATTACGCAATATACGCCATCTTTGATATTCTTCTCAAAGTTGGTGTTGTCTCTGAATAAGTTTTTAATTATACAAGCAATTAGTTGTTTAAAAAGACAAGATTGATTATTTCTTATGCAAGAAATTAGAACACTATAAAAGAAATACAACTGTAGTCTACGTTGCTTAGTTTAGAACAGAGGTTTTGAACTGGCGAGTCATTTCAATCCTGCAAGTGCGTCACCGCGTGGTCGTAACAACATGTGGTTAACGCGGAGCCAACGAGAGTCTATCACAAACCAAGATGAAGAATTTTGTCTTTTTTGGTCTTCACATCTCTGAGCCAGGAAATGTAAAAACGTCATTGGTAATACAAGTTGGGAACCCTGGCCTAGAAACAAAATTTACCTGGTCATCACAATGTATAGTGTCGCCAGAATTGTGACGAATAATAACGTCATTGTGGGGGAAATTACAAAGCATTTACAGATTATCCTTCAACCTAAAAAATTAACCAAATCAAGTTTGTTAAATTGTAAATATTTTTGACCATGCCATAAAGTAACATGGCGATAAATGGACAAAGATCTTACTTAAGAGTCTATCACAAAACTTTGTGGGGGAATTTCCCGGAAGATTACACACAAAAGGCCCGAAAACGATTAATTTTTTCCCAGAGTTAATATGGGCTAAGAGAACAACTTATCAAGTGCCAGTTACATTGTTGGGATGGCGAAAGAATTGATAGGTTTTTCAAATATTGACTGAATTTTTATAAATTATCAAAAACGCTTAAAATTGTTTCTTTAAATACCTTAAAATCTAACAAAGTAAAAAATAGTACTTGATAAAATTCGTTTTAAAGCTGCCGATAGAAACATGTTGTGTAAATATCGCAAAAAGTTCTGGTTTAAATAATAGTTTTTTTAATACTCAGAAGGATTTCTTATTACCTGCTGAGCATTAATGCTATCAAAGTTGTACTTCATTGTATGTCGCGGTGGTTTATGGTTCTTCATCGTAGTCAACAGCACCAGTGCATTACTTCATTATTCATAAGTTCTATTATCGATTGAATAAAAACGTGAATTGATGTTTCAGAACCAAAATTTTGGTTTAACAATAAGCAAAATCTTTAGAAAAGTAACGATGTTAAGACGTTAGACGCTGCAAAACAAAAATCTTAGTTTTTTCGAAAACAATTTTTTACTTTCTGATTATCTTACGCATGTTTTAACGTCTGACGTTGTGCTGCTTCTTCCTTTTCTTGATCTTTCCAATATTTATAATTTTTAGCGTTAAACTGTTTACTAATGATTGAGAATAGAATGAATGAATGAATAAATGAATGAATTTTTTTGAACTTGTAAGTTCTAGCAATAGAAACAACGAAGGGGGCATCAATTTTCGAACCTCCGTCAAGCATTGAATGCGGTATCTTCTTGTGACCGCAAGACTCGGCTGCTCTTTTCAAATTTTTTTTATTTGAATTTTTAATTGTAATGAGAGGGGCATGTTTTTTTGACATTTTTAGCATAAAATTTTTCTGTTTTGAAAATTGACACTTTTTAGGAGACTAAACACCAGAGGGCCGCATTGCAACCGGAAAGTGGAAAATGAACAGTTGGAATTCTTTTTTAATTCTGTTACACTGTTAACCACTTTCACAATTAAGGGCAGCCTAATATTTGTAGACCTCTTTATCATAAAATTTAACCTAACCAAATATTATATCAGTGGTTTCCAACAAGGAAGGCATTCTTTCTCAGAAAATTTTCATGAATTCAGGGAAGGAATTTTTGGTTTTAAAATTTGGTGTCAAGTATTTTTTTTTTTAGTTTAGTTCATATTGCTTCACTCCTATCAGTAGGTGACTGCCGATCCGACATTTTTCTAACAAACAGAGGAACTAAGACAGAGATAAAACAAATTATCACTTTTTGGCCTAAAGGTCTAATGATTTTGACAAACTTTTGTAAATTAAAATTCAACGTTTGAGCCATCTCCTACAACAAAGAGGCTGGTTTTAGCAGCAACTTTGAACTCATTTTTGTGAAACATTGTAACAAAGGTTTAAACTTTATATTAAATGCTTCCTTGTTTTTTATCCGAAATTAATGGACAGTGTAAATTGAAACCGTCCACCTCAGCGTTTTTACTGTTTTTTATCTTGAACACATGTGTAATCTTTACATGATTCGAATTATCTCCTAAATCAAAAACTAATAATTGTAAATTAGGAGCACCGATTAAGCGATTAACTTAGCAAGTAGCATAACCTGAAATTCTGACCCAATAAACCGAACACTTACCCGTAATGAAAGCAAACTTAGATCATTACCATCATCATTATGTTGGTTGTTCTTGTTATTATTACTATTATCTATAAATTGTTTGTAGTAGTTTTATTCAAATCAGCTGAAACAGAAAAAAACAGTTTTTTTATCACTAAAAGCAAAACAAAAGAAACCTTTATGGAAGGAGATCACTCAGGCTTTCTAACTGTGATCATTATAAAAAAAATTTAGCTTTACATTAGACGTCAAAGGTTGCTTCTTGCTCATAAAAGTGAAAACGACAAATCCTACCATATGCTTAGTGGAAAAAAAGATTTAAAAAGAAAAAAATTGCATAGAAATGTGCAATAGACTTCTGGTTTAAGTGATGAAATATATTGCAAAACTCAGCGCGATAAAAAAAAATCAAGCAAAAAGTGCCAACCCACGGTTTGAGGCAGATAACTTGTTTAACACGCCATCTTGACATTTTCAAACTTTGGAATTTGTTCAAACAATGCCCATAAGATCATACAAAAAAATTGATTTCAATTGATTTTTTTAGTAAAGGTGGTTCAAGTGATTAAAATCAATTGCTTGAAAACCAATTGCTGGAAAGGAATTGTTAAGTTAAATAAATAATTATGCTAGATTAGGGTTAGGTTGGACATAGGTACATTTGTTTGCTATATTATTAATATGAAATGTTGTGAGCAATACCTCTTAAATACGTATTCTTCGACATTTCCAAACAATCTGTTCTTTGAGCAACCTGTTTTTCGAGCAATTGATTTTGATCAGTTTACCTGGATTCGTTTTTGAGTATGACCCAGAGACCAAACGTCAGAATCCCCATTGGAAGAGTCCTCAATCATCACGAATCAAAAAAGCATGGCAGCCAAAGTACAAAATCAAGCTCGTGTTAATAGCATTTTTTGACATCAGAGGCATGATCCATTATGTATCTTTGCCACAGGATCAGACTGTCAATCAGCATATTCATAAAAAGATCCTGCAACGTTTGCTTTGCTCAGTAAGGAGAAAAAACCGAGATTTGTGGGAAAGCAAAACGTGGTTGCTTTACCTCGATAATGCGCCTGCACACACTTCCTTAAGCATCCATACGTTTTTGTTGCCGAAATACATTACAGTGATGGAGCAATCTCCCTATTCGTGAGTTCTTGCTGCATGTGACTTTTTACTTTTCTCCAAAGTTAACAACATTATTAAAGGGAGACATGTTTTAAGCACAAATGCAATCAAAAGTGCATTAACAAACGAGTTTTGGCGAATCCTTCAAGAGTCATTTTAAGAAGTGCATTGATGCATGGAAAGGAAGAATGAAAAATGCTTTAAACTCAATGGGGAATACTTTAAAGAGGACAAAGAGCAATTTTTTGATTAAAGTTTAAAAAATTATTGTGACCTCAGTCATAGAACTTTTATGACACACCTCGTATATTATATAAAAAATTGTTTAAACTGTGTAGATTAAAATGGCGCTTTGATCACTATGCCGCGCACAACCGATGTCTTGCTTCTAATACATTCATTTTCATTTACATACAGCAAAAACATGCATTACAGCAAAGTTAAATTTAGGCTGAAATATTTTTAGATAATGGTTGTTTTGTCCCTGCTAATCCTGACAATGGTTACGTAGACACTGACGTAGACAGAGTTTTAGTTGGAGCTTTTATACGTTATTCTTGCATTGAAAACTACACGATGGAAGGCCAAGAAAGCTCAGAGTGCCTCTCAAACAAAACTTGGTTTCCTCCGACTCCTCAGTGTGTCTGTAAGTATTCGGAAATATATTATTCAAATAACAGTTTCAAAAAAAACTGTCTTTGACCCTAAAAGCTGATTTTTCATCAATCTAAATGAATAAATTAAAACTTTAAGTTTGGTCGAATTTTATTTAGTCTTTTTGCTTTTATTTTTTCAGACAGCATTTCAGTTTTGCATTATTGCAAAAGTTTTCGAAGTCAATATGTTTTTAAGATTACATTTAATTTTCCACCATACGTACTGCTAATTGTTTTGTAGGATGCCAATTGAATTACCAAATTTAAAAAATTTAAATGCACTTCAGCTGAAGCAAGAATAAAGATTTAAATGCAATTTAAGATGTTCCAGTTCGATTGTTTTATAGAAATTAGCGATTAATTAAAACATGGATTTTAGAGTCATTAGAACATGCGCAATCCAAGGTTAAATTTATGAAAGTTTTTACACTCTTACAATTTTTTAAAAGTCAATTGAAGCCAAAAAAAGAAACTTCACTTTAAATTTAACGAAGACCTTCATCCGAAATTTAATTGATGGCAATTTTTGTCTCCACTTAACTGTTGAAAACAATTTTTATGCCTAAATGTCAGGATTATTTTATTAGCAATGCGCTTTTGAACAACTTTTAACAATTTTATAAAAGCGATCGGTTAAGTAGAAGTAGATAGCAATTTAGTATTTTATAGAAAAAATTTGTGGACCTCTTTGATACAGTAGGTCAAACCAGGAATTAAAAAATAGTGTTTCTAAATTGTAATCTTAGTTTGAATAAAACTCATCAAGCTCAAGTTTAAATACTACGTTCATTTATAATAATTTATCCTGCAAAACTATCGTATAAAAAACTAAGATCAAAAAAATTATTTTGTAAAAAAAGTTATAACAAATTCGCATTAAATTTGTATCAATGAGTAGTTCTGTTTGGCCTAAGATTGTTGCTCTACGGGCCATTTTTCAAAATTATGTCAAATTTGAGGTTTGTTGCTGGTTGGAATTTTTATCGGGAGGCTTTTACTCCGTGAGGGATGTCATAAATCAAAGGGACACTAATAAACCTCGCTATTATTGTTTGCAATTTTTCGCTTATAACTTTAAACAACAAATTGCTGCTACTAAAAACATTAAATTATAGTTTTATTGTTTAATTCCACCATATTTACATTCATGTTTTTGTTTTTTAGTTGCCGGGTGTCGGAGTAATCCTTGTCAAAGCGGAGGTACATGCATTAATCGTATTATAGAGTTTACTTGCAACTGTATTGAAGGTTATTCTGATCATATTTGTTCAACTGGTGGGAAAAACAGTGATTTGAAAAGTTAATTACATTGAGACGCTATAATGAAGTAAAAAATTTCAATCTATTTTATATAGTTGCCACTTGTGAAATTCCAAATGCTCCTTTTAATGGAGACATCAAACCGATAAGATTGGAAAGAGTTCGTTTTAATACAATTATACAATTTGAATGTAATGTTGGATACAGAAGACTTGGTCCATTGTCATCTCGCTGTCAAACTGATGGGTCATGGACAAACCCAATGCCGAGATGCCTTGGTAAGTCAACATTAAAACTTTGCAAATTCGGATTAACAAAAGATTAAAAAGCGAATAAAATGACAAAATCGTAACTTATTTTTAACCCTAATTCTCTTCTAGAACAATTGTTACATAAATTAAAACATGACATAGTTTTCAACTAATCACAATTGAATTAATAAAATTTTTCTTTTAAACGTTTTCGCCTTCAATATTTACATTTTGATAAAAAAAAAATTTTTCTACCATAACTGAATTACCGTAATACGTAGTACCCATAACTGAAAAAAGGAACCGTCATGAACTTTTTGGTTTACATCAGCCTTCATCAGACAAATAAAGTGGTAAATATTTATACTGAATTTTCAAAAAACAAATTTCAATGATCTTATTACGTAAATTGTTTATCAAAATTTTTACAAGAGATTTTAATAAGGGGGATTTAGTAAACAATTGATTAAAAAATAAAAACGTAAAAAAAACACAATGAAAAAAGCAACAATCTTAAAATATATTCAAACAAACAACAATCATTCACAAATATTTGCGGATTGAGTCTCCTGGCATATTTTCTAAAATATTTTGCATAAATATAATTATTTTTGAACAGTAAGCATACCTTTAAAATTTGCAAATCAAAATGTAAAAAACTTTATATTCTTAGAAAATATTTCTGCCATTTTAAAGTAGAACATTTTCATCTTTTATTTTGAAATCCGTTGCAATGTGCCTTGGCTCCGAGGCGGAGCAACTGTTTCTCCGAACAGAAGAACTGTTAGATTTAATGAAACCATCAACTATAGTTGTCCTTTTGGGTATGACATTGTAGAAAGGGTTCTGGGTATATTCCACCCCGATTAATTCAATCCGGTTACTTGCATTGCAAAGCTCAATAGAAGCTGTGAAGTTTCTCTTTGTTAATAAAAACCCACGACGTTAACCTTAACCTAACTCTAAGCCTTTTATCTAGTGAAAACTACTGGTTTGGAGTTACTGGTTAACAGTGGAGAGATCAATCAATTGATTAATTGCGACTTGCACGAAAAGCGGCAGATTTTTGCCAAATGTACTGTGCAGTGTCGAAGTAAGAAAGTTGGTAGTTTTATACTGCTTGAAAAAACTGTGAAATCTTTTTTATCCTTTTCTTTGCTACTGACTAATATATAAAAAGATCTAACAGCAAATACAACTTATATTCGACTATTAAAAAGTTAATATTTGTCTCATTTTTTAATGGTGTAATTTACTTGTTTTGCAATTTAAATTTTTGGAAACTTCATCCTTGCAATAGATTTGGGGAACGCTGAGTCCAAAAATTGACTCAGTTTTTTCATCTGTTTACGATTAATCGCTAGACAGGATACAATTTGAACTTTTTTAAACTGTTAAAAAATTAAACCAAAGTTTCCAAAGTTACTTCCAAACTTGTTTTAACTTAACCCATCAAATCCCAAATTTTGCTTTTTGGTTATTTTTTTGTCAAAAGACTTGGGTTTAGTCAACTAAACACAAAATGCTAAAAAAAGATGAAAAAATAATTTTTATTTGTCTATTTAATAAAATGTATGTTAATACCCTAATAGGGTATCGTAGGCACGAATGGCATCATGAACTTTTCATATCGTAAAAGCTAAACAATGCGAAAATAAAGCAATCAATCTCTTTGACATTGAGATTAATTATTGATTTGTACAAGAACACCGAAATTTGCTAAGTTTATCACAATTGATGCTAATATGACGTACTGGTACTTAAGATAGATAACTGCATGCATTGTTTGTTTATTTTTGAAAATGAAAATCATTACTGTAAAAAATTCACATTTTAAAAATGTAAATGCAAGCACATTTTAACCCTTATTTACCTAGGCTATTTTTTTCTGTTGACTACCTAAGGGGAGTCCTCGGAGGACCCTAAGTTTACATGTCCAATACTCGTAACAGACAATAGCTGCGCAGTTGATTTTTTGATATGTTGGAGAAAATTTATTCTAGTTTAGTCAAATGTCTTTACTTTTAATATATTTGCTATTAGTCTTTTCTTATTGCGCATAAAGCTGAAGGCCCTCAAATTTTTGTTGAGTGCTTTGTTTTGCGACATAGTCCAATTAGTCACAGCCTGCTGCAAAAATAAATAACTACTACGTGAGGCAGTAACCTTGACAAACACAGCAAGACATTCAAAACGTTTTTTGACTTATCTCATGATTTTTGCACACAAAAAGTATACGAAAATCAAGAGGTAAGTCAAAAAAATAGCCTGCTACACTAAAACTATCCATCAAATTTGCTCAAGTAAAAGACCAAAATATTCAGGAATAAATTTTAGGAAAAGTCATAAAATTTTAGGTTTTTATTATCCAAACTCTACGAGTTGTATCGTTTTTTTATAAGGGGGGGTCCTTTGAGGACTCCCCTTAGGTAAATTAGGGTTAATTAATGCCATGCCATTCTTCAAAGCAATGGTCATTGAGCCCACACTCACACTTTTTTGCATCCTTCCCTTGTATTCTTCTTGCAGACAACGCATTTGCGTTAAGTGCTCAGGTGGCTATGGTAGTGATCCACTCTATCGGTTCGCACATCTATGCTCACACGACGGCTTGCTGGAAGTATTCTGCCGCGGGATCAGCGACTTTGAGATCGAGGTTGCATGAATTGTTTCAAATACGTTTGAACAATCTCTCTCCGAAACGCCAACAGGTCAAGTGTAGGATCTTCCGCCTGCTTGTTGTCTCGATACAAGAGCCAGCAGTTCTGCACTACCGTGTCTGGTATCCAGGCAAACAATGCCCACCACCATTTCTTGCTTCTCATAAAGATGCGATAGTCGCTAATGTTTTGATCACATCTATCTACTCCACCGATGTTCTTGTTATAAAGATTGATAGGTATAGCTGGTCAACCTTAACGCTTTTTCGTTGCTCTTTGTAATAGCAACAAACAGACGCTGATGGGGAGGAAGAAATGGCGTTGGATGCAATATGAACACTTTTGTTGTCGTTCCAGCCGACAATGGTTACTCTGTCCAAGCTATCAGTACATTGATCATAAAATCCTCTTGCCTTTTTTTTCTAACAACTTAGGATTTAAAATCGGGCAGTTTTCCATTCGGTTGCTTCTGATTGTAGCAGTGATTTTGATATCTCAATCATAAAGATGACGGAAAAGACGCACTGAAGAGAAAAATTGTCACAGAAGACGTGATAGGCGCCATACCTCGGAAGCATGTATAGGAGCTCTAAGACTACTTTTTTACCAAGACCCCACAGTCTTGTAGATCGCCGAGCAGGGCTTTTTTCTTTTGCTCCCTGATAAAGATCGAATTGCAGCACGTATCTGTTGCTTTGCGCAAGCACCCAATTCGATTTGGATTTGGAGGGGTTAAAAATATATCAGCGTTTACGTGATTGCCGTCTTCGAGCATTTGTAGAACTTCATGAGTGTTCCAGGTATTCTTTTTGAATCTGAACGAGGAAAAACAAAAATATTTCAATAAAGCACTTAATGTACAGTATACTTTTGTGTCTACAGTACCCTAATAGGGTACGTTGCAAATATAGCTATATTTACTTACGCTGAAATAATATAAAATATTTTGTAATTATTTAATAACTATACTGATTATTTTACAAACTTGAAAAGGAATTTAAAATTTAATTTCACTTATAAAGTAAATTATGACTTACCAATTTTGCAGAAAAGTGTTAGAGCTCATTTTTTAACTGCTTGCTTCTTCAGTGATTGTAAAACTCAAACTGCGTTTAAAACTTTAAACGTGATCACACAGTTAATTGGTCTATTTATCGTCATTGCTTTGTAAATAAAGAGCAATCGAACGTCATCATTAGCAAATAATGCAATTTTTTAATGATACCCTATTATGGTACAGTAAGCACTAATGGGTTAAAAGCAAAACTCGTAATCACTCGTGGTACTTTTAAATGATGAAATGCTTTATCAACTGTTGCTAAATTGCGTAGGCCATAGCAAGTTAGTCAATATACAATGTGATTCACGATAATAGTTCAACTACATTCTGAAAATAATTATATATTTTTTTTCTCTGTGTTATTGAACAAAACTTCTAATTAAGCAACAATTAAGTGAAATCAGTGTTATGAATAGTAATCAGATGTCTGGTTCCCCAACTACCAAATTTCGTATCAATTAATCTGTCGGTCACAACACGACGAGTCGGTGAATCTATAACATATCGCTGCGATTAACATTATTCAATAGAAGGATCTGGACGAAATAGATTGACAGCTATATGCATGACTAACGGGAGATGGACTAGAAATCCACCTCGATGTGTTGGTGAGATTGAAAAATTTTCTAAATTGTTACGAATAATTGTTTTTTGTATATAATAGCAAGCAAAATTCAACATTTTATTTAGTTTGTAAAATTTATTTAAAAATCTGAATGTTTTCGAATATCATCAGTCCTTATTAAAGCATCTAAAAATTGCTTAAAATCATCTAAAAATTTTTAACCATAAACGACAAATACATCCAATTAAAATATGTAAACAACAATTTTCTCAAGTTTATGCTGTCACTGTTATTATTAATTCAATTTAAAAGCAATGACAATTACACAAAACAACGTCAGAATTCACAGAGGAAAAAAGGAAAAAAATAATACAAATCATAGTTGTATTGAAATTAGAGCATCCAAAATTACTTTATACTTTTTTTCATTATGATAGGCTGCGATTTGTACTGAAGTCACTTATTGTTCGGAAGTTGCAGCAACATTTATTAAAATCTCCGACAACTTTGTTACAATTCGGCATAATGCGATATTTTTTCTGCCACTCAGTTGTCGCCTAGGCTACATGAAGGTATTTTTTCCGACAGTGGCCAAGCGTTTATATATAAAAAACTAAAATAAAATTTTAATAACATTAAGGTTTCCAAAAAGGTGGTACAGCAACGTTCACCAGGTTAAACAGCAACGTGGCGCAACGTATTCAATGTAATATTGGGTAGCTGCAACCCTATAATCAATAAAATTTTGCAAATATTTTACACGGCTTAAATAAATAGTATTAATTACTATAATTTCATTTTCCTTATAAAGTGATCGATTTACCAAAAATTTTTGAGAGTATGAAATAGTAGTATTGAGACATTGGTCAAAGTTTTGCTAATTAATATAATAGTCATTTACAAATTTTAAGTTAGCAAATTTCATCTCATCAACATAATTTTGTTGTAGGTTATTGCACAATAGTTACAATTATGCATAATAATGCCAATGTATAATAACAATTGTTATTGATTAAACGATGCTGATCATAATTTTTTTGCCGAAGGTCGGTTTGTGATTACTTTTTAAGAATATTAACCCTATAAAGACCAAACGAGTCAATTGATTTCTCGCGATTTTTAGTTTTCTAATTACTTTTTCGGCAGATTGCGAGTTGATATTTTTTTAAAAATTTACTGAAAATCGGGAAACGCTACTATAACTAAATTAGCACAATTAATGTGAAAAAATTACATTGAAAAGAACCTTGAAGCAACATAGGGCCGAAACAGGCATGTAGCATGATAATTCTCCTCTGTTATTTTGTTTTAGTTTTGCTTATTTTACTGTTCTTATTAAACTTGTCGAATTTGCATTTGATCGGTTACATTATGATCTTTTATAAGAATACTTTGTACTTATTAAATTATATGTATGTTGTTTCCGGTTTGCCGTGGATCCCTTTTAAATGTTTTTTCACATTAATTGTGTTGATTTAGTTATAGTAGCGTTTCTTGATTCTAAGTAAATTTGAAATTATTTCACGCTCTATTGCATCCGGTTTTTCCTGGATCCTTTATTTTGAGTTATCTAGTTACGTAATTTGTATTTTAATATATAATTGCTTTTTCGTTCTTTCTACCTTACAATGAATATTGAGTTAAGCGAATAATCTAAGAAGAAAAAGAAAAACCATGGTGTACAAATTTTGAAGTTAGAATTCTATGAATTTTGAAGTTTTTCAATTGGTCTTTCTTGTCCGATATTCATTTCTTATAATCTTTTCTCTGAATGGTTCTATCCGATGTGCTTTTCAATGTTGCCTATATCAGATATTTGCAATGTAATTTATTTTATCTAATTCAAATCTTTGTAAACTTTTTCGATGTTACTTCATGGTTCTTTTGATGTATTTATTTCAAATGATTCGATAAAGTCCGAAATTCAATTTTTCAACTCTTTCTCTGATTGGTGTTTTTTCAATGCTCACTGTTCATATTTAAGTTTGGAATAATAGATTCTTGGTTAGACGTCCTATTTCCAAAAGTCGAGGCATCACTTATCATACAAATCTTATTCCAAATTTAGCCGGTTTTTGCGGCATATATTGTAAAAATTGTGTAAATACTACAGTAAGGTATCAGACGTCTGCTAAGGTTCTTTAGCTTGTTTTAAACGGGAAGAGTTACTCATCAATAGTGAGAATTGGATTAGGAAAATATGGCTTTTGGCAGTTTTCCATCACTGAATGAATCCCCAATGGCAGCAAACTTATCAGTCTATCGTCGAAGATTGTGTGAGTTTTATTATCAAAACTAATGTACGTTGCAACAATTTGAACTAATTTTTACTCATAGTCTTTTGCAGGAGAGAATAATCATTATTCTTTATCCCAGAAATTAAATAGCGGTTCCTCTTTCTTTTTCAACATACCACGAAGTAGCTAAAGACCAATTGATGCGTTCAATCCTTCCTTTCACAACGAAAATGCTTCATGTTCTTGGCGTTGTGTCTCAGCTAGAGAAAAATTTATAAAATTTTCAAATTCTGATGTCCCCAAAGCTCTTGAAACACATTTTTTTGATCACTTACAAGCGCAAGTATAAATTTTTAGTGTCTAATATTGAATTGATAATATTTTGTTTTCCCCAACGTCCTGTTGTATTGATGGATTCTTTGTTCCATATTGTACCATTTCTGCTAAATACTTGACTTTATTGTGAAGGATTGACCCATCAGTATTAGTGGATCCAAGTAATCTTCGTTTTGAGAAAGAGAAGATAATTCAGTGTCCTCATATTCTATTTCTTGATCTTTATTTCATCTTTCTAATTGTTGTATAGTTTATTTTTTTAGGCTCTAACCCCGAAAACTATGTATAAGAAAATAGATCAACTAAACGTTTATTCAGTATTTCCTGTACATTATACAAATACGTATTTTTATCAAACCTTCTATCTATTTTGTCATTATCCATTTTGACCTTAATTGCAGAGGCAACAAGTTGATTTTTTGATAATGAAGCAAGTAAGTCTTTAAATTGAGAATCATACTTTGGTTAAAAATGCAGCTTGTAAAAAATAGATTAATTTCTTCATTCAAGTGTAAATCTAACCGTATATAGATTGCATCAAAACTAATATTGCCCTTGGGCTAGGCTTTTTGTCGTCCGGCTTTTTTAGCTTTAAACCGGCGTTTTGACAACAAATAATTAAGATAAAAAGGTTTTAATAAGCTTTCATGGAAAAAAACAGCAGTTCCCAACTTTGATACCTTGATAAATTAAAACGTTTTTCTACAATGTTTTCTGTACTAACCAATTTATGCGATTATTAAATCCTTTTTTGATTCAGTGTGCGGTAACAATACACTAACAATCTCTATTATTACATAACCAAAGTGCGAAAAGCTATTTTTAAGCAACTGATCTAAATTTCCTAAGCAAGCAATATCAATGATATATAAACTAAGGTCATGTTTGTGCTTTTAAAAGTCAAAGGGTCAATTGACCCGTCTGGTCTTCCTTGAGGAAAAAACTCTTGATCTTTCTAAAGTTAATTTAATGTGAGTTTAAAGAGTTTTTCAATTTGATAATGAGCCACATTTAACGGACCAGCTGCATTTCTATCTGCAAATGCTGATCAAGCTAATATTTGAACTTTTTAAATTTTGTTATGTTTTTTTAAATTTTGTGATGTTTTATTTTTTCTTAAAGATTTTTATTGTGACCTGGGCTATCTGCGTCATGCTAAGCTGATGAGAAAAACAAAACTTTAATTTTTTATCATTTTTTGGAAAAATGAAGTCAAGCAATTATACGATTTGTAGGCAGGCACATTCAGTACTAAATTTAGTGAGTGGTTTGTACAATCAGTATCATGTTGACAATGATTGTTGTTACGACTATAGAAACGCAAGTAAAAGTTTGATTAAAGATTTTCGTGAGAGCAAAACAAAATACTATAAAAAAACTAATTTTAAAATTATCGCATTTTAACATTTTTAGGCCTATCAAGACTAGATTCATGTCAATCTGCTAATAATAGTGGAGTTTATTTGATTGAATTCAACGGAAGCAGAATTGAAGTTTACTGCGAAGTTGAACCTGATCAAGGAAATAAATGGCTGGTGACGATCAAATGTTTGTTTTAACAAAACTATAAAAGTAAAATAAAATTTATTTCTGATTTTAAGGTGTTTCAAAGACGAATGGACGGAAGTGAGAACTTTTATCGGAACTGGAGCGATTATCAAAATGGATTTGGAAACAAGAGCGGAGAGTTTTGGCTGGGTAAGAAAAAGTATAGTTTTTGTAATGGTGAGGCATCATTTAATTCTAAAGTTTAGGAGAGTTTTTACAAATTAAAACATTTATTGGAGCAGCAATAGTAGATAACGCTTGATTATACATTCCAAATCTTTGAAAAGCAATGGTAAATTTTAAAAAATGATGTATTTTTATCAGGGTGTCAAACCAAATTCAAACTGGATTCATAAACACGTATTTTTATAACAAACATGCATTTAGAGACACATACTCTTTTTACTTACATAAAAATATTACATTATTTGTTGCGAATATTATATTGGTAAAGATTTTTATCATATAAGCAAGATTAAAGATTTTTGAAGTAGGACTTGAACATCCTGGGTTAGGTAGGTGGTAAACGTTTTTAGGAGAGATTCAAAATTGTTGAAATATTGTGAAATATGCAAAACTTATATTGCTAAATCACAAATTATAAAAAAAAGGCAACAAAATTGACGCTAAGAATCCCAGAAATCTCAGAATACCTGCTATAATATACAAAAACAAAATGTTCAAACTGTTCATAAATCCTCAAAAATTGTAAAAATAAGAAAAAATTAGTTTTTATTTATAAAAGTTGATACGATAAAATGTGAACAAATTTTGAGTTTATTTTGACCTATAAAACTGGGTGAAAACACTGCTCAACAATCTAAACAATAATTTTGTGTAATTTTCATGACGTAATAAAGCTGTGAAAAAAAATTGACTTTATTGACTTGAGCAAGGAGTCAAACCGAACCCGAACCCGAACCCAAACCGTTAACCTGTATCAACTATTATTATTCTTTGAACCTAAACCGGAGCTGAACCCGTATGAATCAAATTTGCCAAACTTTAACCTAACCCGGAACTTTACTTTAAATTGTTCCAGTTTGACACCCCGATTTTAATTTTTGACTTATTTAAATAGACCTAGATGAATAACCAATGTATAAGTGAAGTTACTGCAATTTTTTGGTCATTTACTTGTTATGTGGCAAGACAGTGACGTCATAAATCACTTTTTTGGCAATAAATCAATGAAGAAATTGGTCATGTGGGCTGAATAAAAAAATAGCAGTGCTATACCAGTAAAGTGGAAAATTTATTCAACTTGAAAGGCACCAAAAATAACAAAAATAAATTCATATAAACCAAAATCAGATCATTTTATCGTCATTTAACACTCAGGAAAATTGTTAGAGAAGTGGGAATAAGCAGAGGATCAGTTCACTCCATTTTAACTGAAGATTTGTGCATGCGGAGAGTATTGGCCAAATTCATTCCTAAGCTGCTGACTTAAGGAGCAACTTAAGGAGCTCCGTGTGGAAATTGCCCAAGACATGCTGGATTGTGTAAACAATGACCTAGAATTTACAAAGACTATCATAACTGGTGAAGAGACCTGGGTTTATGGTTACGATCCAGAAAGCAAATTTCAATCTTCACAATGGAAGCATTTGGAATCACCAAGGCCCAAAAAACCACAAGTTCGCACCAAAGTGAAAGTGGTACTGACCTGTTTCTTCCATTCCCACGGCATAGTGCATCACAAAACGCACCAGAAGGCCAAAAAATCAATAAAGAATATTAATTGGAGCTTTTATATGTCGCCTTCAGGATGCTGTGCAAAGAAAGCGGCCAGACATGTGAATAGGGAAGAACTGGCAGCTCTACCATGACAATGCTCCCGCTTATTCCGTCCATATAATCGATGTTTTTTAGTCAAAAATAATATGGCACTTGTGCGACAGCCTCCTTACTCTCCTGATTTGGCACCATGCGACTTCTGGCTATTTTCCAAGTTAAGAACTACGCTAAAAGGGACGCGATTTCAGTCACGTAAGGACATTATGGAAAAAACAAAAGCGAAGCTCAGGAGCATTCCAGAGGAGGAGTTTAAGAGGTGTTTCCAAAAGTGGCAGAGGCGCTGGGAAAAGTATGTGTACTTGCAAGGGGAGTATTTTGAAGGAGATTAAATAAAATTTGTGATATTCATTGTGTTGTGTGCTTTATGCTGAAATTTCAAATACCTTTTGGACTGACCTCGTATTTTTAACTTTGGTATTTGCGTGATTTGTCCAGTTTTACCCCAAGATATGTAGAGATCGGATAGAATGGTAAAATTTCATTGTGTTATAAGCTTTTCGCTTAGGTTTGACCTCTCGCTTGTTAAAATCAAAGGCTGCTGTCACCGTCTTTGAGTGGCTGAGTTTTATCCTTTAAATCTAGAGAAATGGCAAAAGTGTAATCATATTTTAATTTAAAGCCCCTTTAAATCTTTCCAGTTTTGCAAAAAATTGCAACAATGCCAGATGATCCGCATAAGGCAAAACTTTTGGGCCCAGATGGCAAATGGTTTCTGGTGGTGGTGGTGGTGGATTTACCCAACCATTCCTGGGGATGGGGGCGCGGATCAACTCCGCGGAGTCCCAATAATCGGGCGACTCCCCACTGACAGGACCAGAGGTCTAGAAGTGAGAGGGTATGGCCGAATATAGCCCGACGCAGATGGTCTAGTGCAGGGCAGTCAAGCACGTGATGTCAAAAATCCTGTGATTCAGAATCACAGTTGATGCATGAAGGAGTCTCGTCTCAACCAACCCTGTGGAGATAAGAGTTAAGGAGAGTGCTGTGCCCGTTGCAACGTGAACAGGAGAGAGCACAGCGAGCGGAGCGAGGGAGAGTAAGATACTCGGGAGATACTAAAGGGATTTGGTGTGGAAAGAAACCAGATTGGATACTGCGTCTCCAACTGGTGTAGAGGGATAGTCGTTGGAAGGAAATAAGGGGTGCGAGGGACAATGATATACTGGAGGGATCGAGAGAGGCACCGGCTTTAGCTAGAGAGTCAGCTAAGTCGTTACCTGGGAGGGAAGAGTGACCAGGTATCCATTGTAGATGGACTACCTTGGATTGGGATAGAGAATTGAAAAGGGATTGTGTATTGGATAGGTATTTGGGGGTTAAATATCGTAGGGGGCAGAAAGGGTTGATAGGACAGATAAAGAATCGGAAAAAAAGGTGATAGATTCAAAATTACATGTCTTGGATTGAGAGATACACCACTCAAGAGCATGTAGGAGAGCGAAGGTTTCGGCACTATAACTGGTAGCCCAGAGACCAGTCGAGAAGGAGAGCGAGGTAGCAGTGACACACTTTGTACACTTGATGTGTATCCCTGCACCACCCTGCCCCAGCACGCCAGGTACCGAACCGTCAGTCCAGAGATATCGCTGTGAGATAGGGAGAAAAGATGTTAGGTAGCTGTGGTGTTGCGAAGGGAGGGGGGTCTTTGCGAGAGCATGGGGATGAAAGCTGGACTAAAATTGTGTAAGTAGATGGGGTAGACTAGAGGGGTTTAGGAAGGCAGAGGATTAGAGGTTTACGGGCAAGATGTAGGTTAGGGGTAAGATTATGTGATCTGGAGAAGGATCTCCATGAGCTCTTTTTGAGACGTGTACGGGGGTTAGAGTTCGCAAGAGAGGCTATGGGAAAGGTTGAAGGTAGACGGAGGGCTCGTTCAAAGAAGGAGAGGGATTGGTAGGTGAGGGTGATTCGTAGTGGAGGTAGAAGTGCTTCTATATGAAGTAGAGGGATGGGAGTGGATGATAGACAACCTGTGATTACTCTACAGGAAGATCTATGCATACTCTCCACGGAGGTGATGTGAGTAGGAGATGAGAAGGGAAGCCAGCCTGGGGAAGCATAGGTAAGGATGGGGCGAATGAAGGCTTTATATAAGGTTCATAAGGATTCTTTTGAGGACCCCAGGGAGGCAGAGGCAATGGAGCGGAAAGCACGGAATCGGCTGTGAAACTTTTTCCGTAAGGATAGGACATGATGTTTGAAGGAGAGAGTGCGGTCGAAGGTTACACCGAAAAAGGTTAGATGAGGGTTGAATTTAAGAGGGGTGTTAAGAATGTACAGAGAGGGTTGTATACGTGATTGATAGGAGTCTAAGCTGAAGAAGGATGTTTTACATTTGAGGGGGTTGAGAGGAAGGCGCCATTTTGAGGACCATTTCACCAGTCGGTTGAGGGCAGCTTGTACTACGGAAGTTGCACACTCAACACTCGGGGAGGAGGCCCAGATGGCTAGATCATCTGCATAGAGAGAGGTCTTAACAGATGTAGGGAGGAAAGTGGGAAGGTCATTGATATATAAAGAGAAGAGAACTGGTCCTAGAACCGAACCTTGGGAAACTCCTCTTCGGAGACGGAAAGGACGACTGTATGAATTACAGATACGGACTTTCGAACGGCAATGTGAGAGGTAGGATCGTATCCATTCAACAAAGCAAAGAGAAAGATCTAAAGAGAGGAGTTTAGAGAGAAGGGTAAAGTGCCAAACTGAATCAAAAGCTTTCGCAAAATCCACAGTGGCAAGGACTGTACGTGCGCCTGGCTTAGATTGGTGGAAGGAATCTGCGATTGACTGTGAGAGAGGAAGAACCTGATCTACAGTCAATCTACCAGGTCTAAAACCAGCTTGCACGGGTGAGAGAATGTCGTGTAGTTCGAGAAAATAGGTTAGTCGTTCTTAAACCATTCTTTCAAAGAGTTTGGAGGTACAGGAAGTGAGAGAAATGGGTCTATATGAAGAAGATGAGTCAGAGGGTTTTCCGGATTTGAGAATGGGGATGATTGTTGATTGCTTCTAGGTAGACGGGAAGGTGTGTGTTGATTAAGAAAGGTTGAAGATATATAAAAGAAAATGTAACGCAGATTGTGGGAGGTGGGATAGAAGAGGGTAGCTAATTTGATCAGGGCCTGAAGAGGTTGAGGTTGAGAGTTGAGAGATAGCTGTGGAGAGTTCAAGAGAGGAGAATGGTGAACAGAAAGTGGGATGCAGGGTGTTGCAGTGTGCGTTTCTGATATGATTCATCTGAGCTTTCTCGGTTCTTCGAAAAAGTTTTGGGGTTTATGTAGAGAAATGGGACTGTAGATGTGAAGAGAGATGGTTGGCATAATCTACAGGGTATGGCAAATTGAGAAGTTGGGGAGGTCAGAAGTAGTTGTGGAGGGGGAGCCAGAGATGGAGCGAAGTAGAGAAAAGACTTCGCTGGGACGGGTTTTAGGAGAAAAGCTAGAGCAAGTTTTCTGTCATGACTCAGCTTTAGCCTTAGAAATCACAGTGGAGGTATATCTGGAAGTGGCGATATAGTGCTGGCGGTCTTCTCCAAAACAGTGTGCCTTTTCAAATGCCTTTCGGCATCTGCAACTTCAGAAGACCACCAGGCTTTAGCAGGGAGGTTGATGCTGCCGAAAGGAATAACAGAAGTGGCAGCATCATTGAGGAATTTGGTAAAGGTGTGGGTGGCTTCAGAAAGAGAAAGTGTTGTAAAGTTAGAAGGAGTAGGGCAGTGGGTATCAATATAAGTAAGGTAATCGTCCCAGCGAGCTTATTGTAGTTAAATGAGGGGGGCGGTGGATAAAGTTAATTAAGGGAGAAGTGGGAATAGTGATAGAGATAGGAAGATAATCTGAGCCGAGGTCCGGAAGGGTCTGCCATGCGCATTTAGGCACTTATTTTAGGCACTTCAACAGTTATTCGGGCATGAACTAGGGAAAGATCAGGGGAGGAGCGGTTTTCGGTGGCACGGTGTAGCAGGGTGTGATATTTGGGGTTGTTAAGAGGTAAAAGATCAGAAGAGAGGAGCCAATCAAACAGATTTTTCCTTGATTGGTCTTCCGGTGAGTGGGAGTCCCAGGATGAATGATGGCTGTTAAAGTCGCCAAAGATGTAAGTGGTAGGAGATGATGGTAAGAGAAAGGGTGAGAAGGATTTTGGGCGAGAGTCGGAAGAAGAAGAGCGGATAGGAGGGACATAGACGTTAAAAAGATGTATGGATGGGGCTCCTTTTATTTTAACTGCGATAGCTAAATAATTGGAGCTGGGGTCGAGGGAGGAGAGGGATTGTGTGGAGAGTGAAGTGTAGGTTAGACCGTTTTTTACAAGTATGAGTCACAGGAAGACGGTTACAGAATATTTTCATTTAAATAATCGATAAGCCAAACGTAAGTTAAAGTCTATGACAACAATAGACTTTTACCGTTACAACTCCTTCTTATCTTGCGGTAAAAGTGGACAGATTACTCACGTTTGGTCACCATCTAGTGGCATTGAACGAAAAGTTATTTTTTCATGTCATACTGCTGAGGCAACTTGTGGGCTCAAGATGAGGTGCTGGTGCCAAAACACTGCGCACAGCTGTCCTATCTCTGCTCTACTCAACAACCGAGTACTGCGCACCAGACTGGTATCGTAGCGCTAACACTCGTCTCATAGACAGTGTCTTAAATGACGCCTTGTGCATAGTCACTAGATACATGCGTCCCACTCCAACAGACCATTTACCCATTCTTTGAGGCATCTAGACAGCTGAACGTTTGACTAGGAGCGACACTCTCGTTGGCTTACCGTGGATTTCTGGACCCTGATCATATCCTGTATGGTTTTTTAAGTGGGTTTTCAGATGCTTACCAAGAGAGACGAAGATCTAGAAGCCCATTTGTGCCAGCTGCGCGGAATGTATTAAACAATCTTGTTTCTCAGTGGACGAATTATAAATGGAACGCGGAGTACTGCACGAATACATCCAGGCTCCGTGTTTTCATACCCAAGACCAGTTCCAAGCTGTTGGAATAGCTTGCCTCGAACAGCTTGGGTCAAGCTCAATTGCCTGCGAACTGGTGTTGGGCGATTCCATTCATCCATGCACAAATAAGGTATCGCTCCTTTACCGAAATTCAAGTGCAGCGCCTCTGAACAAACCACAGACCACGTTCTAATAGCGTGCCCTATACATCGGGCACCACATGGAGCACGAGGTCTGACAATTTGAGATGACAAAACTCGATGCTGGCTTAACATCATCACTGCCAGCATTTGATCCGGGCAGTATAACATCCTGGAGTAGTAAAAGGATAAACCCTCGGCCCCAGTTCTGTTTGTGCCTGAATTGGGGTGAATGCCCTTCCAAACTACGACGACGATGAGGGCAAAATGTTTAAAGATTTTGGAAGCAAAATACAATGGTATGTGTAGAGCTTAAAAAGGATGTAAGCCAAGACCTATCCATAAGGAACGCCGTTTCTCCGACATCCCAGATTGCATTGTTTGTTACCAGTAGTAATTACAATAAAATTTTGATTTTGGGCAAGTTTCATAATCATTCTAACCATGTGCTTATCTGAAAGAAATTTCAGCAGCTTACAGGAAAGGCTACAATGCCAGGCTCTCATCAGCAGCAATCAGAGCGTTGATAACAACACCGTTCTTCATTTTAGCTTTAAAAGGATTTTGATGTCTCCTGTAATAAATAATAGAACAAATTGAGCTTCTGCTCATTTTGTGCGTCAAAACTAGCTTGCTTTTTATGGAAGAGTGGATAAATAATTGGCTTTGCTCAACGTTGCCCTAATTAAGTCTTTTAAGAATCCTACAAGGGACAGAAAGCAGCAATATTGAGTTCTGCACAGGCATTACGGGTTTTGAAATCGCTCTTTTTTAGACTATGGAAAATTTTAATGGGCACAAAACAAAAGAAAGAAGTCACGTATCTAGGGATTAAAATTAAAGTCCACATTGGTCATAGCAGATAGAATTATTGCCCGGAGTTTTAGGTATATATCGGTTTTCAAGGATTGCTGGACAGCAGAAAATTTTCTTGGTAAAAAATTAATTCTTAAAGATGGTTTCTGATTCTGGTGTAAAAGCTTTCTAAAAGTCAAATTGACTTGCAGTCAACAGCCTCATCCCTCCCATTTCTAAATAGCTAAAATGGAATAGCATCAGCTGAAATGCGAGAGTAACGAGGAAAGTGCTATTACCTATCAACAAAATTATTTTAACATACTCAATGCTTTTCGACAAAAGTGTAAAAGTCGATGTTCTGATTAAAACCACCGATCACTGCATTTTCTCTCAAGTCTTGTAAATAAGCCCGTAGCAGCCAAAATTGAGTGGTATTTTATTTCGACCACTGCAGTAAAGTTGTATAGAGTCTCACATTCTGCTTCGCAACACTGTATTTGGTTGTTTTGATGACCGGGTAGATTAGTCTTTTTGGCTGCATTCTGATGACATTGAAAAAATCCTAATAAATTTCTTTTAACTGGCGTACCTAACACTAAAAAAGCCAAACTTGGTAATGTAAGCCTAATATGCGAGGATCAATGTTTTAACTTGGGAAACGTTTTGTAATTTATATTGAAAATTTTGATATTGAAAAGTTTCTTGAGATATGTATTTTAGTACATATTGGTTAAACCAAGGTTTTGGAGTCGAAAAATAATTTTTTGTTTGTCGTCTTCGACTCAACAAAATCTACTAATACGACTCCAACTTCAGCAGATGTAAAAAAGGTTCCAAATCTACCCTAAAATATACGGCTTAGTATCTCTGACTCAACAACATAGTTGTAAGTAAGGTTGTGGAGTCGGAGTAGCCGGAGTCAAATGTTCTAGAACGGAGTCAAAGTAGTTTCTTTAGATTTGATAAAGACGGAGTCGCGAGTAAGATGATTTTTTAGATTTGGTAAAATTGAGAGTCGGAGTTTTTATTGGTATTGGAGACTCCAATTTACGCTAAACCAAGGTTGCGAAATTGGATTCGCTGAAGTCGCCCGTTCTAGGATGAAGTCGGAATTGTTTTTTAGATAATCTAATGTCAAAGTCGTAATCATAAAGTTTGAAATAGCTGGCTCACAAAAAACTTCTTCAACTCCCTAACCCTGGTTATGATTACACTAAGTAATCAGAGTGGATCCAGCAAATAAAGGCAACAGCCCCTTAAACTTTTCAATAATACAATTTAAAAATACTTTAGGTTTTAGCAATCGTAATTGCTATTGCAGAGTTAGCATTTCATAAGGCCTTTTATTGTCTGCAATTAAGAGTACATGAAAATTGAAAATTTTTTATTTTTACTCTAGTTACACTTTTCCGCTGACCAAAACACTTTTTTCTGTTACGTTAATGCATATTCTAAGTATTGGGAATGATAAGAGATTACTAACCGTACCTTTAGACAAGTGACCCGATTTTTGAAACATTTCTACGTTTTAGAAAGGGCTAAATTTGAACAAAAATTTCTTTTTATTTGTAACTTGACCTTCAAAAAAGATAAGCAGTTAAGCACAATTTGACGTAATTTTTTTAATAAAAATCTTTTTTAAAACTTTAGGTGAATTTTTCAAAACAACTCTAAATCAAAACTTAAGTTTAATCTTGCAAACAAAAAGCCAAATTTGCTCGTCAATAAAAAGCTAAAATTGTTTATAAGTTTACACTTCAAATTAAAGTCCAGAAGATGACTTGTCCAAGTACTTGCTGTATTTTGCTTACTTAGTTTTGAATCATTCAGATGATAATTATGACAATAGGCTAAAGCTATTTACTCAAAATTAGAGTCAGAGTTGCCAAAGAAAAGTACGAATCCGATACCAACTCCAGCACATGGAGAGAAGCAACTCCGGCTTGAGCTTATTCAAAAATCTACTTTAATTCTGATTTTACCCAAAAACACGCGACTCCGACTTCCGATCCTGACTCCACAACCATGGCTTAAACAAAACCACCTTATGTAAAGTCTCATGTTTCGTCTCGGTTTCGCTACTCCAAAGTCTTATCTTATCTCGGTCTCAGTACCCCAAAATCTCGTCTCGGTCTCGAAGCACCGTGTCTCTTGTTTACCTCTGGAAATTATATATTAGGCGTATAAAATTATAAGTTTCATTGATAATACAGTATGCTGTTACTTCTACCGATTGTAATAGAACAAAAAGTCAACTTTTTTTAACTATCGCATTTGTTTGAACACATTTCGTAAAATATTGTAGGTCTATTGATAATTTCTTTAAACTTAAATGCTTGCAAATAAACTTGGCAAATCATTCAACCTAAGCTGCTATTGTCACACAAAAGCTGCTAACAAAATTGTATATTCAACAATTAGTACTAAAGACGAACCAAAACAGCATAATTAGAATTGCTTCGAAAAAGAGAGATATTTAAGTTCAAGTTTATAATAAAACGACGTAAATAGGTTTTGAACCGTGACCGTGTCAATCACATTCTCCGTCAATACGAAGTACTCGGCCATGGTGCCCACTTTTTATAACAGACTGCATTTAGAGACATATTCAAAGTAATTGTTACCATATAGATCAAAGATTTTTGAACTAAGAATCGCGCGCTCCAGGGTGGGGGTGCTGTTATAAAGAGTAAAACATTTCCTCAAGTTAAATTTAATCAACTCAGTTTAATCAACTAAAGTCTAAAAAGAAACGGAACGTAAAATTATAACACATCACAAAATAATGAATGAGTAGTACTAAACAGAAAACAAACGAGTTGTACTGAAGTGAGCTGTATGAGTTATATTGAGCAGAAACAAAGTAATACACACAGAAACAATTATTACGCGGAGAAATACGATAGGCGAGCTCTCAGTCAAGTCTGTAAAGGGATGTCAGTTCGAGCACAAGTCACGCAATGTGCTAAAAGCTTTTAGAATAAAAATTTAATGTCGATAGAATACTCTAAAAAATACAAATCTGATGATTTAGAAGTTATGTAGAAAAAAGAAAATAATTGACGTTAAGGGGTCGCAGTCCCAGAAGATTTAGAATAGTTGCAATAAAATGCAGAAACAAAATATTAAAACAGTTTATAGCTGATCGAAAAATTGCAAAAATAATAGAATGTCACATTTTGTATGTTCTGTGTAAAAATTCGTTGAAATAAAATTTTTGAAAATAAGATTTTATTCAAAATTTTGACTTTATTTTGACCTATAAAACTCAATAAAAACTTCTAAACAACCAAAACTATAAGATTGTGTAAGATTTATGACGCAATAAAGCCTTAAAAAATAAAGTCTTGCACGATTGCTAGCGCTACACCTTATTTGTCATATATTTGCAATTTAATAAATGCGTAATTTGTCAGTCCATATGAGAGTTAAAAAATGCATCAAAACAACAATATAAAGAAGTTTTAAAACCTTGTCACTAGAGTAACATAGCCCAAAAAACTCGGTATTAAATATGAAATTAAAAAAACTTTCGCTAGCACTATTGAGGTTTGCGAAATTATATAATTGTACCATTTTTTTGAAATATTCAAAGTCAGTTTAATGATTCTTACCTAGATAGCTTGCTGGTGAATCGATTTAGTATTTAACTTTTTAAAATTTGTTGGGCCTACTAGAAATAGCTTCACTTTAAAATTGTTAAGACGTGCAACTGTTTACCAAAGTTCTCTAAGAAACATACTCGTATGCCCGTTGACACCCATGAGATATCATTCGGCTACAAATATAGCCTTACAAATTATGGGAAAATAGGGGTCATATTGCCATTTCAACCGGTTCAACAGCAAAAAAATTTTTAAAAACCTTATTTTTTGGTACTGGGAGTAGATTTTTCGGGGCATAAAATGAATTTGTAAAAACTTTCCTTGGAAGAAAGGAAATTGTTTAAGTTCAGATAGTTTATTTAAATGTATTGTACAAAGTAGTGAGGTTCGAAAAAATTAAGAACAGAATCTTTCCAAAGCCAGATTAAGAATTTTTTGTCATTCAATTTCACTTTTCTTTTCGCATATAATAATTTCGATTTGAGCAAATAGTTTACTGGTTTGCTGAGATAACGATAGTTTAAGAAAATGCTTGTTCGAACCAATGCAAACCGGTTGAATATCATTATCGTTTGTACACCATATTCAACCATTTGATTGTCTTTTTTTGGGGAAAAAATTGATTTGTTTACTTTTAAATAGATTTTTTGGTCGCCAAAAATTTTGTCAGCTATATTTGTTATGCTTAGCCTTCTTGGTAAAACCACGATTCGGATAAAATAGTTTCACCTTCCTTTCCCAAATTCTTTGATCAGGTATGTCTATGGCCACAATCCAGGAGCCAAATTTTTTAGTTTATCTGATTTCAAATGAACAGAAAAAATATCACTGGTCTGCAAATGTTTTGAGGTTTAGAAATTGTTAACTGTTTCCGATGTTATTTTTGTTGCTGATTTCAAAAATGCAAGCAGTTTTGCTGTATCAGGTCAAGTTTTTACGCAAAATTATTTTTTAATCAGCAAAATATAAAAATGAGCAACATTGGTTTTCTAATGCAAACGTTAGGCAGGTGATTTATGACATCATAATATTAGTATATTATGAGTGTTAGATTTATTAGGTAACATAATTGTAGGCATATAAATAAATTTAAATTAATACAGTATTCATATATTTGCGTCTTTTAGCATTTTTTAATGTGTGTATTTGTTATATATTCTATAGTTATGCATTACAATGAGGAAATGCAAAAGACCTTGTTCAATTTTGCCATATATGTAGGAAAGTTTTACTCACCAACTAACAAGTAATTATCACACCTTTTATAAAAAAGTGTTATCATGATTATTCTGCAATAAAACAAAAATCAAGATAAACCATTTGCACCATACATTTGTTGCAAAACATGTGAGTAAAATTTGAGAAGGTGAAGCGCAAGAAAGATTAAAACCTTTATTTAGAATGCTAAAGGTGTAGAAAATGAAAGATCATGTGATAGATTGCTATTTTTGGATCACAAACTTAAAAAGTTTTATTCAGGGGCGTCCAAGCGGTTTTGAGGCGAGGGCCATTTTGGCTCTTCAAACATATTTGCGGACAAAATAAATAAAACAACTCGATTTTTGTCCCAAAAACAAAGTGATCTCTAAAAAAAGGTCATCAATTTGAATTTATTTCTGATTTCTTGATATTTTCCCAAAAACTAGTGATCTCTAAAAAAAGACTTCACTGATAAGCCTATGCCAAACGTCATGTTCACAGTTCAGCGGGACACTGTAAGTAATGCCAAGATATTCATACGATGGAAAAACGATATCAAGGTTGTTGGGTTATTAATAATTAGCTGACCGTGTTTGTGCCTCAGAAGAAATATTCCTGTTCCACGGCATAATAAGAATAGTTTAAAATGCTTTTTTGTAAGTACTTTTTAAGATTTTTTCAAAAATCAATCAATCAGTGAAAATTATTGCTGAAACTACAAAAAAATTATTAATGTCTTTAATTTTCAATTTAATTGAATAGATTATGGTGTGCTTTTAGAATTGGACATTTTGCACGCCATAACTAAATCTCAATCCTATCAACTGCAAGTAAATTTGACAGATTGGCTCGGCAACACTGTATATGCTCAATACAAGTACAAATGTTTTATACTGCTTTTAGTCTTAAAATAGTGCTTTAAACTATTAAATCTAAATCCTCCAAGTAAAACGGTTTGCAGAAAAAAAAATGGTGTCCAGCACTTATTTCGAAATATTTCGATAGTTTATTGAGCCTTCCAGAATAATTATTGTAAACTTTAAGTTTTCTGTATCATATAGATTTTATCGTAATTGTTAATTAAATAATATTTTAATTTAACCAAACAAGAGAGCCTAAAAAGATAATTGATTTTAGAAAATTTAAAGTTGGCAACTCGGATTCAAACTACACACTGACAGTAGGAAACTACAGTGGAAATGCTGGTAAGTAATAAAGTAAAATGCTTAATAATTATTTTAGAATTTTGTTTAGCTTACTTTTGTCCAAGCAAGAAATTATAAACTTAAAAACAAAACAATCATTTATTTTTCAAATAATCGCAAGAACTTCATCAAATATAGGTTTAGAGTAAAATACAAAGTTTAAAATTGTTAATTTATGACCCTCAAATGATCTATAACAAAATTACTTGCTGTACATCACAGTATCCAGATTAAAGTTGTTTTCAGTGTCAGGACCATGAAGAAATTCTTTTTTGCATTGTTGGTTTTTAAAAATTTTTTTGAAAACTCATTTCCATCCACCCATCTACTTGTATCCGCAACTTTCATTTGGCACACAATCTCTCTCCAATCTTATCAAATTTCTTAATCTCACATTGTCGGCAGCGTGGTCGAATGATTAAAGCGCCGGGCTCGTGACCAACACGGTCTCGGTTCAAAACCCACTCGCGCCATTCTGTTCTTTCCTTGGGAACGACACTTTGCGGCACATTCCCCTGCTTGGTGGTCCTGGCAAGCAGTTCTAAATTACAGTCATATCTCTATTAAATTACAAGCGGACAGCAATATCTTGGTATCTCCGGAAGCAGGTCGGGGTAATTGCCTACCCTATGTATTAGCGCCTCCGTCGCTTTTCTGCGAGTCAGGTGGATAAACATAAAGATAAAATTTAAAAAATAAAAGATTACCAAATTTGCTTCACTCCATTCCCATTTATTAATTCATTCACTGGTTTGAAATGATTTTTTTTTATTGCTCTTGCTCATCACCATAATTTTTGTTTTTGCTATGTTTATTTTTAGTCCATAAGTGTTGCTATCCTCATTTACTAATGACAACATTTTTTGCCGTTCATTCTCATTTTCCTCAATCAGTACAGTGTGGTCTGCAAATCTAATATTAATTACCTTGTACCACCAATTTTGATTTCAATATTTGATATTTTATCTTCGCAGTCCGGTAAAATTTCCAGACAATTTGAATAAAGTAGATGACAGAACTTATTCTTGTCTCACTCCATCTCGTATATCTTTAAAATTTGTAACTTTGTTTCGAATTCGAACTGCCATGTTATGATTCCAATATAAGCTTTTAATTAATTGGACATACTCTTTCTTCAAAATGTGTATATTTAATAGTAGTAGTAGTAGTAGTTTGTTTTTATTCGCACCCAAAAGAAACAATTGATAATAATTGAAGACAAATAGAGCAAAGGTTGCAAATAGGGAGACGGCAACTAAACGATATACGTTATAACCGTACCTGTGTCTTAGCATTCAAAATTTAAAAGTACATTTACAAAGAAAAAAAAAAAGTATAAAAAGCAACAATACATTTCTACAGGTCACAAGTCAAGAGTGCATTGCTTAATCAAGGGTGGGAGTGCAAGCACTGGTGACTCCGAAGGGTCGGGCAGGCAAAGAAACCCACAAAAGAAATCCTGCCGTGGGTCAAAGACCATTTCAGTAACTGGTGACCTGGGTATAACTCTAAGTTGGTAGGATGTATCAATACACAAGAAAATTATCACTTGTCAAAACTCTGATTAAATAGAATCAAAAAATCAAAGCATAGTTTAATTGATTTCGAGGTTCTTGCTACTCTTCTTATGCTTGGTTTTAGAATTAGATTCGGATGTACTTTCAAATCTGCAACAACAAAGAAAACCAGCAGAAACCACAGAACACTAATTTATATGGCTTAAAAGCAACAACAAAAAGTGTAGTAGATTTATGTAGGCCACGTACTAAGAGTGTAAGATATGACGTTTCAGCTCTTTTCGAAATTTTTTTAAGTTTTTAATTCTTTAATTTTTAATGGAATTTTGTTTTAGACAACTGGTCCTCTGTATTTAAGGCATTGTTGTGTAACAGTTAGTCTACAAAACGATGGAAAATAAGCGGAGTTGCTTCTTGTCTTTATTTTGTTGTTAGGGTCAACAAGATTGTTTGAAAAGAAGTTGGCAAAGCTATTAGGAAGCAGATTTTTTAAATATTTAAACATGGAACAGGCCGTCTTTAGTTGTTGTATTTGTTCTACTGTCATTAGACCATTTATATACATTGCGTTTTTTACACTGCCTTTATAATGTATTCCATGTATCATTCTTATAAACTTATTGGCAATTCCTTGAATTTTTAACAATGTTGTTTTATTGCCATTACACCAAGTTGTTATACAATACCGTATGTGACTAACAATCATAGAATGGTAGAGCATATCCAATAATTTTTTGTTTAGGTGGGGTGAAATTTTTTTAACTACACCCAAGTTCATGGTTGTTTTTCGTAGTACCTGGTCCATGTGGGGTTTCCAGCTTAAAAATTCATTAAAGATAACACGTAGAAAATTTTCCTCAGATTTACGAGTAATGCAATTATTTTTAAGTGAGAGTGTAAGTGAATTTGGAGGGGGTATCGTGTTTGGCCTTCGAAAAACTATATAAAAGGTTTTTTTAATATTGGGAATTAACTTATTGCAGTTTAACCACTTTGCAATATTTGATAGCTGTTGGTTAGCTTCTAGATATAGCTTTTCATAGGATTTATGTTTTAAAAATATATTAGTATCATCAGCATACATAATACTTTCACCTGATGTTATACAGTTGGGGAAATCATTCACATAAATTAGGAACAAGAGGGGTCCGAGAATAGACCCTTGGGGAACACCATATTCAACTGTTTGGATATTTGAGTGGACTTTATTAATATATACTAATTGTTTTCTTTTACTTAAATAGCTATTAAACCACTGATGAGCCAGGCCTCTTATACCATAATGCCAAAGTTTATCTAAAAGTATAGTGTGGTCAATTGTGTTAAAAGCCTTTGATAAGTCTAGGAAAATCCCTAGTACGTGTTCTTTCTTTTCAAAAGTATCTGTTGTACTTTCTGCTAAAACAGAGGTAGCATGACATGTGGAGTATTTTTTCCTAAACCCATATTGGTGTTTGTAGAAAAAATCTAGTTTGTTAAGAAATGAAATTACTCGGTTATACATTATCTTTTCCAGGACTTTGGACATAGTTGGTAGTAGACTTATTGGTCGATAGTTGCTTGCAATTGTCCGGTTTCCTTTTTTAAAAATTGGTATGACTTTTGTTGTTTTGAAACTTGTGATAAACTTTCCATTTAACATTGAAAGATTAAATACATGAGTAAGAGCATATAATATATTGTTAGGAGTGGTTTTCAAGACTGTTATTGGAATTTCATTCATACCACTACTATTTTTGGGTTTAAAATTGGCCAGTAGTTTTTTTATTTCAAAAGGACTTGCTGGGGAAAGATAAATCGATTGGGTCGTTGATGGGGGCAGACTTGTCTGCATATTTGATAAGTTTTGTGGTAAATTGGATACCAGCTCTTTTGCCACACCTACAAAGTATTCATTGAAATGATTGGTTATTTTAGAAAGATTCTGAACACTCTGACCATTTATTAATAAAGAGGAGCACAATGGTGTTTTAATATTGCCTAAAAGATTATTAATAATTTTCCAGGTTTCTTTTATGATATGTTTGTGTTTTTCAAATGTTTTAATATAAAAATTTTCCTTCTTTTTTAGCAGTTCTCGGTTGTATTTATTCCTAATTTTATTCAACTTAATCTTGTAGTAAAATGTTTTTTTCTTAAGGTATTTTTTAAAAGCTTTATTTTTTTCTTTGAATAGCTCATATAAGTCTGTATCAAACCATGGTTGATTGTTAGTTTTATTTTTCGTGCAAGAAACTAAGGGAAAATTGGCATCGAAAGCTTTGCTGTATGTATCCATTAATAATTCAAAGGCGTAGTCAAGATTATGTTCATTTAGTATAGGAGTAATGTCAATTTTATTCAGTGATTGGTTAAATTTTTTGATGTTTTGCTGAATGAATAATCTTTTTGTTTCTGGGCAAGGTAATGATTTATTCATATTTACACAAGCAAAAGTAGGTAGGTGATCAGAAACGGAATGTAAAATAATTCCTGATTTAATTTGATTGTTATATAGATTTGTCCATATATGGTCTAAAACTGATGCATTAGAATCAGATATACGTGAAGGTAGATTAATAACCGAAAAATATGATTTTTCTAGCATTAATTCAGTAAAATTTGAAACATGAGAATTGTCATGATTTGCCAGGTTATAATTTAAGTCTCCTACAATAAAACATTTTTTATTTGGCCCAATAATATCTAGGCAGTTATGAAGAGTGTTTATAAATACTTCATTTGAATGAATATTATTAGAAGGTGATCTATAAATGTTTCCACACAATACGTGAATATTTTGTATGTCAATTTTTATGAATATGGATTCAAAAATTTTTTCATTCACAATTGTTAGTTCTTCCACTACAAGAAAATTATGTATATTTTTTATATATACACCAACTCCTCCTCCTTTGTGAGACTTTCTGCTATTAGAAACAAACAAGTAACCACTTAGATTATAGTATGGGCCAGGGGCATTTGATTGAATCCATGTTTCTGTGACTGCTATTATGTCTGGTTTTGGTTCTAAATTATGAAAAAATGCTTCAAGTTTGCTGAAGTTTAGTAAATTGACAAAAGATCTCATGTTCACACATACAATTAAAAATTCATTACCATTAAATGTTAGTGATTCAACTGAGCTGATATCAATATATTTTTCCTGGAAATTGTAAAAACTGGGATAGTTTAAACTGTTGTTATCATCAGTGTTTATGGTATCTTGAAAAATTGTGTTCAAATGTTCAGCATGTGGGAGTGAATGTGGTGAGTGATACATTCTTTTTTTTGAGTTACCAGAGTTTAAGTTTTGACATGTAATGCATGTTAAGTGGTTTTCCCTATTGTTGATTGATTTAGCACATTTCTTATGAAATGATTTATGGCATTTAATGCAATTAATAGGAATAAAATCTTTACGAATTGTTTTATTGCAATAATAGCATGTAAGTTTGCTTTTAGATGATTAATTTTCCATCTGTTAAGATACACACTAACAACTTATGAGCAACTACAAAATAAAATAGTTAACAAAAACAAAAGTCAATCTAAACTAAGACAAAAAAATAAATAAAAGGAATCAAACAAAAGAGATAATAAAATGCACAAAAAATAAAACTAGTAAGATAAGAGAAAAGAAAAAACAGAAAAAAAAAAACTTTTTTTTTTTTATTGTTTAAATAAAGTAAACTAAGATTTTTTTTCATTGTGTGGTATAAGGTAAATTTTGGCATAACTAATTTTGGGCTATTTTAAAAAAAGTTAAGCAGTTATATAAACACATCTGTTTAAGAAGTTCTAATTCTATAAATGTCTGAAAGGTGATGAATAGCATGTTTTTTGCCTTTAAAAGAACAGTATACATTACCTTTTTTCAAAGTCGAAGTATTTTCGGGCTTCTTCTACTATTTTCAGTCTTCTTTTGGTCAAAGACTCAGTCATTGAGAGTTTTGGTCCTTTGGTCACTTTGAAATTTTTCTTATTGGCAAAGATCATATTTCTAATTGATCTGCGAACAAATTTTATAATGATAGGTTTAGTTGTTTTTTTTGAGGGCAGAGAGTGGCAAATATCAATATCAGCTGCACATAGTTTAGAAGGCAGCTCTAATCTAGAATTAATAGTATTAACTATATACTCGTACTTCTAAACCTCTGAATTACTTATCTTATTATCGATTGGGTTCCCATGTAGTATTAAACAATTTGATCGATTGTATTGCTCCAGCTCATCCAGTTTTAAATCTTGAACTTCTTGCCACTTCTTTAAACTTTCCAACTCTTTTTGCAACAATTGAATATCCTTGGACATCTGTTGAAGAAAGTTTTGCGGTTCAGATTTTGATGTTGTTTCTGAAATAGAAATATTTTTTTTGGCAGTATCTAGCTCTTGAGCATTAAACGTGGTTTCATACTCAGCTTGTTTTTTTGATATTTTATCCAATTTTCTTTCTAATTCTTCCAACTTTTCCATGGCTCAGACAAGAAGTTATCAAAATTAGCAGTAGCTTAATAATTTAAAATAATTACCTTAAACCACTACCACACACCTTACACCAGCATCAACCTTATTCAAATAGAATGGTAATGCTTTTATTATTCCTTTAATTTGTACCTTGTCAAATGCTTTCTTTATACTCTACAAAACATAAATAAATCTCCCTTTGCATTTGTAAGCATCTTTCACCCAATAATTTTAGAGCAAACATAGACTCTTTATTTCCAGTTTTTTTCCGGAAACCAAACTGCATTTCACCCACTTCTTCGTCAATTAGGCCTACTTTGTTTCACCTCTTAGGGATAACTTTGAGTACCAACGTAATAACATGTGAAATGATACAAATTTTTCTACAATCAGTACACTTGATTGTTTTAGCTTTTTTGGGAATGGCAATAAACTCGGATATTAAAAATTCTTGTGAAATTCACCAGATCGAACCACTCGATTAAATATTTTCTGCAATTTTGTTTTTCTGTTTTGGCCCAACTACTTCAGCATTTCAGTAGCTATGCCAATCTGTCCCATTTTTATTCTTTTGTTCATCCATTTGATTGCATATTCCATTTCCTCCATTTTAATTTCGTATCCATCAACTTTTCTATGTTATTCCGTCATGTCTCCACACCTGTTATTATTAAACAACTCTTCTATGTATTCTTTCCATCTTCTTTTTATTGCTTCGGCTTCATTACAAGAGCTGAAATTTTTTTGTTTTATCCAATAAGTAGATATTTGCAATAGTTTACTTTATTAAGTCATAAATTTTTATCCAAATTCAAATATTCAAGTTTATCACAAATTTTTCAGTTTAATTTATAACGAAATGAATAAGAATTTTATTGGTTTGTTTTCTATTTTAAAGGATTACGATTTGCTACAAAAAAGAATTGGTCCGATTTTGTTTCAAAAATGTTTAAATCTTTATAAAATTAAAAAAAGAAAGTCAAATAAGTTTTTAATTAATTTTTCTTGTCTATGTATCCTACAATGGATCTACCATTCATTGCAACTTTGGACCTGGTTTAGTTTTGAACAGTTTTTGGATCATTTTAATATTTCCATATTTGTTTGGTGTCCGACTTTATATTTAGCTGCCAGTTTATTCAATTATTGAAATTTTTAGTGAATATCATTAATAAAAAGTTGTCTTTAGTAAATATCATTAAAAAAAGTTATATTTAATTTTATCGCAGGTGATTCTTTGACGTATCACAACAATCAACAATTTACAACAAAGAATCGCGATAATGATGAGTGGAGAGACGGGAATTGCGCGGTTTATTATCACGGAGCTTGGTGGTAAAAAAGTTGTTATCAATCCAGCTTGAATGGAAAGTATTACAAAAAAAAAGGACAAACAGTCAATACTGGTATTCGCTGGAATATTTGGAAATTGGATTCTTTGAAAGCAGTTCAAATGATGATCAGACCGGATGCGATTAATTAAACTTATTTTTACTAAGTAAAGTTATGCAGATCAACAATTCACAACAAAGAATCGCGATAACGATGCGGGGAGTGGTCATTGTTTTTTTTTGTGAAAATTGACCACTCCCCGCAATCACCTGGTGTCTAGGTGGAATCCTTTTTGTTATCGGCGACCATATTTTATAAATTTGAAGAAAGAAGGCTGCATAAGTTAAATACCTAAAAAAATTGCGAAATCACTTTAAATTTAAATCTGTTTCTATATTTGTTGCCAAAAACAAGTGATCTTTAAAACAGAAAGATCTTCACTTTGAATTTTTCAACAATACCAAGTTACATCTTGAAGTTTAATTTTTTCACTTCTAAAATACTTTCGATTCAAGTTGAAATTATAGCAATATTTGTACCATCAAGCTCTGTGAAAATTAACCCCTATGAAAATCAATATAATTGTGCAATTGATTTTCACGGAGCTTGGTGATAGGGACATTGTTATAATTTCAAACTTGAATGGAAAGTATTTTAGAGGTGGAAAAATTAAAATTTAAAGTGTAACTTGGTTTAATTGGAAAATAGATTTTTAGTCTTTAAAAGGAGTGAAAATGAAGATCAGACCGAATCCGTAATGAAATTATTTGTTTACAAGTTGTTTCTAAATAAATAGAAACAATTACTGAATAAAAGTTTTTGATTTGTACTTAATTTTGACAAAATTTTTGTTTAAAAACTGATCATTTCTTTTTGAAAGGAATGGATATGAAATCAGACTAAATCTAATCAAGCACTTTTTTTAAATTACTTTGGCTTGCTCATAAAAAAAAAATAAAAAAAACTTAAATATTTTCACTTATACAAGTTTCTTTATCTTATAAAAGTAACCTTACGGTAATTAATTTTTAGATATAATCCATATTTCGAAACTGTAAGCGTTGATTGTACGGCTCCTCGCCTAAATTAAAAAAAAAATTGCACCGTTGTGCCTGAATGTTCATTTAGTTTGTGTAGACTTCTAAGCGTGGTCTTTGTTCATTTACAAATACAGTAATGTGGACGGTGTTGACAGCATCAAGGTTGCCCGACTGTATAGAACAGGAGTGGCCAACCTGCGGCGCATTGCAGTCGGGGAAAATATTGCAAATGAAAAACGTTCCACAAGTTTCTAGCTATATCAGACGGCCACCTAATTTTCGGACGAAAAATAGGGAAATCAGAGATCGATTCTGAGTTGATGTTTTAAAATCTTTCGTTTGTGCTGCGCATTGAACTGGATTTGAATGAAATTGGCGCTTGAGGTAAAAAAGGTTGGCCACCCCTGGTATAGAATCTATTGCGTTGCATCATTTGTGTTTGGACGCCGCAGCTGCGTAGCTCTCCGCCTTCCGTTTCATAAATTTACCACCTTCCTTTTTTGTAATACAATTTTGGAAGAAAATATACTGTTTTTTTCAACCATACCATAATTATATATAATAACACATACACATTTATACTAAAATAAAACAAAAAGAAACCATAACCATAAATGTTTTTGGCTTACAGTTTCCCTCTTCAGATAAATAAAATAAAATGTTAAAAAACTTTACCATGTAATTTAAAGATCGAGGTCAATGACCTGATTACGTTGTTGTTTAGCAAATTTGTCACACGAGGTTTTCATAAAAGGAATTGTTGAAAATTGATTTAAAAATGCAAACAGCAAAATAATAATCGCAAAGCTGATACACTACGCAAAATCCAAATAACAAGAAATCACAATCTAAAATATATTTAACAAAAACGATCATCCATTTGCAAATAATAGTCGATTAAGTCCAGAGTTATATTTTTTGATTAGTAAAGCTTTGTGAATTTTAGCTTCAAAATTAGAATTACATATTTTAATTATCTTAAACAAATTTAAGTTGATATCAGTGGCGGCTCGTATTAAGGAGCTGCAGAGCTGCAGCACTCTCAAAGTTTTCAGAAAAAAAATTTTCATTTTTTTGAAAGTTTCAAAAAATAATTTTTTTAATTTTTCTAAGTTTTTAGAAAAAAAATTTAAAACATTAAGCTTTTTCTTGTATTTTTAAATAAATTTTAAGAGTTTTTAATTTTTAATATTTCTTTGGAAACTCTGCTGGAGCTGCAGCTCAACGGCAACCAGACATTTAAAAAACAAACAAACATTAAATGTCACGTGACTTCTAGACATCACATATGCTAATTTTATCTAGAGATAGAGCTGCACAAACGACAGCTCGTAGCTTATTTAAAATTTTTTATGAGTCAGAAGAGACTTAAACTGCGGCTGATTTTTAGTTGATATAGTCTTGGCAGCAGGATAATTTAAAGAAAATAAGAACCTTTGATGATTCTTTAACAGGATGAAACAGGTTTCAGAAATATGTTTTGATGAAATATAAATTAAGATAAGTTCTTCTAATGATTGATTAAACAGAAATAGCAAGCTGTGGGTAGCTTTTGTTTATAAATGTCAAATCTATATATTCTTTGTATTTTTATTAATCTTTCTTTAAAACTTTAGTTTTTTCTTTAATTTTATAAATTTTGTATATAACTATATGTGGGTTTATAATATAGATCTTGTAAATGAATAAATAAATTATAAAGTGGGTTTTTAAATAAATAAATGAATAATTAAGAGTTAGCTAAATATTTATGCACCATATCTAAACATTTGCCACTGGCTTGTGCAATTTTTTGATTTTTACATATGACCAGATTTGTTCAGGGGTTTAAATTACTTAGATTTTATAAGAAGTTTTAATCTTTAAGCAAATACTTAAATTAAAAATGTGTCCAGTTCTAAAGATTTATGATTTATAATGTCCAAATTTAAATCACCGAAATATGCTATACGCTTCATAATTTGCCTGTTAAAACAAACTGCATGAAGCCAAAGCTTGAAATGGTTAGCAACAGTTGTCGTGTCCACTAGGCGGCTGGAAAAAGGCTTATTTTACCAGCTTAAACCAAATTGAATAGTTTTATTATATTTTCTTTGAGTGATTGTGTTTGATCTTCTTTCATTATTCCGAGTTGTGACAAATAAAATACTTTAACTTTTTGGAAAATTGAGGTGACTTGAATAAGATTTGGAAACCACTGCCGTAGAAAATAATAATACAAGTTAGAAATGGTTGCACACAAACAAATAGAAATTTTAAACAAATGCTCGAGTGTCGCTGCTGTTGATCAAAAGTATATTTGTTGTTTTTAATCACTTCAGCCACCTTTACTAAACTAATCAATTGAAATCAATTTTTTGTATGATTTTATGGGCACTGTTTGAACAAATTCTAAAGTTTAAAAATATCAAGATGGCGTGTTAACAAGTTATCCACCTCAAACCGTTGGTTGGCACTTTTCGCTTAATTTTTTTTTGACCGTGCTGAATTTTGCGATATATTTTACCATTTAAACCAGAAGTCTATTAAAATAAAAAGATGAGTATAGGGAATCACTCCTAACTCTGCCACTGCTTTAATGAATATAACCAAAATCACTTTTGACCTGCAATATATTCAATTGATCGAGAAAATGCACACACAGGGGTAATTTGACCTCTTACCATCGAGGCAAATGACACATTACTGTGCAAAAGTACAAAGACTCATTTGATTTCGACCAATATCACATCGGTACTTCGCTGTTTACGACCGCATTGCGCTAATTTTCAACAGCCAGGACAATTACTGGTGAAAATTGACTTGGTAAAATGCAAACAATAATCAAGCTAGCTAATTTGAGAAAAAAATTGTTTAACTAGACACAAATATTAGAAGATTGAAAGCATAGTTTGGGAGCCTCAAATTGTAAAAAGAAAAGGTAATCTTGTCATAAAACAATTGAAAAAAATCAAAGTTATAGCTTAGCTTAGTGCATATAAGCCTAATTAAGAATAGAAGATACTATTGGGGAGCAAAATCTTCCTCCAGACAGCTGTTTCGACTATTGAAGTCTTGTCAGTGACGGTTTGATTTTTGCAAATGTTGAAAATCGAAAGGCAAAATGACAGAAGTCACAATTTAATTTTTAAAGAATGTCAAAATTCAAAAAAATAAAAATTGAAGCACCGAGAGAAGTCTTTTGTAAATTGGAATCCTAACATCAAAGTCAAGAGCTAAAATTAAATAGAAAATCTGAATAATATAAAATCAAAAGTAATAAAATGCCAAAGTAATTGACAAGAATATCAAAGCACTAGGAGAACTCCTTTGTAACTCTTTCGGAAATTTGGAATTCTAACAATCAAGATTAAAAGCCAGAATTAATTAGAAGAATTTCGGATGCCAGTAACTAAATGTCTTTGCCTATGTAGCCTAGATTGAAATATCAACAAAATTGTCCTAAAAATTTTTTGATTTTATTTAAATAGATTTTTGAAAATGGAACCTATTGGACTAAAAATGATGATACAGGGACCTTCTGGAAAACATCGAAAAGAGACAAACTATTAAATAAAGACTAGGAAACTTCAAAAAAAATAAACTGTTAAGAAATGACTAAGAAAGCCATAAAATTGAATAATTGACAGGCTATCCAGCATAACACCTTCATCGCCCTTTATATACAGTTTCAAAGCGACACTGTATGTGAATTTTAAAGATCTTCAACTTTATGGCAAGCAAGAAATTTGCTATAAAAAGATGAGTAAATGATGACTCATCTTTTTATAGTAAATTTCTCATCTTTTTATAGTAAATTATAAAAAGATAATTCATCTTTTTATAGTAAATTTCTTGCTTGCCATAAAACTGAAGATCTTTAAAAGTCTATTACACATTTCTATGCAATTCTTTTTTTCCGCTAAGAATATGGTAGGATTTGTCGTTTTTAATTTTTTAAGCAAGAAGCAACCTTTGACGTCTAATGTAAAGCTAAACTTTTTTTATAATGATCACAGTTAGGAAGCCTGAGCGATCCTCCTTACATGAGAGTTTCTTTTGTTTTGCTTTTAGTGATGAAAAAACTGTTTTCTTCTGTTTCAGCTGAATGCATTCACATGATTTTAATAAAAATATTACAAAGACTTTATAGATAATAACAGTAATAATAATAGAACAACCAATATAACAATGATGGTAATGATCTAAGTTTGCTTTCATTACGGGTAAGTGTTCGGTTTATTGGGTCAGAATTTGAGTTTCTGCTACTTGTTAAGTTAATCGCTTAATCGCTGCTCCTAATTTACAATTATCAGTTGTTGATTTTGGTGATAATTTAAATCACATAAATATTACACACATGTTCAAGATAAAAAACAGTCGAAAGCGGTAAAATAAACGGCTTCAATTTACATTGTCCATTAATTGCGGATAAAAAACAAGGAAGAAGTCAGTATAAAATTTAAATCTTTGTTACAATCTTTCACAAAAATGAGTTCAAAGTTGTTGACTGCAAAGCCAGCCTCTTTGTTGTAGGAGGTGGCTCAAACGTTAAATTTTAATTTACAAAAGTTTGTCGAAATTAACGGATCTTAAGGCCGAAAATTCGTAGTTTGTTTTATCTCTGTCTTAGTTCCTCTGTTTGTTACAAGGAGGTCGGATCGGCAGTTACCTACTGATAGGAGTAAAGCCATTTAAACAATTCGTTTAAACTAAAAAAATAAAATAATTGACGGCAAATTTTGAAACCAAAAATTCCTTCCCTGATTCATCAAATTTTTCTAGGAAAGTATGCCTTCCTTGTTGGAAACCACTGATATAGTATTTGGCTAGGTTAAATTTTACAATAAAGAGGTTAACAAATATTAGGATGCCCTTAATTGTGAAAGTGGTTACAGTGTAACAGAAGTAAAGAATTCCAACTTTTCATTTTCCACTGGAGATATCGGAAAGTACAAAAATGGGTGCAACTTTTGTACATTTAATTGTTCAGCAAATAACCGTTTCGTCCTTTGTTGCAAAATAAGTGTGGCCAAGTTTTTCTGGTAGATCAAAATAAAAAACGAATAACTTTAAACTGAAATGTTTGCCTAATTCGACCATTTATACCGAGGAAATACTAAACAGATAATAGACCTTTTGTTATACCGCATCAGCGAGATTTTAAACACTGATATTCCAAGTACTATCTTTACTAAATGATAATGTCAGCGCTAAAATAAAATATTTAGCACTCATTGGCTCTATGGTTTATATGGAAATTATTACCATGTTTCTGCTATTTTAAACAGAGCCTTTCTGATTAAGTAAAATTTTAGAAAATTCTTTACGTCTTGAGGACTTTTTCGAATTTTGCGAGAAGCAAAAATAAAAAACTTTTTATTATACGTGATAAGTACACGAGAAATCTTATACAGGGTGTTTCATAATTAAGGCAACCGATTTTTTTTAATATAATGGGAATTTGAAAAGTGCAAAATCAATTTTGAATGTAGTAATACAAAGGTAAATAACATACAAATCGAACATTATCCCATTTATTCGATGTAACCACCCTTGTTACGAACTACAGCCTTAAGTCTACCCACAAATGCATCACAGGCGGCACGGATCTGCTCTTGAGGGATTGCGTCCCATTCCTTTTTCAGTTTTGCCTTCAGAGCATCAAGAGAAGAGTGAGGACACCTTCAGAGCATCAAGAGAAGAGTGAGGACAAGCTGAAACCTTTGCCTCCAAAATGGACCAAATAGAGAAGTCCAAAGGATTAAGGTCCGGGCTCCTAGCAGGCCACTATTCTTTGCTAATGAAGGATGGAATTTTCCTTTGAATCCATGTCTGTGTCATTTTGGAGCCATGTGATGGTGCTGAATCTTGTTGGAGACTCCATGGCAAACCTTGGAAGTGTTTATCAGCCCAGGGTAGCAAGTGGGATTCCAAAATGTCGGAAACGTATCGTTCCGAGTTCAATTTCACCCCCGAAGGCACAAAAACCAGCGGAGATCTTCCAGACGGAGTTACTGCTGCCCAAATCATTACCGATTGCGGATTCTGACGTCTTGTTACGATCCTACCTTCAACTGAAGTAGAAGAACCCCAAACCCGGTTGTTCTGCTGGTTAACAACCTGCTGTATGTCAAATTTTTTCTCATCCGTGAACACCAAGTTGGGGAGCGTGCCTTGATCGATCTCATCCAGAATTTGACGACTTCTTTCCATTCTCATCCTCTTATGGTGTTCTGTAAGTTCATGACGATGAAGCATTTTGTAGGGTTTCTTACCAAGATCATCTTTCATCACTCGATACATCGTCGAATTGCTCACATTTGCTTCAGCAGCCAGTTTTCGATGAGATCGATGCGGATTACGACGTAGCTTCTCTCGCGTGTTTTTAACCAGTTTCGGGGTACGAACAGTTCGTTTACGACCACGTCCTGGTTTATCCAATGTTGTCCCAGTCTCATTAAATTTTTTAACGATTTTCCAAACAGTTGTTTGGTTCATTTTTAACCTTTTTGCGATCGATGAATTACTTTCGCCTTGCTTGTGGAACTTGATAACAATGTTTCTATCTACTGTCATTATCTAAATTCTAATGTTTAGCTTTTAAGACCTGAATTGCAAAGACAAGGTTATAAGCTTCAAAATTATATCAAATTTGATGGCTATACATGTTTTTACAGGGTTTTAAATAATGGTCAAAATACCGTTGCCTTAATTATGAAACACCCTGTATTGTGTCTACTCACAATTTTACATAGTTGTTTCTATAGAAGTTATTTAATGACCCCACGTTTCTATTTAATATTTCAGGCCAGGATTTGATTATTTCGCCAAATTAAAAAAATTATTATAAAGAGAAAATTAAAAAAAGAAAACTAAGATTGGTGTTCCGCCTTCACTCTGCTCGAATATTGTTTATCAGTTTTCGTATTCGTGTGATTCGAGCTTGATTTACATAGGAATGTCAACCCGTCATTTGGCAATAGTGTTGGTGAAAACTTGGGATTTCATTTGAAAACTGAAAGCTCCATTAAAGACCATATTATCTGTTGCGGTATTTGTGCTAATACCAATATCAACCAGTGGCGGCTGGTGGCAAAATTTTTAGGGGGTGCTGCAAAAGCTATTTAAGCCTGAAATTTAACCATGTCGAACTTAAATTACAATACAATTCTAGTCAAAATATGCACTGAAGAGGGTCTTGATTGGTATAAAACGTCTAAAAAAGTACATGGTGCTATTTCAAAAAATTTTCAAATACCGTAGTTATCAATTGCGGCAATAACAAAAAGTTTTTAATGAATACTCTATTGTACAATTTAGCATCCTTTTATGTACTATAAACATTCGCAAACTTCTCGCGTTAAACAATATTTCAATTACCACAATTTAAAAGAGAATACCACTTAAACAATAACAATAGAATTTAACTAAAGCTTGGTTTGTCTTGATTTTTGCAAAAAGTCAAGTGAATAGCAATCCAATCATCAACTGTGAACCAGGAACTTTTGTGCAGTTGGCGTTATAACAATATTTCATCAGCATGTTTGGATATTACTACAGTAGCTAATTATAATGAGCTAGTGCAATTTTTTCATGTCTTTTCTTTTTTCTTGCACCTTGTTGATCTTCTCTTGCATCTGATTGTTAGCTCGACGATATTCCCTAAAATAAACAAATTGGATAGATCAATTTAACCAAACTATAAAGTAATGCAACCTACAGCACCGAAAGTGAAAAGAAGAACCCTGTTCTTCAACATGTCCGGGTAAATGTGCTGATTGCCTGGAGGACATATCTCCAAAAAAAACAGAGCATAAAGTAATTTATAAATACCCTTGGGTGGAGGACCCGTGCTTAATACTTAATTGTACAAGACTTTTAGTCTTATTTGTAAAGTATTTCTACTCTACGGCATTTAGCAGTTGCAAAGTGGCTGATAACTTTTACATCAAAATCTTTGATTTCTGAAGTCATATCAGCAGCAATTGAAATCATTGCTAAAGCAGAGAGTCTATCAATGTCCATTATGCTTCAAAAAAATGTCTTAATCCTCTTCAAAGTTGAAAAACAACGTTCAGGTTCATCAGTTGTCATAGGTATTGTCAGGACAATCTTTAAAAGCCTAATTAACTCAGGAAACACGTCTTGTCTTAGCTGGTCTGAAGACAAAGAATGCAGCAAATCCAGGAGTTTGTAACTGGGGTACAAGTCTTATCGAGAGTGCAACAGCATCAGTTCACCTCTTAGTTTTTCCTGGTGAAAAACATTGGATAGGCTTTAAAACAATTTTCAAGTGATAAAGTTGGAAAATCCTGTCTTCATAAAGTTGGAAACATTGCTTAATCAAAACAGCTTACTTGCTTCCAGGTGAGCTGTACACTTAAACCTTTCTTGGCATTGCAAAATAATTGTGTTACATACTTCTTTTGCGTCTTTAACTTAAGTAAAATTATCCTCACACTGTTGCTTTCTAATTTCATTGATCACTGCTGTTTCAATTAAGTCATCACATATCTTCTGCAATGCTTTATAGAAAGCAGTTAAATTTTTATTAGCTTTTACTGCATCTGTTGCAGTTGATCGCAATTGAGTAAACAAAATGTCCACATGTGGCATTACTTTGTTAAAAAAACTTAACCAATGCAAAAAAACTGGGGTCACTCAGCATTCTTTTAATGCCACTAGCACCATTTCCTGTACCTACTGAAAAGGAGTTTTCTAGTACAATACAGCATTCAATAAGTGTAGTATGCAACTCAAAAACTGTTTGCACAATTCTACTTTTAAAATTCCATCAAGTTGCCGAAGATCATGGAATTCAAGAATGGGCTATTTGATCTAAAACAGCGATTCGCTGAGGTGAATTAAAAAAAAAGTAAGAATCCCAGACAAGTTGTTAAAAAAATTTGAACACATTTATTTTGGAATATGCTTTTTGAACAATGAAATTTAATTTATGAGCATAGCAGTACATAAAATGAGCATAAGGGTAATGATCTTTGATTCTTGTTTGAACACCACTTCTTGATCCACTTAGATTTGCTGCTCTATCATATGTTTGTGCCACTAATTTATCCGAGTGGTCACCAATTAATAATTTTAACTGATCCAATAATATTGAAGACAAGGCTGCAGCTGCAAGATTTGGAAAATTAAAATAACCCCAAAACCTTTCTACAACTTTCCCATTTATTTTATAACATAAAACAATTACCATTTGTGACTTATCTTGCATATTCATAGTTTCGTCAGTCATGATGGCTAAAAAATTAGATTTTGAAATTTCATTTTTAATATAATCCTGACAAACAAACATAATTGAGTCTAAGATTTCATTTTGAATTATTTTAGAAGTTCCTTTAAAAGCTGCATTGGAGTCCATATGTTTTCTTAAAGATGGGTCTAAGCTGCAAGTAAAATCAATCAAACCAAGAAACACACCAGGATTTTTTGATTGTGTTGTTTCATCATGACCTTTAAGTGGCAATTCAAATTTTCCACAAAGCTTTATACAACTGATAATTCTTGGTAATATTAGACGATTTTTATCTACTTGTTCATTATGTCGATGAATAAATGCAACATAATCAGAATCAATTTATTGGTCAATATTTACAGTTCTTAACATTGACAAACTTAACATGTGTAGATGTAAATTGGAAACTTTATGCCTTCTCAATTTTTTGACTTAAATGGTTTAAATCTTTTATTCCATTTTTGGTCCATGATACATCACCTCCATAAAGTAAGCAAGGAAAACAGAAAAAGCATTATTTTGACTGCATCCACATAGCCATGGAGCTTTATCATATAAATTGGGATTGAATTTACAGATAAATGTTTTATTTTGACTTGATGATATCAATTGTTCCAAAGACAATTATGGCAATGGTCTTCCTCTATTTTTAATTTCTATTTTTTCTTGTAAAGAAAGCTGGCAAAAAGAAATTGAATTTGAATACTCAACTGAATATGCATTCTGTTTGCTATCTAATGAAAATTAAGTTTTTACACTTATTTGGGTAGACTTTGGTTGTAGTCAGATACTGTAGTTATTTATTTAAAAAAATTTTTAAACATCTTTCACACTGTAACTCGCAGTAATTTTGCTTGTAAAATTTATTTAAGTCCAATGTTACATAGGTTAAATTTAAAACCGAAATTAAGTCGACGACCAAACTACTTTGTAACTGTATTATGGTAAGCAGATTCTGTTAACTTAATTTACAAATATTACCATTTATCTGTCTGTATCAAAATTTTTTGTGAAAATAATAAGAATAATTACAATTCTTGTTTTAAATTTTGAACCTAATTTGTTTCTAGTGCGTATGTGTATTCTTATTAGTTTTGGTATTGCTAATATTATTGCAGTTAAGTTGCATGACATTATGAATTTCAGTTAATTTTTGTTAATATGTCTTGATAGTTTTATCTATTTAATTACCTGGGAAAAATAAAGATAGCTTATAAATATTTACCCATTGCTTTTTGATAAAGTAAAGCTTGTTGCGGCCTTTATCTTATAGAGTTGCTTCTTAAATTTAATCATAAAAATAATAATATTTTAATAATGCAATAATTGTTATTGGTATCATACTTTTTTGTTTTTGAATAACTTGCTTTTTGCATTAAGACAATTATTGACTTAACTGACAGACTATACAGAACGAAAAACGCCAAAAGAAAAGATGGAATAAAATAAATTTTAATTTTTTACTTTAAAACTAAAGCCTAATCAGCTGGTAGTTTATTACTTTATTTGAGGTAGAATTGTTTTTGCAATGTTTATTTTTGCCTTAAGGTTTTAAATGCATTTACTTTCTAAAAACTCTAACTTATTGAAATATGTTGATGTGTTTTTTCTAGTTATTATTCCAAAATTGTTGTTTAAAGTTTAGTTATGTCTTGACTAGCGAAGAAAAGAAAGCATTTGAAAACTACATCCAGTATGAACTCACTGCCATTAACAAAAATGGGCGTCAATTTCCACAGTGTGTTTTATGCTGTAAAGTTTTATCCGTTGCATGTATGAAGCCTATCTTTCTCAAAAGCCATCTAAACGGATGTCATCCAAATCATAAAAGGTACAGCTTTTTTCAAGCAAAAAGAAGATGAATTAAAGCGAGCACGCCTTGATCGTTCAGGGTATATCAGTCAACGAAATGAAGTTGGGTTGCGTGCGTCTTACATGGTATCACTGAGAATTGCACGAGAAAAAACACCTCACAACATTGCAGAGAAATTAATCATCCCTTGCTGTAAAGATATAATTTGATGTTTTGATGGATGTGATGCTGAGAAGGTTGCATTAACACCCCACTCAAACAATACAGTTCAACGACGAATAGTAGATATGTCTGATGATGTCAAACAACAAGTGATTACGGAATTAAAGAAGGCAGCTTTTGGAAAATTTACTATCCAACTTGATGAGTCGACTGATGTGACTTCTTGTGCTTAACTCCTTGTTGTTGTACGATACGTCAGTGGCGAAGATTTCAAGGAAGATTTCTTGTTCTGTCATACCTTAGATTCCACAACAAGAGGCGAAGACATTTTTATTAAGGCCTTAAATTTTTTTGAGAGAGAAGGATTGTCCTGGAATAATGTATGTGCATGCACAACTGACGGAGCACCATCAATGCTTGGCCGTCGATCAGAGTTGCAAGGAAAAGTGGCAGAGATGAATTCTAAAACAAGGCATCTTAATTGCGTGCTTCATCGATATGCTCTGGCATGTAAAACTCTAGCACCTGGGTTGATATTAGTACTTGGTAATGTTGTGCATATGATAAATATTATCAAATCAAGTTTCCTAAATACTAGCCTATTTTTCCTACTGTGCCTGGAATTAGGAAATGATCGTGAAGCGTTATTATTTCACACTGAAGTTCGCTGGTTGTCTGAGCTTTCTGAATTTTTCAAACGTGTTAACAAGACAAGGTCATCTGAGTTCGTTCAGAAACTGTCAGATAGCCAGTGGCTTCAAAAGCTGGCCTACCTTTTTGATATATTCTCGAGGCTTAATTTATTGAACTTGTTTCTCCAAGGCCGCTTTCATATAATAATTGATTTCATGGACAAATTAAGAAAATTTAACATGAAGCTCATTCTCTGGGAAAAAATGGTCAAAGTTGGAAATCTAGGCATGTTTGAAAACCTTGATGAGGCGCTTAATAAAACTAAAACTAAAATCACTGGAAATCTAGAAGTTGTGCAACTTGTGCAAGCCCACCTATCTGGTTTACTATTTACAAAAGGAGTTGCAGTCTTACTTCCCTAAATTGAGTGAAATAGAATCAAAATTGATTCGAAACCCATTCGTTGTGAATGTGCAATCTCTTCCAGATAGCATTCAAGAAGAAATCTTAGATTTGGTGAATAACTCTTTTGCAAAAGATCCATTTGAAACGCTCACCCTTACCAAGTTTTCGACAAAGATGAGTGTGACTTACCCTGTTGTATCTGATATTGTTCTGAACTCTTTGCTTATGTTCCCCAGCACTTAACTGTGCGAGAAAGGATTTTCGACACAGTTAAACGTGAAAAATAAACATCGATTACGGTTTAATGTGGAGCATGACTTACGCGTGTGCCTGTCTAATACCGCTCCTCGAATTGAGAAACTTATTTGCAACAAACAGGATCAGCTTTCACAAACTTAATCAGTAGCCTACAAAGTGTTTGAAACAAATAATTTTGTTTATATTCTTTGTAATACTATATTAAAAATGCAAATTAAACTTTTAGTGAAAATATACTTACTTAATTTAGTTTAAGCTTATGGGGGGTACACGTTGATTGTTTTTATAACTCAGAGGTACTTAACGGAAAAAAGGTTGAGAACCATTGTTCTACGCCAAACAACGTTAGGCCAACAACTCAATGTACCATATCTTCAACAATCCATAAATGGCCACCATTAATAATGTTTACTTAACTTTAGAAAAAATTACAAATGCACTTGTAGCACCAGATCCAGCAAAATACTCCACAACTCTGATATCTAAACTAAACAACTAATGATAAGTTTCACATACCCATCTGGAATCGCTGTAGATCCCAAACTAACTTAAAGTGGCGCCACAGCCAAAAAGTAAAATATACTTTTAACATTTTCAAAGCACTTACTTTCACCAAATGTGCAAACAAAAGAAATCAACATTTCTACATTTAAAGCTATCACTCGCCCTGTTTCAAAATATAAGGTTCGTTTAGAGCACACCATATAAAGCCCCATCATATCAAACACTGCAACAACCAACGATAACAACACAAACAAACTGCAAACCATTTCGAGTACAGGCCTTCGCATTGCCACTGGTTGCACACGAAACACAAATACTAAGCATCTACGTAACAAAACCAATGTCCTTCCAATGGGCACTCATTTCAAGCTTTATGCTACTCGACTTGAACAGTTAACTCGTGTGGTCCAAATACCCTGTGTGTGCATTATGTCAATCCGTTAAATATATTACAGGCCAAAAGTTATTTTGGTTATATTCATTACAGCATTGGCAGAGTTATAATACTTACTCATCTTTCTATATTTTTTTGCTTGCCATAAACAAACGATAATATTTTAAATGCACGAAAGTTGTGAATGCATGCTAAAAACGAATTATGTCAAATTTTTACGCAACTATCTAAAAACTTTAAAAACTGATTAAAAATATACTTTTTAGAGAAAAATTTATTGTTTTAATAGTATTAACAGATTAACGGCTTTTAGTTCTCCTCTCTCTTGTGGCATAGCGTTTCTTCTATTAAATTTGGAGTAATATTAATAGTATAGGCAAAGCGCTCATCCTGGTTGTGTATAAAATTCACCGAATGAAATAGGATAAGCTTAGGCTGCAGTTATTTGCATAGCATGAGTGGCTGAATCGCAGAACAATTCGGCCGCAGTTTTTTAATGATAATCCTGCAAGAACGCATAAAATTATATTGCGCAAAACACATCGTAAAGACGGTTAAAAAGCAACTTAAAAGAATCTTCACTGTAAATTGTAAACGAAAAGTGCCCTCAAACTGGTTGTTCTGAAATAAAAATTGTAAACGCTCTTCACTTTAAACAATAAAATTCCAGTTTAAAATTTTTTTGCAAATGTTTTTGCCTTTTACGCCACGGTGGGAATTTTACGCAAATACCAGCATTTTCATAAATTTTAACAAAAGCAAACAAAACAATACCCATCAAAAAAATGAAGAGAGGTTACCACGGGATGAGATCGAATAAATGGTCCGTTGGAGAACCCCAAAGCGCTGACTATTAGATGAAAAGCAATTACGCAATATACGCCATCTTTGATATTCTTCTCAAAGTTGGTGTTGTCTCTGAATAAGTTTTTAATTATACAAGCGATTAGTTGTTTAAAAATACGAGATTAATTATTTCCGATGCAAGAAATCAGAACATCATAAAAGAAATGCAACTGTAGCCTACGTTGCTTAGTTTAGAATAGAGGTTTCAAACTGGCGCGTCATTTCAATCCTGCAAGTGCGTCACCGGGTGGTCGTAACAACATGTGGTTAGCGCGGAGCCAACGAGAGTTTATCACCAACCAAGATGGAAACTTTTTTCTTTTTTGGTCTTTGCACTTCTGAGCAGGGGAATGTAAAAACGTCATGAGTTTATACAAGTTGGAAACCCCTGACCTAAAAAACAGAATTTACCTGGTCATCACAATGTATAGTGTCGCCAGAATTGTGACGAATAACAACGTCATTGTGCGGGGAAAGTACAAAGCATTGAGAGGCTATCCTTCAACCTAAAAAATTAACCAAATCAAGTTTTGAACAAGTCTCTCAGATCGTAAATATTTTTGACCATGCCATAAAGTAACATGGCGATAAATAGATAGAGATCTTACTTGAGAGCTTATCGCAAAATTTTGTAGGAGAATTTGCCGGATGATTACACACAAAAGGCCCGAAAACGATTAATTTTTTCCCAGAGTTAATATGGGCTAAGAGAACACCTTATCAAGTGCCAGTTATATTGTTGGGATGGCAAAAGAATCGATAGGTTTTTTAAATATTGACTGAATTTTTATAAATTATTGAAAATGCTTAAAATTGTTTCTTTAAATACCTTGAAATCTAATAAAGTAAAAAATAATACTTGATAAAATCCGTTTTAAAATTGCCAATCAAAACCTGTCGTGTAAATATTTCAGCAAGTTTTGGTTTAAATAATAGTTTTTTTAATACTCAGAAGGATTTCTTATTACCTGCTGAGCACTAATGCTATCGAAGTTGTACTTCCTTGTAAGTTGCGATGGTTTATGGTTCTTCATCGTAGACAACAACACCAGTGTATTACTTCATTATTCATAAGTTCTAATATTGATTGAATAAAAATGTGAATTGATGTTTTAAAACCAAAATTTTGGTTTAACAATAAACAAAATGTTTTGCAGTTGCGCTGGTGGAACATTGTTTTCTTTGTACTACCTACCCAGCGTTCAGGTCCACAACTGGATGTTTGTGGTGTAAAAACCACAAACAGAAAGTTGTGCCAGCTGTTTAACCTTTCGACTTTTTCAGCTGGGGTCAACAACAAGCTGTACTGTCCTAACGTGTCCTAATAGGACGAAACAGGTCTGTCGACACTTGCTTGTTGATTGACTTGACCATTCTTACTATATGTTAATAAACAAAATCTTTAGAAAAGTAACAATGTTAAGACGTTAGACGCTGCAAAACAAAAATCTTAGTTTTTTCCAAAACAATTTTTTTTGAACTTGAGAGTTTTAGCAACAGAAACAAGCAGGGGGCATCAATTTTCAAACAAACGTCAAGCATTAAATGCAGTTTCTTCATGTGACCGCAAGACTCTACTGCTCTTTTCAAAATTTTTTTATTTAAATTTTTAATTGTAATGAGAGGGGCATGTTTTTCTGACATTTTTAGCATAAATTTTTTCTGTTTTGAAAATTGACACTTTTTAGGAGACTGAACACCAGAGGGCCGCATTGCAACCGGAAAGTGGAAAATGAACAGTTGGAATTCTTCTTTACTTCTGTTACACTGTTAACCACTTTCACAATTAAGGGCAGCTTAATATTTGTAGACCTCTTTATCGTAAAATTTAACCTAACCAAAAACTAGATCAGTGGTTTCCAACAAGGAAGGCTTTTTTTCTTACGAAAATTTCATGAATTCAGGGAAGGAATTTTTGGTTTCAAAATTTGCCGTCAATTATTTTATTTTATTAGTTTAAATGGATTGTTCATATTGTTTTACTCCTATCAGTAGGTGACTGCCGATCCGACATTTTTGTAACAAACAGAGGAACTAAGATAGAGATAAACAAACTATGAGTTTTCGGCCTTAAAGTCCGGTAATTTTGACAAACTTTTGTAAATTAAAATTCAACATTTGAGCCACCTCCTGTAACAAAGAGGCTGGTTTTGCAGCCAACAACTTTGTGAAACATTGTAACAAACATTTAAATTTTATACTGAATGCTTTCTTTTTTTTATCGCAATTAATGGACAGTGTAAATTGAAGCCGTTTATTTTACCACTCTCGACTGTTTTCTATCTTGAACACGTGTGTAATCTTTACGTGATTTGAATTATTCCATAAATCAACAACTAATAATTGTAAATTAGGAGCAGCGATTAAGCGATTAACTTAACAAGTTGCATAACCTGAAATTTTGAACCATTAAACCGAACACTTACCCGTAATCAAAGCAAACTTAGATCATTACCATCATCATTATATTGGTTGTTCTTGTTATTATTACTGTTATTATCTATAAATTGTTAGTAGTAGTTTTATTAAAATCATGTGAATACATTCAGCTGAAACAGAAAAAAACAGTTTTTTCGTCACTAAAAGCAAAACAAAAGAAACCTTTATGGAAGGAGATCGCTCAGGCTTCCTAACTGTGATCATTATAAAAAAATGTTTAGCTTTACTTTAGACGCCAAAGGCTGCTTCTTGCTCAAAAAATTGAAAACAACAAATCCTACCATATGCTTAGTGGAAAAAAAAGATTTAAAATAAAAAAGAATTGCATAGAAATGTATAATAGACTTCTGGTTTAAACGGTAAAATATATCGCAAAACTCAGCACAGTCGAAACAAAATTAAGCGAAAAGTGCCAACCAACGGTTTGAGGCAGATAACTTGTTTAACACGCCATCTTGACATTTTTAAACTTTGGAATTTGTTCAAACAGTGCCCATAAAATCATACAAAAAATTGATTTCAATTGATTTGTTTAGTAAAGGTGGCTGAAGTGTTTAAAAACAACAAATATACTCTTGATCAACAGCAGCGACACTCGAGCATTTGTTTAAAATTTCTGTTTGTTTGTGTGTAACCATTTCTCTGTTTACTTGATGATTGTACGATTTTAAACTTTAGTGAATACAGATGAAAATATCGGTCCGAAGCAAGACCCGAATCACCTGGTGTCTAGTTGGAATTCTTTTTGTTGTTTTCATTCTGAATATTTGCAGCGTAGTGGATGGACGCGCGTAATCTCTGAGTTGTAGAATAGCAGTTTACCAGAAAATTTCTAATTTCAACAGAGGTAATAAGCAAAAAAAAAACTATGAATAGTAATATTGAAAGAAAATTGAATGAAGTACTTAAAGCAGTTGGCAATATCTCAGAAATAATTGAAAAGCTAAATGAAAAACTAGAAAACTTTGATCGGCGCATAACTAAATTGGAATATCTAGTTGAAGATAAAATCTCTAAATTTCAACAGGAACTTAAAGCAAAAGCAGATGACAGCGCTTTGAACGAACTGCATTTAAAAATACATAAAATTGAACAGCAACAAGTTGATCAGCGTGCTAAAGATGTTATGCAGGAGTCGTATGAAAAGCGATTTAACTTATTAATTAATGGAATTGAAGAAACCGACACGAGTGTTTGGGAAAAGCGTGAAACTACCTTACAGCTAGTGCAAAATTTTATGAAACGTGGTTTGCAAATAAAAGATTCTTATGCTATAATGCTTGCCGATTATCATCGCTTGCCCCAACATCCAATCCTCAAGAATGGCATAAAGGTAAACCGACCTATAATTATTAAGTTAACTAATTCGAACGACAAGCGTTCAATATTTGGTAGCTTGAAAAACTGGAAGCAATTTAACAATGCAAGAAAATTGAACCTGCAAAACTCTGTGTATATTACAGAACATTTGCCCAAGCAATTTCAACTTGAGCGTAAAGCTTTATTACCTGCTTTTAAAGAGGCCAAAGCTCTGAAAAAAAAAACAAGCTGGAGACCAGAAAATGGCCACTACTGCTTATATATAGATAACGTTAAAGTATCTGCAGAAAGTGATTATCACTGTTGAATTTTTACGTGTTTCATATACAATATGCTTATATATATTTATGTTTCGTTTATATACAAAACTGCCGCTCTTCAATTATATACTTTCAATTGTTTAAGATAAACGGTAGCCTGACGCTAATAAATTTCTGTAATAATTACTATAGCCTTTGTACTTATTTGGATATTTATCTCGCTCATTCACTGAACAATTATTTTAGCTTGTAGATTACCATTTTTACTAATTTACTCAAAAATAAGCTGCTTCTGTATCGGCAAAATCAAATCTCGTTTTCCTAATGAATAGCTTACATTGGACTGTGCAAATCTGAATTAGTGGTCGTCCTCCCTGAGTCTCGAACCAGTTTTTTTTGTGCTAGTTAATATTGCAACTTGATTGCATTGTCTGCCTCACATCAATATATTTGTTGTTTTCTCACTCTGGTCACTGTTAGCTGGCAACTGCTGAGTTTTTTTTGCGCGACTGACGTCATGTGTGCAGCTATTAATTGCTGTGATTCTGATAGTCAAGCAGTCACCATCGACTTAAACCAACAAAACTTAACTGATTTTATTTCTAAGTCTCTTAGTTCCAATGTTAATCCCTGCGACTATTTTGACTTAAGTAGATTGAATAATATTACTAAAAAAGATTCCTGTCATCTATTTCTTCATCTAAATATATCTTCGCTTCAAGCACATTTTGATGATTTATTTGATTTTCTTTCACAATTAGACCAGCCTCCCAGTATTGTGTTTATTTCGGAAACCCGTATAAATGTTGAACCTTCTACAAACATTACTATTCTTGGTTATACCTTTATTCATTGTCCTTCCCCAACAAAAGTTGGTGGTGTTGGTGCATATATTTCTGATCATTTAAACTTCACAGTTAATGAAACCCTTAAACTTGGAGTCAACGGTTGTGAAGATCTGTGGTTGAACATTAGTTTTCCAAACATAAAATCCCCGTATATTTTTGCTGTAATCTATCGTCATCCTCACAACAATCATTCTCAATTCTATGATGCGCTTGATGAATCACTTCAGATGCTAAACCGTTGTAATAAGAACGTTATTATTATGGGTGATGTCAACATAAACATGTGCAGCGATCAGTATAGCCCTTTATTGCACCAATATTTGGATACGCTTTACAGTAACGGATTTACGTGCTGCGTAAATAAACCCACTCGCATTGCAAGCTCGTCTCAAACAGCAATCGACCATATAATAACCAACATAGTTAAGGAGGAAATTACCCCTGGAATATTAAAGTTTCACATCTCTGACCACCTTCCTATCTTTTGCTCTATCTCCTCCTTATTGTATACCCCTCCAATCATAAAAACCAACACAACATACCGCAATATTAATAATGTTGAAGAAGATGCATTTCGCCATGACCTACACCATACTTTAGAACCAATAGTTTATGAATTCACTAATCTACCAATAACATCAACAAATTTTGATACGCACTTTAATAACTTAATAGCAAATATAGAAGCAGTTATCGATAAACTTGCACCAATGCAAACTGTTTCTAGAAAATGGAGGCGTTTAAGTCAAAAGCCTTGGCTGACAAGAGGTATAATTACTTCTATTAAACATAAACAAAAGCTATACCGCACTTACTTTTTAACGGGTAATGCCTTTGAAAAACAATTTTTTAAAAAATACGCTAACAAATTAACAAGAGTTAAAAAATTGTCGAAAAAAATGTATTACACGGAATATATTCATAAACATAATACCAATCCGAAAAAAGTGTGGCAAATAATTAATTCACTTATTCCTCGTAAAACCGTTAACTCTTTCGTGAAAAACATTAACGTCGATAATAAATTTATTGCTCATCCATCTGATATAGCAGAAGAATTTAATAAATATTTTGTGAAAATCGGGAATAGTTTAGATAAAAATATGGAAAATCAAAACAACACCAATTACTCCGCTTACTCGACGACGACGACGACGACTCCGCTTATCTCAAAAACCCAGTTTTAAACTCTATTGTCTTAGAACCTCCAACGGCTAACGAAATTTTTTACATGTTACTTTCAACAAACCCGTCTAAAGCTTGTGGATGTGATAACATTAGTAATTTTTTTTACGTATAGGAGCATTTGTTCTAGCACCCATATTAGCTGTCTATTTTGGAAAAGCTCTTGAACTTGGTATTTTTCCTCATATCTTTAAAACTGCCAAAGTGATTCCTATTTTTAAATCAGGTAATAAAGATAATAGGAAATTATCGCCCAATTGCCTTACTTCCTAACTTATCAAAAATTTTTGAAAAATTAATAAAAAATTGCTTTACTAAATTTTTTTGTAAAAACAAGATTTTATATCCTAATCAGTACGGCTTTAGAGAAAACCACAGTGTAATCCACGCCTTGATGGACATACTAACTAATACCTATGATGCCATAAACAACAAACATTACTCCGCTTTAATATTTATGGATTTTCGTAAAGCTTTTGACACAGTCTGTCACAAAATTTTACTAGACAAATTGTATTACTATGGCATAAGAGGCCCAGCTCATTCACTAATCGAAAATTATCTCTATAGAAGACAACAATTCGTAACTATAAACAATGCATCTTCTTCATATAAAGCTATTAATATCGGTGTTCCTCAAGGCTCAATTCTTGGACCACTTCTCTTTTTAATCTATATCAATGACCTCCCCAATGCTCTTCATACCAACCCCCGTTTATTCGCTGATGATACTTGCTTGTTTTTAAATCACTCTTCCTTTTCATCACTGGAACACATCTGTGCAATCGAAGTGTTTCGCCTAAAAGACTGGTGTAATGCAAACAAAATTCAAATTAACTCACAAAAATCGTTTATACTACCAATATCTCCCAAACTTAACGTACGTAGTTTAAATCTAAATCTTCCTTACGGAAATTCCAAAATAAATTCTACCCGAATATGCAAATACCTCGGAGTATTATTAGATGACAAATTAAATTTTAAACCTCACATTCTTCAACTTGAAACTAAGTTAGCTAAGGCAGTTGGAATCCTTAGCAAATTACGACATATTCTATCGTTATCTGTTCTTAGACTTCTTTACTTTCTTTGATACACCCTCATCTACTGTATGCTCTACCGATCTGGGGAAGTACGTTTCCATCCTATTTTAAGAAACTTCAATGTCTTCAAAATAAATCCATTCGTATAATTTTCAACATTTCACTAAAAACATCCGTTTCGCCATATTATTACAAACTAAAAATCTTAAAATTAGCAGACTTACATATTTATGAAATTGCTAAAATTATGCACCAGCACTCCCGAAAAGCACTGCCCGATTATCTTTCTTTCTTCTTTACTACAACCCGCCAAATTCATAACCTCCCTACCAGATCTCACTCTAATAATACTTTATATCTTCCTAAATTCTCTACGTCCCGTTGCCAAAGATCAATAAAATTTCAAGGAACAAAAATTTGGAACTCTATCCCTATTGAACTACAAAATCAATCATTTCATAAATTTAAGATTAATTTTAAATTCTTTTTATTACAATCATACTGTTGACAACCTACTAACCTACAATCCTTGCAAATATTTGCTGTGCACTAATAACCCATTAGTTTTTTTGATGACTGCTTGACTTGATGACCTTAACCGGTCCCTTCGCAGTCTCCGTCGAGATTGTCATTTTTTTCATTATTATTTATTCTATTTATTTATCTTCATTTATTTATCTTATTATTATTATTATTATTATTGTTATTATTGTTATTTTTTTTATTTTTTTTATTTTTTTCTTTTCTTATTTTATCGTATTTATAAATGTGTTACCAATTGTCGTACACTGTTGTTTTGTCGAATAAGTATATTAACTGTGTTTCTTTTTACGTTCTTTGTTTCCACAATCCCCGTAAATAAATTGGTCTGTCTGTTTGTCTGTCTGTTTGTTATCAGCGACCATATTGTATAAATTTGAAGAAAGGAGGCCGCATAAGTTAAATACCTAAAAAAATTGTGTAATCACTTTGAATCTGTCTCTGTATTTGTTGCCAAAAACAAGTGATTTCTAAAAGAAAAAAGGTCTTCACTTTGAATTTCACTCGAAATTTTTGTCTCTAAATTGAACTAATCTCAAAAAAAAGATCTCTTTAATTCTGACTCGAATTTTTTGATTTTTTCCCCTAAAAGTACTGATTTTGAGTTATCAGCAGTAGCTATTGACACACGGTTCTATTGTCATAGAGGCGGCACATAAAACTCATGGATATCGCAGGTTCCCCACCTCTGAGTCCTAGACTTTTATAAAAACAAATGGATTTTAGGATTTAAATTCATTATTAATAAAATGGTGTGCTTCGGAACAGGCATATGACAAATACTTATTTCAAGCCCTTAAACCAATGAATAAAAAAAATTTATGTAATCTTTTAAAAAGTAATAAACATACAATCTGTTACACCTACTCTGCGTTTCAAGAAAAATTTGATGTTTTTGTTTTATTAATATTGAATAAAAGTTCCATTATTTTGCAATTTTCAGTGTTTTTTAACATTTGTTTGGTGAACAAGTTTTTTTATAATTTCATGTATTTTACTAATATTCCTAGCCACTCAAGAATTGAATTTGCATACGATTAATTCTGAAGATAACTATAACAGCAAAATTACCACTACATTTATGTGCAAAAAACATATGCTTAACCTGAAAAGTGAACTGATGACTATTTGTCCTCGAGTCAGTTGCCCTTGTCGTAAGCAACACTAACTCGCATTATTATTTTCTACGGCAGTGGTTTCCAAATCTTATTCAAGTCACCTCAATTTTCAAAAAAGTTAAAGTTTTTCATTTGTCACAACTCGGAATAACAAAAGAAGATCAAACAAAATCACTCAAAGAAAACAAAATAAAACTATTCAATTTGGTTTAAGCTGGTAAAATTTATAATGCAATACTTTTGGATGAAGAAAAATTTGCGAAAAAACCGTTTTCCAAATTAAAAAAGTTTATTTGTGACACAATTTCGCAAGTTTAAATTAAGAATCATCAAACCTATTAAATAAATAAAAGTTCTAGTAACAAATAGCAGGTGACTCCAAAAAGCTTTTTAACAACTCTTTGGAGTTAGGAGTCATGGTTTGATAATAATCAGTCATTTACGGTTTATAGTGAGATAATACTGCACGAACAGAAAAACACCTTGCGAAAAATCAATTAAAAAAAGTTTTTAATATAAATACTGTTACCAGGGATAGTACTTAGTTTTTCTAAATCAACTCAACAAAAACGAAAAATTACTCATAAAAATTTTAAATAAATTAAGCATCTTTTAATAAAGTTGGAAAGTTGGCACACTGTGGTAAAAAATGGGTTTAATAAATTGATCGAAACCTAAGTTACTTTCTTTTGCGAAAATCAATAAATAAAAAAGTTCGCTCACGAAACATTCTTAAATCTGAAATAAATTCTATAACTAGGGCTACTGCATATTTTTATGGAAGAAAATTTGTGATTTCAGTGTTTAAACTAAAAACAGTTTGCTTTTTCTGATTTATGAGTTGAATATTAGTCATCAGATTGCAATAGACCGCCTACTATCTTGTAAAAGTAAACTGTTGAACTATCTTTACATTTCCATTTACACAAAATGTTTAGTTTATTAATATGTAAGTAAAGTTGCATTTAAGTTGATAGCGAGTTTAAAAATTAAGAACTTTAAAAATTTAAGCAAAGTATTTGTCATAGAGATGAGATAATAATTTTGTAAGATATGGTCGATGTAAATGTAGACCTTAAGACCTTAAGTAGACCTTAAGCTGCTAAAAAAATTTAAAGATTTTTTTGAAACACCAAAACGCTATTGCCCAAAATAAAAGTTTTGAATAATATAATTTTTAGTTCGATCAAAAATCAGATGAATTTAAACAAATCATTTTTTTCTCTAATTTATTTAAATCGACGACTGGAATAAAGCAGTTATCCAAGTTTTCACCTTCTTGGACCATTTCAATTGGTCAAGTCTTTATATCAACTCACACGCTGTCTCTGTGATTCTTCGTGACATAGCCAAAAAAATGTTTAAATAATATCAATCTGATAACTTTACGATTGTTTTTTGCCGTTGACAAGATTTATTCATCGATCGTTGTCGTTTGAAAGGCATCCACTCCAGGTCAGACACAAGCAGAACTGGGGCCCAGGGTTTATCTTTTTACTACCCCAGACAGCTGCACTGCCTGAATCAGATGCTGACAGTGGAGTTATTAAGCCAGCATCGAGTTTCGTCATCCAAAACCGTCAGACCTCGTGCTCCATGTGGTGCTTAATCTTTTATTCATCGGTAGTTGAACTTTTTTACCTAGCTACGTATATAGAGAGCAAAAAAAATAAGGAAGTTTCAGAAAGAAAGAAATGATAAGGAAGAGGAACTAAAAAAGAATAAAGTAGATATAAGTTCGTTGGCATTTCTTCAAAACTCTTTTCAGCCAACAAAAAGGAAAATGTGAGTAGGTTCAAAACCTCAATAGCGCCAATAAAGGGAAAAGTTAACTTCGTGCAAAGCAATAAACAAAACTGTCGTTAACAGAAGTAAGCCTATCAAATCAGTAAAATAAATATTAGCAAAATGGAAAAAATTGCAGTTTTTTGACTGCCGTATTAGATAAACAAAGAAAGTAGTGCTTACTGATCGCTCTCTTGCAGTTTAATTGCGGAGTGCGTAATTTGCATTTTCAGCGGATTTTTCCAGAATCCGAGTTTTGTTTCGAATGAGCGTACATACCTCCACATCTCGTCGTTAGTTGTCCTTGAAAAACAAAGTGAGTTGTCCTTGAAGCTGCAAATTTGCGACTTGCACGGGTAGAGCTAATCCTGTACCCGGCCCCCCATGAGCGAGTTATGCAAAAACACTTACCAATACGAGGGTTACAGGAAATATATTGGTCCCGGAAAATCTGTAGTCAAATTCAAGCTATTCAAGTGCGATGTTAAATTAACCAGAAGTGCCAAGTAAAACACCCACCAGGAAAGACTAATGTTACAGCAATTTGAAAGTGGCTGCAGGCCGGATGGTTTATCTTGGTGGGCCGCAGGTTGCCAACCCCTGAGATTGATCAACAACAACATGCTAGTTCTTAGTGTTTCGGTTATTTTTAATCAACTTTCTAAAAAATAAATTTTTTATAGAAAATTTGGCACAAACACACAACTACTTTAACTTGTAAATTGAAAAAATTATTCATGTATAATTATTCATGTATATTTCATGTATATAATTATTTATGTAAATTGAATAAATTATTCTTGTAAATTAAAGAAATATATTCATGTACAAGACAAACAACCTCATCTGCAGCAATTCAACGTCATCTATCAATAAATATGTGATTGTGGAGTTTCGTATACTTGACAAACCGGCAGAAATTTAATCAAACGAATCAACAGTCACAACATTGATTTGCCACTCTGACAAGAAATTTATTTAAAAACACCAAGTTGACTATTTAACGCATAAGATCAATTTTGATAATTGTACAAAATCTTGATCCATTAATGAATATTGACAAACAATCAATGCCACTGTTTTTATTCATCTCCCAGGGCTTTTATGATTTACTTTGACAATACTACTGATTAGTAAATGTTTCAAGTTTTTGTTCTATTATTTTCAATTCTTTAAATCACATTTTTTGTACATACCTAAATTGCTGTTGTATTATTTCAAATTTTTTAAGTCATTTATTTTCTATACGCCCAGATAACGTCGTTTTATTTAGTACGTACATATATTTTGGAAACATTTTATTCTGTTACGTGATAAATTATTCAAACTTAAATATTCAAATTTACAATTAATTAATTAGTTTAATGTAGTTGATTATGGAACAAGTCACAATTTTGAAACTTCTTCAATAAACTATGTGTCGCAGTATATTGGCTTTACTGAAATTATTTAAACCTTCCAAAGTGTCTGCTCCGTGAAACCATTTAAATTTTTTGATTTACAGTAGATACTATAGATGGAAGGAGAAGAGAGCTGGCAGATATGATGAAGCGAAGGAATGTAGACATACTGTGCCAACAAGAAATAAAGTAGAAAGGGAGTAAAGCAAGGAACATTGGAGGTGGATGCAAACTATTTTACAACAGAGCTGATGGAAGAAGAAATGGGATACAGGTAGTGGTGAGGGTGGAACTGGCTGAAAGTGTCCTGAAGGTGAAGAGGGTGTAAGACAAACTAATGGCCATGATGCTGGAGGTAAAAGATTCATCCTAAATATAGTAAATGCGTATGCTCCACAGGTTAACAACAGCATGGACGAGAAAAATGATTTTTGGCAAGACCTGAATGGGTTGATAGAAACTGTATTAAAACAGGAGAGGATAGTTCTTAGTGCAGACCTTAATGAACATGTGGGCGAAGGAAACATAGGGAATGAGGAAATAATGGGGAGGTACGATGCTGGAACAAGAAATAAGAAAGGATCAATGGTTGTGGATTTTGCGGAAAGGATGGATTTGGCGATTGTCAATACTTATTTCAAGAAGAAAGATCAACACAGGGTGACGTATAAAGTGGCGGAAAAAGTACCCAAGTAGATTATGTGATGTGCAGAAGAAGAAACTTGAAGGAAATGTGCGATTGTAAGGTAATGGTAAAGGAATGCGTGGCAAAGTAGCACCGTATGGTGATATGCAAAATGGCTCTTATGGTGAAAAAAAAAAAGCAGAGAAAGTAAAGCCATGTACAGAAAGTTGTACAGAAATGTACAGAAAGTTTCAAGGTCAAGGTTGGACTGTGGAATTCGATTGGAGATTTACAGTGCTGTGGAAACTACAGAGGAATAAAGCTAATGAGCCACACAATGAAAGTATAGGAAGGAATTATTGAAGCCAGGCTAAGGGATAGAGTAGAGATCAGTAAACAGCCATGTTTGCTCTAAGAATGTTGATGGAAAAGTACAGGGAAGGTCAAAGAGAGCTACATTGTGTTGTCATGGACCTAGAGAAAGCTTACGACAGGGTTCCGTGGGAAGAGCTGTGGTACTGTATGAGAAAATCAGGAATAATGAAATAATATGTGCGACTTGTACAAGATATGTACGAGAAAATCAAAACAGTGGTGAAACGCACAATAGGAATTACAGAAAGTTTCAAGGTCAAGGTTGGACTGCACCAAGGATCAGCATTAAGTCCGTTACTGTTTGCAGTGATAATGGACAGGCTAACGGATGAACTAAAGAGAGAACCATTGTGGACGATGCTGTTTGCTGATGATATTGTGATTTGCGAAGAGACCAGGGAAGAAGTGGAGTGGAGACTAGAATCCTGGAGGTATGCATTGAAAAGAAGAGGGATGAAAGTAAGTAGGTCAAAAACCAAATATCTGTGCATAAATGGAGGAAATGACGACGAAACAGTGAAATGGAGAATACAAAAGTGCCAAGAGTAAAGGAATTTAAGTATTTGGAATCAACGGTGCAAGAAAGTGGTAGTTGTAAGAGGAAGATCAAGAGGAGTGTGCAGGTAGGATGGAACGGATGGAGAAAAGTATCGGGAGTAATCTGCGACATGAGGTTACCAGCTAGAGTAAAAGGAAAAGTTTACAGTTCAGTGGTGAGACCAGCAATGGTGTATAAACCTGAGACGGTGGCGGTCACAAAGAAACAAGTGGAAGATATAGAAGTCGCAGAGATGAAAATGGTTGAGGTTTGCTATAGGAGTGACGAGAAAAGACAAGAATAGAAACGAGTACATCGGGGGTACAGTTAAGATAGAACGGATAGGAATGAAGATGAGGGAGGGCAGGCTGAGGTGATATGGACATGTCATGAAGAGAGACCAAGAGTATGTAAGAAGAAAGCTGATATAAAATGGAGTTGCCGTAAAGGAGGAGCAGAGGGAGACCAAGGAGAAGATTTTTGGATGTGATGAAGGAGGATATGGGGGGAGGTTGGTGCAATGGAGATGGACGTTGAAGAAAGGGTGGTTTGGAGAAAGATAATACGCTGTGGCTATCCCTGATTGAAGGGAAAGGCCAAAAGGAGAAGAAGAAGAAGATTTACAGCAGATGCAAGTTGGAAATACCGGGTAGTTCCCAATTAGCATTATGAACAAAAAAAGACACAACAATTATATTTAATCTTGTAAAGGTTAGAAACTTTATTTCACTTATAGCAATGAATATTAGTTAAATGAACATTAAAATGCAACAAAAGTTTTCAAGTAAAATTGCATAAAAATTGCTGCAAAGGAAACGTTAAGTTTGTGTACAAGGTGCTTCTTGCTATAAATATGATATAATAAGATAAAATAATGCTAACAGTGAGATAAATTATATTGTTTTAAAACAACAAAAGTAAAAGTTTAAAGATTTTTGGTTTTGCTTAATCAAAAGTTAGATAAAGTGACTTGTTTTTGATTTATTGAAGTTGACAACTAGAATAATTTAATAATACAAGTTTGCAACTGCCTGCTCTATTTCAACTGCATCAATTTGCAATCAGCTCACGCGTTGTCTCTTTGATGCGTCATAGCACAACCCAAAAAACGACAAAATACTCACGAATTGAAATAGAGCATTAGTATTTTAATTAGTATACAGTAGATAGAAAGTTTGTTTAATACATTAGTATTAAAAAAACTTGAACGATGCCTACGTTAGTTTTGTTTGCAAAGATCAATAAATAATGTTTTTTAAAAAAACGTTTCTTCACAAAAAGCGAACTTGGTTCAAAAATGAATTTTATGTCGACTTAACTTAAAACAATTTTAAAAAAAGAAGTGACACTTAAAGGTTACTTTGTTGATGTAGGGATTTGATGGTTTAAAAAATAAACAAAACATTTTGCTTTTTTTAGATTTATGAATCGAATATTATTTGTCACATAAAATATAAAGTAAAGATTGAACCAAGGCTCCACAAAGTGCGGCCCACTGGCCGAATAAATTCCACTCGCCATAATGGATTCCAATATTTTTCTATCTATTTTAATTTTAATTTTGAAGTAAAGATTTTGCTTCAGTTCACCAAAAAATCAAGTTGACCACCTTTTATTATTATCTTCTAAAGCTAGTTGAAGGTTATTTCAAAAATCAAAACAACGACAAAAAGTAAAATTTTTCAATTTTTCAAATATGGTTTACTTAGTTCTAATTATGGAAAATTATCATTACTTTGTAAAAAAGATTAGATGTTTTTTATTTACTATTTATATTACTACTATTTTTTATTTACTATTTTCTAGAGGGAGGCAGTTGACTAGAAAACCGTATGGTCATTTCGCTGCTTTCCTGTGCTTTCGAAAACTTTTTTTCACATATATTGGTGTATTATGTATATTTTCGCACAAAACAAATAAATTGAATTGAATTGAATTGAATTGAATTGAATTGAATTGAATTGAAGGTATATATTCCTTCACTCTGATGAACATTTGCTCTTCTGATCACGTTAGTTGTTTTATTCATTATTGAGCGTAATCAATTTTTTTTGATTAATTATTTCCATTTATTGAATATTTATTGAACAAATTAAAAGGAAAGTAATGGTTTTTTGAGGATTTTATTAACAAACGAATAACTCAGTATAATAATACTCTACTGACTGATCTCAATTTTTGCATCTGGAAAGTGCATTTCACAAATACTTTTTAATAAAGTCACACTGCTTTCTACAATGAGGTCTCCACTTAACCCATTAACGGTCATTGTCCTTTTTTTGGGACGTAAATTAAAATTTCACTGGAACTTATATTATTGCATATATTTCATTGCTATCTTTTCCCACATTTTAACAATCAAGTATTCTATGTTCTTTGTAAATACCAGATCAAAAAATTTATAATTCTTGACTCTAGAGCAATACAAATATAGCTAATTTTAGCTCTTCGCGGCCTAACTTGCAATATTGTAGCCAATGTCAATGTGACTACAGTCCAGTGAGGGTGTGCTGCCTAATTACTCTTAGGAAAGATAGATAGACAGACTGAAACATAAAATTGATATGAATAAGTCATTATGTGAGTATATTAAATGTTTAACTTTTATGTCCCATTTATGGGACAATGGCCTCATTTCAGGAAAGTGTGTGAATTTCAATTTTTCTCAAATATTCTTTTACTTTTATGGTAACTGTTGAGAACTTTAGTTCCTAAATATTGAAATACCTTTGCAATAACCTTTTTATGTAGTCGGCAGCGTGGTGGAGTGGTTAAAGCACTGGGCTCGTGACCAAGACTGTATCGGTTCATTCTTTTTTGTTGTTGGGAAAGACACTTTACAGCACATTCCCCTGCTTGGTGGTCCTGGCAAGCAGTTCTAAATTACAGTCATATCTCTATTAAATTACAAGCGGACAGCAATATCTTGGTATTTCCGGAAGCAGGTCGGGGTAATTGCCTACCCTATGTATTAGCACCTCCGTCGCTTTCCTGCAAGTCAGGAGGATAAGTATAGAGATAAAATAAATGCACATTTTACAGAAATTTTAGCTGTTTTGCAAATGTATTAATAAATGTACCATGTTTTGTAAACGTGGCATGACTACTGAAGAAATTCACAGAGCACTTGCAGAATTGAAGGATGACGACATTGAAGGCGTTTCTGTTGCAATTATTCCACTCCCTATGGATGTTCTTACGGATGAAGAGGATGTAAATGATGAAAATATTCCTGAAGAGACTATCTTTCAGGAACCAGCAGAAACTTTAGAACTAACAGGCTACCAACTTTCTCAAGTAAATGAAGATGAGCCTTCAACATCTGCAATCCGGCATAAACGGAAGAAAAAAGATCCTAACGTAGATCCCAAATGGGAAAAATGTGAACCAGAGTACAAAAGTGAAATGATGACTCCCTCAAAAAATTCTTACGAGAAGTTAGAAAGCCTTCAAGGTAAAAGTACTATGGAGATTTTTGAACAATTACTATCTGATGTACTTGAACTTATGCTGCAGCAAACATTGACTTATGCTTTACAAAAGAATGATCCACAGTTTACACTTGAATTGAATGAAATCAAAACATTTATGGGAATTCTTCTCTTCAACGGGTATCATAAACTGCCACAGCAAAACATGTACTGGGAGCAGAGCCCAGACGCTGGGATACCATTAGTATATAATGCTATGACAAGAAAAAAATTTAAAACGATAAAACGGTATCTACATTTGAATGACAATGCTATGATTGATGCTAGTGACAAAATGTATGAATTGAGACCATTTTTAGATGCCCTAAACACAAATTTTCAAAAGTTTGGCATTTTTCACTCTCATTTGTCAATTGATGAAATGATGATAAGGTACTATGGGATGCATTGCGCAAAAATGTTTATAAAAGGAAATTCGGGTATAAATTCGGGTATAAATTTTGGTGTTTGTGTAGTGAAGATAGATATTTATACAACTTTGCACCTTACCTTGGTAAAGAAAACGAGCCCAACAATGAACCTCCTGGAATAAGAGTCATAAAAACCTAACCTCAATTATTCCAAAAGAAGAGGCCTCCAACGATGAAATTTTCTTTGATAATTTCTTTGCGAGCATCGAAGTTTTAAAGCATTTAGGGGACAACTCACTGAAAGCAACTGGTACTAACAGAGAAAATCGTACCAAAAAGTGCCCTCTAATCTCTTCTAAAGCAATGAAGAAAACTACGGAAAGAGGGTTTATCGATTATAGGTTTGATCGGGAAATTCGAATCTTAGTAGTCAAGTGGCATGACAACACTCCCGTTTCTATTGCTACCAATTACAGTTCTGTGTATCCAGTTGGAAATACCACCAGACATTCACATAAATTGAAAAAGAAAATTGCTATAAAAATTTCAAAAGTTGTATCTAAATATAATAAATCAATGGGAGGAGTTGACCTTCTAGATAAACAGGTCTCTCTATATAGAACAAGGATTCGCGGAAAGAAGTGGTGGTTTCCAATTTTTACTCAAATGTTGGAAGTAGCTGTTGTAAATTGCTGGAGAATACATAACATTGTAAATAAAGATGAGAATCTTACTCTGCTAGAAACCAGAAGAAGGCTAAATTTAGCATTGCTTTCAAAAACATCGTCTTCCAACGGACATCGTCCAGAACCACAGAGGAACATATTAAGAAGAGGAAGAGTAAGTGAAGAAGTTAGATATGATTCTGGGAGTTATTTTGTTGCAGTAATTCAAACTCAGAGGCGTTGTGCACAGTGTGGAAAGAAGGTCAAAAGAATTTGCAGTCGATATGATGTTCCCCTTCATGATGCATGTTTTGAAATATTTCATACTAAATAATATCAAGGTCATAAATTACAATACACCAGAATCATAAAATTTTCAAATGTAAAAGGAAAATAAAGTTCACTCTACAATTACAATTACGTATTTAAAAAGAAATTGCATTCGAGTTCTTTTTACATTGCTTTGTGAATTTTTTTATAAACATTATATTTAGAATAATGGCGTGATTTTTCATTGTTTTGTATTACTTTTTATCACATTATTGGGAGTAAATACCTTCATTTTGTTTTAATAAAGGAAGAGAAACTCAGTTTTTGTTTCCCAATCTAAAAATTCTACAATATTACGCAATAAATAGCGGTTAATGATGCACAAATGGTAATAATACATTATCGCAGGCAATACCCTGAACCAGGGCCAACGTCCCATAAATAGGACACCTCGTTTCGAATACAAAATGAATTGCGATTTTTTCAAAATTCTTACAGTATACTTCTGAAGTCATCAGAAGATGGGAACAATCTATTTTTTTCAAAAAAACTTACCACTCTAATTCCGGCCCGTAATGGGATAATACAAAATATTAATCATCCCAATAACATTTAAAACAATTAACTGATACCAACTTCGCTACGGTTTTATTACTTACGAGGTAATTTTTCGCAAAACAAAATTTAGTTAAAATGTTTAAATTCTGCATAAAATTAATTCAATGTTACGTGTGTTTTTAATAAGAAATTTTTGAAAGAATTATTTATTGGAATACAGGGTGTCAACAAAGTCTGGCTACATAGAAATTTTACTATTTTTTTATTTATGTTATTTTTTATCCTCAGATGGAATGATGGCTCTGTCTAAAGAAGAAAGAATCGAGTTGATACTCTTCTTTCTTTTTTAGACAGAGCCATCATTTGATCTGGGGATGAAAAATAACATAAATAAATAAAATAGTAAAATTTCTATGTACCCAGATTTTGTGGACACCCTGTATACATATGAAAAAGCATTATAAAGCTTAAATGTTTTCAATTATAAGAATAAACATTTTCGATTCTTAGTATTAGAACATTTTTATGATTTACGAGAAAAAAGTGATCAAAAAAATTATTAACTTATAATTGATCTTAAATGTCTACATTTAATAAACGAGTTAGTGTAACTCTAATCAACTTTTTGTATCAGACTTTACTTAAAAAAACCGTAAAGTGCTTAAGTTGTCATGAAAAATTTCTGTTTTGTCTCTGTCTTCTGTTATTTTCTTTATTTTGCAACATCACAAAGCAATGCAAGTTTGAATAATTTGAACGGTAAGTTAAGTTTTAGTAATAAAAACAGATTAGTTTCAAGCAAAGTAATTTTAAAGCATTTTAATCTTTTTGTTTTTGTAAACTACTTGTGCAATGTCCGCAAAAGGACTTGATGTTTTTGTTTATTTTTTTCAGAAAAACATAAATTTGGTTTAGTTAGAAAATCTTTAAAATAACGCAGAAAAACTTGGGAGCAAAATTTTCTAAATATACCTAATTTTAACTTGGTTGACTTTTTAAGATTATCATAAAAACACAACTAATTTTTAATTATTTAACTTTTGAACAAGTTCAATAATAAAAAATAATTTTTTGTTCTATCAAGATTGTAGAAAAATATTCTCGTAAAACAAAAACAAACAAAAAGGTTTAAAAATAAACTTAAATCAACTGGTGAAGCTGAATGACCTTGTACAAAATTTTTCAATTACAGGCAAGTTTTAAAGTAACTATAATAAAAAAATTAGGTTAAAATTATTGTAATAAAAGGTTGTAGATCAATTAGCCAAGCGGAATAAGCTAGCACGAAGTTTTACAATTACAAATAAGTTTATCGGTTTGTCACAATGAAAACTGTGATGAAATTTATAATTGATTGAAATTGACAGTAAAGACTATTTCGTTATAGGTAGAAGTGACTTAAAAATGCGGCAACTATAACTGTATCCGCTGTTCCTATGAATACAGCGGTATTTACGCAAGTTATTTGCAGCAATTTTTATTTTCATGTGCAGAATCAACTTTAAAAAAGACTTTGCTATACTTTATTTTAATTTTTTTGTAAAATTTGAAGCAATACAAGATCTTGGACACTTTCGTGCCAGTCAGAAGGATAAATTGATATGAAAATAAAATGAAAAACATGACAAAACTAATTTGTTTTTCTTTCTTTTAGAACAGTTATATTTTACACAATTTCAGATATATTTAAGACATTAGTTCTTGAAAATTTTTTAGTTGAATCTGTCAAATGTACTTAATACCATAATTTTTTGTATATATTTTATCTATCAAGTCTCAAGCTATGCTTGGCGACCTTGGTTTTAAAAGCAAGGTAATACTGTATCATTAACGTCTTTTTTAAATTGGACACTTTTTGATATATTTTTTCCTGGGACACTTTATGATTTTTAGACACATTTTGGTTTTGAGACATTTCTTCTTGAGACACTTTTGTTCTTGAGACCGACACTTTTTGATCGTGAGAGGAGACAGAATTTTACCCTAGAATACACAAATCGATATTAATAAGACAGTCAAATCCTAATTTAAATCTTTAATTACTGTATATGTAAATAAAACATCATTTTTACTTAACCCTCAAAGGAGAGAATTTTTTTTTGGGAGTTGTTTATGTATGATGTTGTTTTACAAATTAAAGCAAGACTTTATTTAGTGACAAAATCTTTCACTTCAAGTATTGCTAAAACGCTGCAACAGCTGTCCATTAGGTACAAAATTCAACAATTTATTTTTTCTGAACTTTGCTTAATTTCAATAATGAACTCAAACCGTTTTGCATTTATTTTGCATGTTTAAAAGTACTGGATAATTTCAATCACGTTAACACTTCTAATGTTTGTGAAATTATTTTACTAGTACGTCAAATTTAACATTAAACACACATCATATTTTACAAAACTTAAAAAAAGTAAAATGTTTAAATCAAAGCATATCAGTTTCACTCTTGTGGAACTTAGAGAAACAGTTCTTGTGCCTATCCAATCATCACCAGATAAACCACGAGATCGGTATTCATCAAACTCATAATTCGAATTGCATGATGCACAATGTCACAAATGGTAATCTTTAGTGCCATCAGTCCTACGACTCCGTATATATCTAGCATCTTGTCATCGGCCTGTGCGATGCATAATACCGCTTCTACCAATCTTCTACTTCTACCAATTAATACACTTGGCAGAAGCCACAACTATTAGATTTATTTTTTATATAACCAGCTCTGCAACAAGGCCTGGTTAAGCAAACTGTCCATAATTAGTGTTAAAACCATGCAGGGGCAGTGAGCTTGAGTTCGGCGTGCTTGATGCACAATGCCACAGACGGTACTCATTATTGCTATCTATACTATAACTCATATGTTATCTTTATTTGAGTCATTATCTTGTAAAAAGTCATCATCATTTTCTTATCAGCAGCAGAAGTATTTGTCGGCAGTGTGGTTGAGTAATTAAAACGCCGTGCTTATGATCAACGTGGTCTCGGTTCAAAACCTACTCGCGCCATTCTATCGCACTTTCCTATGTTTAGTGGTCTTGGCAAGCAGTTCTAAATTTCAATCATATATCTATAAATTACAAGCGGACAGTAATATCTTGGCATCTCCGGAAGCAGGGCGGGGTAATTGTCTATCTATGTATTAGCGTCTCCGTCGCTTTCCTGCGAGTCAGGAGGATAAATATGGAGCTAAAATATATTGGGTTGAGGAATATGTTTGTAGCATTTTTATATTTTCTTTTATTTTACAATGATTTTTTACTACTTGGCAAAATGTATATATTCATTTGATAGAGCTCATTCTACTGCAAAAACTATGCTGATCGTCTTTTTGAGTATTTTGAGATTTTATTATTTGTGAGGCTTACATATGGAATATCCAGGGGGTAAAAAGCAACATTTTCGACACCTGCTATTCTTCGCTTTTCATCGAGGCCAAACAGCTGCTGAAGCAGCCCGGGACATTTGCATGGTATACGGGGAAGGTGTCATAGGCGAATCTACGGCAAGAAAATGGTTTGCGAAGTTCAAAAATGACAATTTTGACATCGACGACACGCCCCGCAGCGGAAGACCTTCTGAATTTGACGAAGGGCATCTCAAAGCACTTTTGAAGGAGGAAAGTCACCAAACAAGTCGTGAATTGGCCGAAAAAATGAACTGCGAATAAAAAACGATTCTCAATCATCTTCATTCAATGGGATTTGCCGAAAAATTGGGAGTCTGGGTGCCTCATGAGCTTAGCGAAAACAACAAAGAAAATCGCCTTTAAATTGCTTCTCAACATCTCACCAGCCATCGAGCAACACGCGGTCACAAACAGCGCTTTTTGTACCGAATCGTCACGGGAGATGAGAAATGGTGCCTATATATAAATATGAAGCAAAGAAAGGAATGGGTGGCTCCTGGAGATACGCTAAAGCCGAGAGTTAAGCCTGATCTCCATTCAAAGAAGACCATGATCTGCGTTTGGTGGGAGTGGGAGGGCATGGTGCACTGGGAAATGCTTGAAAGGAATGCCACGGTCAACAAGGAGCTCTACATAGTCCAGCTACATCACATGAATGAGGCTATTTGACTGAAAATACCCCATCGACAAGGCCAAACCATACTTCATTACGACAACGCCAGGCCTCATGTTGCACAAGTCGTCAAAGCCGCACTCCAAGAGCTCGAATGGGAGGTCCTTCAGCATCCACCGTATTCTCCGGACCTTGGACCCTCGGATTACTATCTTTTCCACTCTTTGCCAAACCAAATGAGGGGCGTTACCTTCGACAATGAAGAGGACCTTAAAAACTGTCTCAACAAATTCTTCGATACCATACCCGGGGATTTTTGGCGGAACGGCATCGAAAAATTGGTCGAGAGGTGGGAGGAGGTCGTAAACAGCAAAGGAGAATACATAATTTATTAATTTATAGCCATAACTTTCATTTTTGTTTAAATAAAAATTTTTGATAAAAACGCTAAGAACTTATTCCTCAACCTAATATGAATCATTATTTTTTTTGTCATCATCATCATTTTTACTACCAGCAATTGCACCCCAGTTTCTCTTACCATGCAGCCTGATATCCATCTTCCTTTCTTGGGTCGTAGACAATTTTTTAGGTATTCTGGAGTCGAATTTATACAGTTTTAGTTAAAGTTGGGGTTGGAGTCAAAAATTGTTGAATAGGTGGAGTCGGAGTCGGAAATGAAACCGGAAAAAATAATTTAGCACAGATTTTTACAACTTCACAACTGTAGGAATCTGAGCTAAGTACTCTGAGCCAAAAGTATACAACAAAAATAAACTTTCACCGTTCTGTGCAATCCCTACTTATCTTGGGGTAAAACTGGACAGATCGCTCACGTTTTGTCACCATCTAGTAGCATTGAGCAAAAAACTATCCTCGCGCGTCACACTGCTGAGGCGACCTCTAGACTCAGGATGGTGCGCTAATGCCAAATCTCTGCGCACAGCTGTCTTATCTCTGGTCTACTCAACAGCGGAGTACTGCTCACCAGTCTGATGTCGCAGCACTCACACTCGCTTCATAGCCAGTGTTTTGATTGACGCATTGGGCATAGTCACTGGATGCTTGGGTCCCTTACCCAACAAACCACTTACCCATATTTGTGGGCATCCAGCCAATTGAGCTTTGCCGACTGGGAGCGACACTCTTCTTGGGTTATTGTGAAATCCTGGACCCTGATTATATCCTGTATGGTCTTTCAAATGGGTTCTGAAATGCTCGCCAAGAGCAACTAAGATTAGGACGTCCGTCCGTGCCGGAATCTTTTAAACACCCTTGCCGGACCTGGCATCAGCGTTTCGCAGTGGAAGAATTAAAAATGGAACCCAGAGTACTGCGAGAATACATCCCAGGCTCCTTATTTTTAAAACCATGACTGGTAACAGTTCTGTTGGGATAAGCTTGTCCCAAACAGCTTGGGTTAGGCTCAATCGCTTCCGAATTGGTGTTGGGTGATTTCATTCGCCTATGCACAAATGGGGTTTTGCTCCTTCATCGAAATGCAAGTGCAATGCCTCTAAACAAACCGCAAACCACGTTCTAATAGCGTGCCATACATATCGGGCACTGCATGGAGCACGAAGTCTGATGGTTTTGGATGACGAAACTCAATGCTGGCTTAACACCATCACTGCCAATATCTGACTCGGATAGTACAGCGGCCTGGGGTTGTTGTCGTCGTTTGAAAGGGCAACCACTGCAGGCCAGACACAAACAGGACTGTGCCCGAGATTTTATATTTTTACAAACCCAACTTTTTCTACTTTCCGGATCACATCCAAATCCGTCAGAGCTCTTGCTTCGTGTAATGCCCGATCTATGTGGCACTCTTTGAGAACGTGGCACTCTGTTAAAAGGGCCCACGACAGGTGCTTCATCGCAACCTGTCCCGTGATTAAGTCTAATATTGTTGTTAAACATGACAGACCGAAGCCAAATCTGTCAAAACGGAAGGGTATCTTTCCATCCTAATGTTTAGCGAGCGTCTGCTAATCGGCAAACGTGCTTTTCAGGATGGGAAAATATCTGGAAAATAATGGCTTTTTCAAGACACATTGCCAACAAGGTTCGAAGACCCACTATTTTCCAGCTAAGCATCGAGGGCCTCACTGCAAGAAAGATGAGCGTTTTTTATTATTTTGTATTGCAAATTGAGGCATTCGTCATTCTACTGCAGAAGACACATTGCTCTAATGCACAAAAGCTAGTCGTCGTTGTCGTTTGGAGAGGTATCCACTCTAAGTCAGACACAAACTGGACTGGGGCCGAGGGTTTATCCTTTTACTACCCCAGGCTGCTGTACTGCCTGAATTAGATGCTAACAGTGATGTTATTAAGCCAGCATCGGGTTTCTTCATTCAAAACCGTCAGACCTTGTGCTCAATGTGGTGCCCGATGTATAGGGCACGCTGTTAAAACATGGTCTGCGGTTTGTTCAAAGGCTCCACACTTGCAATTCGGTGAAGAAGCGAGACCGCATTTATGCATGGACGAATGGAACCGCCCAATATCAATCCGCAGGCGATTGAGTCTAACCCAAGGTGTTCCGGGCAAGCCCATTCCAATAGGCCTGGCACCAGTCCCGGACACAAAAGCACGGAGCCCGGAAGCACTTTTACAGTACTCTGCTTTCCATTTGTGATTTGTCCATTCAGAAGCGAAGATGCTAACTCTGGCAAAGTTGTCCAAAATATTCCGCGCAGGTGGCACAAACGGGCGTCTGGATCTCAGTCTCATTTGGAGAGTATCTTAGGACCTACTTAAAAGACCATACAAGATATGGTGGGGGTCCAGAGATCCACGGTGAGCCAAGGAGAGTGTCGCTCCCATTCGGCGAAGCTCGGCTGACTGGATGCCTGAGAGTATAGGCAGGTGGTCCGATGGAGTGGGACGCAGGCATTCAGTGACTATGCGTAATAGCGTCGTTCAAGACACTGTCGATGAAGCGAGTGTGAGTGCTGCGACACCAGACTGGCGCGCAATACTCAGCTGTTGTGTAGACTAGAGATAAGATGGCTATGCGTCGTGTTTTAACACCAGTACCCCATCCCGAGTCCACGAGTTGCCTCAGCAGTATAACGCGCGATGATAGTTTTTTGCGCAATGCCACTAAATGGTGACAAAACGTGAGCGATCTGTCCAGTTTACCCGAAGATAAGTAGGGGTTGGACAGAACGGTAAAAGTCTATCGTTGTTGTAGACTTTTAGCTCACGTTTAGCTTCTCGGTTATTTAAATAAAAGGCTGCCGTCACCGTCTTAGTGTGACTGACCTTCAACCTCCAAGTCTGGAGATACGCTAAAACTGTAAATATGTCTTGGCTTAATGCCTCCTCCAAAGTCCTTCCAGTTTCCAGAAGAGTGCAACAATACTAAATCATCAGCATAAGCAAACTTTCTGGAAATCATGGAAGGGAGATCGTTGTACGTACAAATGTTAAATAGGAGGGGAGCCAAACCGATCCCTCAGGAACACTGTTTCAAAGACGGCGTAGCCTGCTTAGCTTACTGTCACCGGTAGTAAGGGTGAAACTTCGATTTCGGACAAGCTCCATAATCATTCTGACCATGTGCTTATCCGGAAGATATCGCAGCAGCTTGCAGGTAAGACCACGGTGCCAGACAGTGTCATAAGCAGCTGTCAGATTGACAAATACGGCACCGGCCTTCTTTTTAGCCTCAAAGGAATCCTCGATGTTCTGGGTTAGCAGAACAACTTGATCTACGGTTGACTTCCCGTGTCGAAACCCAGTCTGCTTTTTAAGGAGCAGTGGATCGATTAATGGCCAAAGCGGGCGTAGATAAGCATCTCGAGGATCTTGTAGGGGACACAGAGCAGAGATATCGGTCTATAACTCTTTGGGTCCCCCACGGGCTTTGCTGGCTTTGAAATCGCGACCACAAGCGCTCTTCTCCAGATCTTGAAAATGTTGAGTCAGCGCAAACAGGAAAAGAGGAAGTCACGTAACCAGGACTTCAAAGCAGCTCCAGGATGGATTATAAGCTCTGGGCAGATGGGATCAGGTCCCAGAGCTTTACCTGGTTTTAAGTGTTGGAGGGCAGCAGTAAATTCTCTCTGCGAAAAAGTGTCAGAGATATTTACTGGGTCTGGTGTTGTGATCCTCCAAAGGTCAGACAGTTCTTGAGAGACAAGTGGAGAAGACTTGCTGTCAACAACCCCGTATTTCCCATTTCTAACCAGCTGAGATGCAATAGTATCGGCTGAAACGGGACAGTGACGAGGAGAGTGTCGTGACCCAGTCGTAGAATCTCGAGGATAATCAAAGATACGTATATCATTGAGATTTATCTTCGTTGTAACTTTGTATCATAGTTGAAAGACAGAGATATATTCTTGAAATATATATCCTTGAAATAGTCGGCAGCGTGGACGAGTTTGTCGGCAGCGTGGTCGAGTGGTTAAAGCGCCGGGCTCGTGACCAACACGGTCTCGGTTCAAAACCCACTCGCGCCATTCTGTTGCGTCCTTGGGAAAGACACTTTACAGCACATTCCCCTACTTGGTGGTCCTGGCAAACAGTTCTAAATTATAATCATATCTCTATTAAATTACAAGCGGACAGCAATATTGTGGTGATTTTCCGTCTTCACGTGTCACTTTATTAGTTGCCTTTTTCTTTTATTTCTTGTGCAGCGTTGGTGACGTCATTGGTTTTGCCTTGCATGTTTCTTTCTCGTTATTTTAGTTAGTTAGCAATCATCATGGTGTCTGTTGTATTTCTGTTTTCCTTAAATTTAGTCTTTTAAAGCCTTAATAAAAGGTAATAAAGTGTGAGACATATTATATCCGGAAGCATGTTATTTTGGTATCTCCGGAAGCAGGTCGGGGTAATTGCCTACCCTATGTATTAGCGCCTCCGTCGCTTTCCTACGAGTCAGAAGGATAAATATAGAGATAAAATAAAAAATAAAAAATAAATATACACCGAAAGTGAACACTTTTAAGCTTGATTTAAACATGATTGTCATCATTCCTTCAAACATGATTATCGAAGATAAATCTTTGATTTCAAAGATATTTTAAAGAAAAATCATGTATGTTTCTTACCAGAAATTAACAAGTTTAAACACTTGATTTAAAGATTGCTTTGAAAAAACCCGGGGTCGATTTTTTTACCTGATCCAAAGTTTGTTTCCCAGCGTAATAGCCTTTGGCGATTTTTGAAATAAAAACTAGATTTAATGAAATATTTCATACGATTTAAAATGAGGTCACAATTCAAAGTTTTTAAAAGTCATTGGTCAAATTAGCATGTTTCTTCTTGGTTTCTCATTTTTTTGCTTTGCTCAGCTTCCAAGTTTTCCGTCTGGAAAGCACAATTGCTGCACATTGCTGCACATTGCTGCACATTGCTGCACATTGCTGCACATTGGACTGGTGCACTTTGGTTTTCTAACGTGCCAGGACTTCTAAACAAAGAAATAATAAGTTGGTTTTATAATGTTATAATATAAATTCTAAAAATTAATTTAAAATTATTTAAAAAACAAAAAGACAAAAATTATTCTTTTTAATTATAGAATTACCATAATTACGTAGAAAGCATAAGCACGTTAATTTTTGTTCTAGAACTGTTTAAAAATTGATTGCAATTAGATGGACGTTCTTAATTTTATAACTAGCCATGAAAATTTTTTATTTCTGAAAATAATAAACCAAGATTAAGTAGGATTTTTCGTTGAAGTTAGTTAATTAAAAAAGTTTAATTAGTTAAAAAAAGGTCTTTATCTTTATACGCTGGGAATAAAATTGTGTCTAATTGAATAAAGCATTCTTTATGTAGGCTTCAGTCTACGGTCCAGAAATTGCTGAGCCCTGGTTAAAGCTAAAATTAAAATTGAAAGCAACTTTTAAAATTCTGATTTTTTTATACATTAATACAGATAGCGATATATTTAACAATGGTAAAAATTATTTAATGTTATATAACTTACTTGTTCTATAGTGCAATTAAATTTTTAGCCACAGAGAGATAAGCGGCATTTTTAGCTAACTTTTGGATGTCGCTTCCAGACTGAAACCACAGGGTTGAATTTATTGTTCGTCTTTTATGCACGGTAGCAGTTGAATAGTCAATCTCACTTTTTTTACAAATTAAACTTTTTGTGCTTTATAATTGGCAGAAATTTTTAATTTTAAAAATAATTCTAAAATAAGAAATTAAAAATTACTTTATTTCATCAATTTTTAAAAATAAAATCCAACATAATTATAAAGGCGGTTCTCAGAAATTACTAATGGCATTTTCAACACTTTCAACAATAGAGATGTATCAAAGCCAGAGCTTTGCCAAACTCAAAGCTTCAATCGTTGGTTACACTGGAAGGTAAAACTTATTTATAAGCTTGATAAGCAGCATCAGGTCACGAAATTTTTCGCGACCTTGAGAATGTGAAAAAGCGTAATTTTCCGTCTTGTGCTGCAATATTTGCCAATAAGTCTAACTTGATGACTGCCTGTTAGATAAGCTTAACAACTATGTATTTTGACTTAACTAGTATTTTTTTGTTCTTTGAAAAGTGCGCAATGCAAATATTTGCATATTGTTTAGTGAAGGACGATGCAGAAGATGATAGATAAAAAATCATTTATAATCGTCGCGTGATTGGCAGCGTGGTTGAGTAGTTAGACCGCGAGGTTTGTGATCCTTATGGTCTCGGTTCAAAACCTAATCGCGCCATTCCGTTATGTCCTTAGAAAAGATACTTTACGGCACTTTCTCTTGCTTGGTGACCTTAAAAAGCTGTTCTAAATTTTAGTGGTATTTCTATAAAACTATAAAAAATATATAGAATAATAAATATAGAATAAATATAGAAAACTATAAAAAATAAATATATTAATTTGACAAGCTCGAACCATCAGCAAAGCGTAAAATAAAATTACATTATAATCGTCACTGAAATTTGAAATAATCAACTAAATTTATTGAAATAATTTAAAATAATTAATTTCAAATAATTTGAAATAATCAACTAAATTTATTCTACTGTGATTGCTAAACGACATAAAAATTTTACCGTATAAAATTAAAGAATCACCTGAAATATTTTGAAGAAGGTAGGAACAAAAGAATGTATCAACGACAAGAGTTTTAGTGAAAATTAAAAGTCTCAAAGAAGAAGCAAACTTAATGCAATTAGCATATTGTTATTAAAAATTTTTTTCTTGCTATTTAAGATGACAAAATCCAACATATAACATAGTTAAAACCGAATTCTGCTGCTTTCCAATATGCAAGTTCTATTACAGATCTCATTTTTTTGTTAAATTCTGATGATATGTACTTCCGTGCATTATACATTTGAACAATCATAGTAACATTTGCTGCAAAGTCGATTGTCCTTTACACTGTCTAATAAAAACAATAAAAATTTTCTTCACCTAATATCAAAAAATTTTAACTGTAAAATTTTTATTTTCAAAAATTTACTATATCTTAAATTTTAAAAATTTGAAGTTCGGTACCGGACCTCTAACCACTGCCTATTTTTTAACTTAAATAAAGAGTGTTTCTAAGATAAAATCTATCCATACTTTGGAAAAGCATTTCTCATTTCACCAGAAACAAGCTAACTTTATTACTACAACCTTGTTCATTCTATATTTATTTATGTAGGCCTACCGTTTCTCTGATTAATCAATATAAATGCTCTTCCGCTGATATCACTGTTTAAAAGCTTGTCTTTACCACCTATAGATCGCGAAATGTTTAAAGTCGAAAACCACGTGAGTTAATATAGAGCAGGGTTTCTTAAACTTTTTTGTTTTGCAACCCCATTTTAAAAAATAAATTTTTGTGCGACCCCAATACATGTGTAGGCTAATCTTACGTTATTTCTTTCCTTCGAAAAATTACGCATGTGCATGAAAAAATATATAATAACAACGAGAAATGAAAATAGTAACCTAAAGCAAATTAACAAAATTACAAAAACAGACTTTATTTAATACACCTTATCAAACACATTTAATAGGATGGACAAATTACCGAAGTAATTCTTTCACAGCTACCTTATCAAGACAAACAAATTATTAAATTTTTTTTGGAATTATTAATTTTTTTCGCAATTCAACAATCGCAATTTCCAACTTTTTATTTGTCGCGGGCCAAATATTCGCCTGCAAGTTTACCTCGGGCTACAATCGCTGCAGTAATAAAAGTGATGTTCTCATGTTGGATTTCTGTCTCCAAAACCAGGTGTTCTATAAAAAAAAGTCTTCACTTAGAATCAGGCTCTGATTTGAAATTTTCATCTCCGAAATCAGGTGTTTAAAAAAAAAGCTTTCATTCTAATTCAGGCTTTGTTTTATCGATTAAATGCCTTAAATGCCTCCTAACCGCGGTTGGTCATCGCTGGACTATACAGTATAATCTTTTTTAAAACGTTTTACGGCACATTTTGAACCTCTCGCAAATCACAGGTTGAAAAAGTGTCAAGGCACTGCTATAATTCAAGATGATTGAGCATTTGATTAAAAACTCCTTGGCGGGCCGCGGGTTGAACACCCCTGATCTATAAAAGTCAATCTTGGCTTATGACTCAGATAGTAATTTTTTTGTGTTTATTTCTTGCTGTTCCCTTGATTACACCACACGACTCACCTTCTGACACGCCACCTTACTACTTTATGACGCAACAATGGTGTAATGACACTTTACCTTTTCTAGTTTTTGATTGTCAATAAATATTATTGTAAAAAAGCTAATGTCATAAGCACAAAAGGCTAATTTGTTTCGCGACCCCAAAATTTTTTTACGCGATCCCACTTGGGTTCGCGACCCACAGTTTGAGAAACCCTGATATAGAGCACAGCAAGTAATTGTACAAATACAAATACAAAAAAGTTCTTCTGAAGAAGTGTTTTTATGAAAACTATTATTGAAGTAAATTAGGGGTATGCAACCTTTAGCGCTGCCATGCCAAATGCATACTATTGCTGCGAAAATCTTTTTCTTTGCTTCATCTTTAATTGGGCTTTTCTTAATTAAGTTCCTTAAACTTTCATAAAATTTCCAAACACTCAGGTTCTTGACGTTGAGGATTCATCTATTATATAAAATTTGCGATCTCCTTTTAAATTTATGTTATGTATTTTCAATGTCGCTAATTCCTTTGTTTTTTGTTTCTTCTTTTATTTTATTTGTGTTCGTTGTTTTGTTAAACTGGCGGCCAATTGTGCCTTCAATTAATTTCGTTTTTCTTTTCTTCAAAACTCATACTACGTAATTTTGGCCTTGTAATTATTTTCACTCAACGACATCGAAGTAATAAATTTTTTCAGCTTAAAATAGTGGATACTGTCAAAAATTGATCAAAACGTACACGTACCGTGGCGTACGCATTTGTAAACCGGCAAGAAATAGAATCAATCTAATAAAGTGATTTATACACTTTCGTCGGATGCAGTTTCGGTCATCGACTTTAAATATCTCACTATTCAGGTGTGATAGGACGGTGGCGCTTCCACACGTTAATTATCCGTTTCTTACTATAAAAGGATTTAGTTTTATGGCAAATCATGAAAAAAGTTTTTTTTGGATTTGCTTCAATAAGAGTTTTGCAGTTGACCTTACTGCCTATCCCTCTATTTAGCTTCAAGATATAATTTTGAAAGGCAATAAAACTATTCAACATCATTCTAGTGAAGAGAGTCGTCACTTTTTATTTTTAAAATTAAGGCTTTTCGCCAGTCACATGATTTTGCTTCGCGGGCCGCAGATTGCACATTCCTGAATTAAAAAAACAATTACCGTATTTATCCGATTGTAAACCGCCCTTGAAAGTAAGCGCACATACAACTGTAAAACGTTCTTTAACGTATGACCGTCTACTACTTAAAACATTACTAGTTTTGAATTTATTATTTTTGAATTTAATTTTGAATTTAATTCTACTTAAAACATTACTAATTTTGAATTTAAATTCTTATTACTTTTAGGGAAAGTATTGTTACTGACCAAATCCTTCAGTTGCAGGGACTTTTTACTACTGCAACCCTACTGAGTTTTCGCCGATTTGACTTTTGTCGCTTAAATAGGCCGAAAACAAATCTAAACTTAAACAGTTACTTTCTTTTGTAAACATAAACAATCTGCTTCGGTAAATGAGATTGAAAACCTTTTATTATCAGGTAAACTTTGAGTAAACATAGTTAGTCAGCCATTCATTCAATTTGAAATAAATAAGCAGCTGTAATTTTGCTTTTTGTTGCTTTTTGCGTTTGCTGAAATAAGTGAAGAACTAATTGTTCTGATTTAAGTTTTGGTTTTGGCCTCCTTCTTCAATTTTAATAGAGTCCAAAATGTTCGGAAAAAAACATTTTCTAAATTTGTTTTTTTTTCTGTGGCATATTGCACAACAACTTTAACAAATAATGCAAGCAAAAAAAAATCTTTAAAAAAATTCTTGTCCATTGTCATTGATTGCCTACGTCCCATTCCAAGGCATCCAGTCAGCTGAGCTTTGCTCATGAGAAGTGACACTCTCTTTGACTAACCATAACACTTTCGAACCTTATCATATACTGCAAGGTTTTTTAAGTCGTTTCTCAGATGCATTTTAAAAGAGACTTTGATCCAGATTCCTGTTTTTGGCAGCTTCTCAAAAACTGCTGAGCAACTTTGCCAAACTAGACGTCCGCCCTACCAAGTGAACGACTCATAGATGGAACACTGAGTACTGTGGGAGTGACACTTTGAACCCTTATTACATAAGCTATAGCATGGTATATTAGGCTGGTCTTTAAATACCTACCAATTAAAACAGATTGAAGTCTGTAAAATCTCGTTTGTTTTAGCTGTGCAAAAATCGTTAAATGATTTTGCCAATCTAGCCTCTGCGCTATTCATGAAAAATTATATATAGGACACCAAAAAATTGTGAGAGTATATTTAAGCTCCTTGACTTCATTTCAAGAGCCAATACCTGGCACATTGGAATAAGGGCGGACTGAGAGTGTTAGTGTGCAGGACTTGTGCAGAAAATACAATGGACCCCCTTTCCTGTTCTTAACAGATACTAAAATGAGTAAACATACATTTTTTGAAATCAATTTTTACATTTTAACACATTCTGATATATATATATTAATATTATTATACTTTACAATAATACTGAGCAAAAAGCTTCAAATATTATAGTTCAAAGATTGCAGTAACAATACTGTAATCATTTCAGCAGAGCATTCTGCAATTTTATCAATGATTTGGTTTTTGCTTGATTTGATTTTTATTGCAATATCTTTTTCAATAGCAATTAGCATAAGTAACTCCAAGTTATTCTGGGTGAGTGAAAACTCCAGCCTTGCGTTTCAACAGTCTTGGTGCAGAAAAAATTCTTTCACATGTACACTGTGTGATGCTTATTGTTTTATAAATTTATATACTGCATATTAATTTTCATATGCAGTTACTCTGATAACAATATGAAAGCACATGAGAAACAATTTTTACATGTTGTCTTCTCAGATGACTTGTCAACTTCTGTATACTCCTCCTCTGACTCCAATCTGTCCGAATCATTTTCATTGTCATTCATATTCTCTAGCAGTCCCTTCTTCAGGCCTTTGTAGCTCGGTGCAAATGAAATCAGTTCATCCTATAGTACCACTCTGTCAATTTCTGGTACTGCATTAGCAATCGAACTAAAATCGATGTTTTGTGGAGATGCCAAGATTTTAGAAAGTCTGTTTAGATTAAAGCAGAATATCTGCTTATAGAGTTTCTCATGAGACAAAAATCTAGCTCGCATGCTGGAGAGCACAGCATCAATTACTGCATTATGGTATGAAAACTCAAAATTTTTCTTCTGCTCTGTGATACCTTCTGGTGCTGAGCGACTAGATCTAATAATTGAGAAGCTCTAAAGGACAGAAATGTTTACCTCTTTTAATTTAAAATTTGCATGAACAACAAAATTAGATGTTGTTTCAAAAAACGTCACTAAAATCTCTTGAGATTTTTTCAACATTTTCAATGGCTTTGTTAATCATATGCTAAGCTTGCATGATATTCAGGCCTGATTTATGCAAATAATCTGACACTGGTATGGTACTATCAAAAATTCGGATGAATGCAAATACTATTAAGATAGTTTCAAATTCAAATTTAAGGTACCGTGAGCATGCAGATAATAATGTCGTTTGTTACATCTGTACAATGTATTATTTACATGTCCTATAACGTATATCGTTTTTTACTGCTTCCTTTTTGTCAACTTTTAATGCTCTTTTGTTTTTGATTTGTGCTGTTTTGGCTGAGAAATATAAAAACATACAGTACATACATACAAATTTGCGCAAATTTTCACTCAATTTCTGTGCTTCATAACAAATTGATCCTTTGAAATCAGGTGTTTTACTTACTTGCTGAAGGATGATCAGAAGGACTGAACGAAATTCTGATTACTGATTTGTGTAGCTGCCAAACAATTTTGAAAGCGCTCAACCTCTACTTGACCACCTAGTTTGACCAATGCTGCTCTAGTCTTAGGCATTTAGTCAGCATATGTTCTTTCCAGAATTCAATTCAATTCAATTTAATTCAATTTATTTCCTCGCAAAAAGGTAAACTTAGTAGCAATAAATACCATTATAATCTGTTAAAGTTGCGACAAGGTGATTGCGAAGGGACCGTAAGGTCTTCGAGTCAAGCAATCACCTTGTAAAATATAAAAATATAGAAGCAAATTAAAAAATGTTTACAAAACATGAAAAACAACAAAAAAAAACAAATCAATAAAAAACACAACAAAACAAAACAAATCAAAACAGCAAAATAACATTAAAAATATGTAGAATCAAACCAAACAACAAAGAAAAAATAATATAAGGTACACAAAACAAATTGTTAGAATTATATAAATTTAATGGTTGAGAAGTAAAATTGCTTTATAATGTTTTTTAAATTTAATGTCATTATTTTCAAAATATGACTGATGGAATTCCAAATTTTTGGTCCTATATATTTAATTGATCTTTGAGTTTGATTACTTTTAAACAAAGGAATGGTAAGGTGATTATTAAGTGAAAATCTTGTGGTACGAGAATGGCAGGATTTAGCATATGAAAAGTAGTTATCAAAAATCTTAGGTAACAAATTAAATTTATAAAAATAAACAATTTTGGCTATTTCAAATTCAAACAATTTAGGCAAGGGCAAAATATTTGATATAATATATAAAGGTTTCGAGCTAGTTGACATTTGAGAAGAGGTGACTATACGAATAGCTTTGTTTTGAAGCAATTTTAGTTTATTTAGATAAGTCGGATAAGTGCTTCCCCAAACAACAAGGCTATAGTTAAAATGGAAATGAATAAGTGCATAATATAGTTTCAATAATGCCGAGCTGGGTAAAAAATACTTCAGTTTATTTAGAATTCCAACTGATCGAGCTATTTTTACTTCAAGAATTTGTATATGCCCATGAAAGTTTAATCGGTTATCAAATAAAATTCCCAAATATTTTGCCTTAAAAACAATTTTAATTTCACCGGCTGGACTTTGAATATTTAAAACAGCATTTGAAAACTTGAGGTTTGGTGCAATAATTAATAATTGCAATTTTTTTGAATTTAGCGTTAAATTGTTAGCAGATATCCAATTGCAAATATTATTAAGATCATCATTCAGTTGGTTTTCTAGAATAGTAGTAGACGGAGCTCCCATCAGGAGACAAGTATCGTCAGCAAATAAACGCGGAGTACATTTAACACTGTTGGAAATATCATTAATATATAATAAAAAAAGAAGTGGGCCAAGAATGGAGCCTTGAGGAACTCCAATATCTATAAATTTTAAGGAAGAATTAGTGTTATTAATTGTAACATACTGATTTCTATTTGATAAAAAAGAACCAAAAAGATTGTTAACTATTCCTCGTATTCCATAATGTTCCAGTTTATAAAGTAAAATTGAATGATTAACAGTATCAAATGCTTTGGTTAAATCTAAAAATACAAGCTCAGCATATAATTTTTTTTCAATATTATCTAATGCAGAATTAGTAATATCTAGTAAAGCATGCAAAGTTGAATACTTATGTCTGAAACCATACTGTGTAGGAGTTAATACTGAATGATATTTTAAAAAGGAAAGTGTCCGCGCATGAACTAGTTTTTCTAAAATTTTAGAAAATATAGACAATATTGAGATAGGTCTATAATTTGTTACTTCATTTATATCACCAGCCTTATATACAGGAGCAACTTTAGTTTTTAGTTTTATAGTGATGGCTTTACGAGAAGGGAGGCCCGGTGCAAGAAAAGTAGGGGTGGTCACTTTTTAGTGTTCCAAAGCAAAGCGGCAAAGCGATCTTTAAAAAAAGGTTATTGTTTGAGGGGGACCACTTTTCAGTGTATCAAATAAAGTGATTTCTAAAAAAAAGATCTTTATTTTAGGGATGCCGCCATCCTGGTCCTACTATGAAGAAATAGAGCAATATCTTGCGTAAGAGAGGTCGATTTTTGATGTTTTTTAGTAACTCCTACGAAAGCTATCACTGTGTGGATAGCACCAAATATGAATGTAATTTGGGCAAGTTGCTATCACAAGTGCTTAACCCGTTAAGTGGGAAATTAAATTTTTGCTATCTGAGTTACAGTGCGTTTTTAATTTCGCGTCTCGCTTTTTTTCTCGTCTCGATCGATTATAGTTGCTGTTTCGAGCTTCGCGGGAAAGTCCCGGACGTCGAATCAACTTGCTGCGTTTTTTTATTACAGCGCTTTAGAAAAAATTACTTATACTGAAATATACAAATCGCAAAATAAAAATAAAAATCCGACGAAGTGATTTTAATTTGAAGCGAAATACAAATCCAAACAAAATAGAAAAAAAAGCGCAAAAATAAACTAATTTGAGCAATCAATATGTCAAAGCAGTGTGACAAATTTCTTCATCATTGTGTTAACCCTATTCTCCTCAACGGCCGAGCTTTCGAACCCCAGCCTTTGCAAAAACGTTTGTAATTCATTTTTTCTATAATATTTTGGAATTTCTTGACTCTTCCTAATTTGAATTGCCGAATAAGACGGTACTAATTTCAGGTAGGTCCGAGCAGGAATTAACGGGTAAAATAGACGTTTTTCAGCAAATGTTTATATTTTTGCTTCCTATCGCAGCAAAGCGTGAAATTTCAATTTCACGCTTTTATTAACGTCGACATGCCTGAGGCGATGAAGAACTTATTTTATGTAAAATCAAAATTTTCTTTGGCGATTGCTTGGAAACAGCTTACACATTTACTTTCTGTTAGACAAAACAATTGTTTGGCTACAACAAAGGTAGCTTGAATATCAATCGAGAGGGCAAAATTCAATTCTTATAATGAGCATCTTTTATTAAACATTCTTGTAACTATTCATATATATGGGAAAAAATTAAACAAACTACTGCACATGCTAGGTCTTCAGACAATTAAACACCACCTGACTTTTTATAATTGCTTTTCGCTTTGCATTTAAAATAATAGACCGTTTTTATGTTGAAATTTTCCTCATTCCGAAAAATCCGTTGTATTCTGTATGTATAAGTTTACTTTTTTGAAAATATTGTGTAAAAAGTTTATAGTTTTCAAATGTGAGCTTTGCAAACAGAAGACATAGAATGAAAACAATATGTTTTATACGATTAAATTACAATAAAGCAGGGGTTCCAACTTTTATAGATTTATGACGTACTAAATCAGTATTTCTCAATCTGTGTGCCGTAGATATTTTCAAGTGTGCAACGAAAGTTTTTGAAAGACATTAGTCTATTGCTCTGCGACCTCTTTTTTCGAGAACAATACTTTTGAGGATGAAATACAAGAGATTTGAGACAGATTTAATGTAAAGACTTTTTTTAGAGTACACTAGTTTTAGGAACAAAAATCAGAACTTTGGTCCAAAAGTGCCGCGAATTTTGAAAAAAGTCCCAAATTTTGCCGGAGGTAGAAAAACGTTTAGAAACACCCCACTAAAGTCTTATATTTAATCAAGTGATTTCTTTCCTCTGAAAAATTTTCTTACTTATTGCACACTGTTTAATAAATTTATTTCAAAAATCAAATGGAAACCAAAAAAAGGTTTATTCTTGAAGTTCGAAAAGAACTTTTTATTTCCAACTAACCAAACTGACAAAATGAGAATAACATTATTTTGTGTCATACAAAGATAACCGGTAACTTTTCCGAATTTTAGTAATAACACGGTTTTTTTGATTTTTAAAAACAACTATTTTTGCAACAACAAAATTCCGCATTCTCATGTAGTTGGTAACAAAATCCAGAGTTCTATTTAATAACACATATTTTATTACTTTTAAACTGTTTTTACAGCATCGAAATTCTGAATGCTTACGTAAGGTGAGTTTCCAGAGTTTTAGTAATAACACGGTTTTTTTGATTTTTAAAAACAACAATTATTTTTGCAAAAACAAAATTCCGCATTCTCACGTACTTAGAAACAGCAAAATCCAGAGTTCTATTTAATAACACGTTTTTTTGTTACTTTTAAACTGTTTTTACTATACAGCATCGAAATTCTGAATGCTTACGTAAGGTGAGTTTCCAGAGTTTCTGTAATAACACGGTTTTTTTGATTTTTAAAAACAACAATTATTGGTCCTTACGTATTATCGGGAGGACCTTTGATTTTTACTTTTTCCTTTTTTTCACAGTACGTATTAAGGGTTAGGGTTAGGGTTAGGGTTAGGGTTAGGGTTAGGGTTAGGGTTAGGGTTAGTAACCCTAATTTACTTTAATAATAAGTAACCCTATTTACTTTAATTTTTGAGTCGTTTTTTTAAAGGTCCTCCCGATAATACGTAAGCACCCAATTATTTTTGCAACAACAAAATTCCGCATTCTGACGTACTTAGCATCAACAAAATCCAAAGTTTTATGTAATAAAATGGTTTTTTGTTACTTTTACAAGCAACAGCTGTTTTTAGAGCATCAAAATTCTGCATACTTATTCAAGGATAGTTTCCAAAATATAAGTAATAAACCCGTTTTTTAAATTACAAACGACATTTATTTTAATTCCAACAAATAATTTTTAGTGCATCAAATTTTTGTATTTTGAAGTAAAGTAACTTTTTGAAAAAGATTTAACACGATTTGTTAAATTTCATGATATTTTAATCTGATTGTTTTACATAAAAACAATAAATTTCACGCAAAACCCGGTAAAATTCTGGATCCTGGTTTTATATGCTCGTAGCTTATAATCCATGCAGGAGTTGTTTTGAAGTCCTGATTACAATAACTTTTTTTCTTCCTGCTTGCGTCAACTACAAATTTCCAAAATATACGGAAGATTGCTTGCGCTCGCGATCCAAGAGACGAAGAAAGAGTTATTGACAAATATATTTGCTTTGTGTTCCCTGCAAAAATTCGAGACACTTACCTATGTCTGCATCAAACCAATTGACCTGTTGCTTTCTGGAGAACAGACTGGGTTTAACACAGAAAAGTCAACTGTGAATTAAGTCGTTCTGTTAATACAAAACATCGAAAATTTTCTTGAAGCTAAAAAGAAGGCTGGAGCCATATTTGCGGCTCTGCTAATCCAAAATTGGCTTTAACTGCAAGCTGCTGAGATTTCTGCAGGAAAGCACATGGTTCGAATGATTATGGAACTTGTTTGGAAATTGTTCCCAAACAAAGACGTTTTACCCTTATTGACGGCGACAGTAAGCAAAACAGTCTCGGGTGTCAGAGAAACAGTGTTTATCCGAAATCAATCAAGACTTATTCTTTTTTAACATCTATAGGTATAATCTACTTTCCACCATAACGAGATTATGAAAAAATGTGAGCTAAAAATTTACAATAACCAACTTTTACCATTCTGTCCAGTTCAGATTTATCCTGGAGTAAAACTAGACAGCAGGGTACTGGGATCCGGTTTGTTGTTGCAGGGTTTTTACTTGCTTTATAAATAGTGTTTTGAATGACCCTTCACGCGTAGTCACTGGATGCCTCCGTCCCTTTTCAACGGATCACTTACCAATTTTTTTAAACATCCAGCCATATGAGATCCTTTTTTATACAACCAACCTTGCTAAAGTCCAATTTTACATACTTTTTCAGATAAAGTTTCAAAAACTTTTTAGTCCTAACAAAAATTAAATAAAAGATTTTTACTCTGTTTAAATTTCGAAACAACACCTTAAGTAATTTTCAAGTTATGAATCGTCAAACTTTGGCGGGCTTCTGCAGCCCACGTTGAGGAGTCAATTGTTCAAAAAAGCTTGAGAAGAATAGGTTAAATAGCCTTCGTCGGCGCTTTTATTTTCCGAGCTTTCGAGTAAGGACGAATCATTATCGACATCAAGAATTAGAGCTCGTTTCCACTACAAGCCTTGGCTAGAGTATTTTCTGTTTTCTTAATATTTTTTGCTTGGCTTAGCGCTTAAGCGCGGAAAGAAGTAAAAAATGTCAATAAAATAAAGAATACTCCTGTCAACGCTCGTCATGGAAACGAGCCCTAAGCGATAAAAGTTTGTCCTCTGAAACTTGAAGAAATTCGTTTGGTCGTTCCAATTATATGCAGGCTAAATACTTTTACAAATATATAACGAAAACTGAAAGTAAATGCAGGATAAGTCTACTTTGGAATCATACAACCCACAAACAACTAATTTTTATTTTAGAAGTGGTCTAAATACTTTTATTGTTGAGTATACAAAAAAACACATCTGACCTGAATGAAAGTATTACCGCAAACGCAAGAAAATATCAAAAACGATCTCTACAATAAACGCCAAATTTAGTTATAATACTAAAATTTTGAGAGCGCTTTCTACAATCGAACATTTTAGCTAAAATTCTGTCAGATCGCACGCTAAGGCTAAGTTATAAGCACAACCACCAGACACAAAGTATTTAATTCAAATTTTAAAAAAAAGCTTTTTTGATTTAGATAAAAACAAAAAATAAAAAAATGACATTTGTGGCAGGAGCTTGGTTTTTGATGCAAACAATATTTTTCCATTTTTCACCGAAATAATAGCTAATGCGAGAAGGGAAATAATCCGTGCTGTGAAAAACTGCGACAATCCGTTATACGTACTAAGAGATCGTCTGGCTGTGACGGATATATACGTCATACGCACTTAACGGGTTAAAGATCAGAGTAAACACTATTCAAAATAGCTGCTCGATCAAATGAATTCCAATACACTGTTCTAGTATCAGGCCTATCTCCAAGCGAATTTCGTAGCAGGGCATGCAAGCATTTTCCACTTGAGTTATTCACATTTACCAGGCGAACTAGTCTTTCCTTGACTCTGTCCCCAACAACATATCTGAGGATAATGGCACACTGATCATTGGAAGAAATATCTTGAATTCGATTGCGCGGGAACGATTGTTCGGAACATGGTATACAGCTGAGTAGAGGGTTGAGTCTAGACAGAAAAACTAGTTGGTGCATGGAAAAATCAGTGAAAGGTGGAATAAAACATGGGCATTTATCTGATGCCCCAGAACATTTTTAAAATCATTGCTGCTCATAAGCAATATGTCGGTTGCGCAGGAGTAAATAAAAAGCAGGACAGTGGTACACAATGTTTGGTAACAACACCCAGTGCTTGCATTATTTTCTCTCAAAATCGTGACGAGCAATTTTTTTCCGCACAATACGGATGACAACGAAGAAAGTATCACTTATTTTAACCGCTTAGTAGATAAAAATTAGGAAAAATGGCTGCAGTTTGGTGCTGTTTGACGTTTCTGTTGTTAAGCTAAATGAATGGTTTAACCGCTTTTATATGGCTAAGTTTCAACCAAGAAAACAAAAGTTTTGAAAAAGTGTTAACTTTTAAGATTGAATTCTTTAAAAAGTAAATTTTGAATTTTTTAGTTTATATTTTTGTATAAGGGTTGTCTGATTGTACTTAAAGCCTGCTTGAAAAAACCAACCTGCAAAAAAATTACTAGAACGTTTTTGCAGTTGGTAAAACTGCGTCAAAATGGAATTGTCACACTTCATTCCTGATAATTTTAATCATAACGATGTAGTTTATCCCCGTTAAAAGTAATTCGTAGTTTTATTATAAGATAATAATCGCGTCTCTTTGAGCGCTGCTCTTGTTTTATGTAATATAACGTCCGATGCGCGTTCTATTGCGCGATGCATGTATCTTTTTTTTCTCTTTTCTTCTCGCCAACAGTAATGACGAAATATGTTTTGCCCGAGCGCCACTATAGCTCGATAATTTTGGAATGTTTTGGCGCATTCGAGCATAGCGATCTCTCTGGGGAGTCCTAGTTAAATCCCCCATATACTAGACTTTTTGTCGGCACGTGACTTTTATTTATATAAAGGCGATGCGTAAAGAGATAAATACAGACAAATAAAACAGACTACGATAGACGGCGAGAGGGAGACGCCTAAAGCGAAAAAGTGTTGCCTTGGAAAGGAGGTAAAATTTGGGACGAGTGTTGAATTTATTTTGCGCCAGTGTTTGGAGTTGTGTTCTACAGAATTAGAATTATTTGTGATGATTGAATCAAGTTATAGTGTTGATTTCGCTTTGCAGTTTGGCAAAGCATGAAATAGAAGTTTCGTCGGTCGTGATTTTTTGTAATACATTCGTTCTTATTAGAGACAGTGGTCTCTGTTTGTTGTGAAGAAGAGTCTTTAACCAAACCAATCCAAGCTTTCATTAAACCAACTGAAGAAAAGCTTTAGGCCCATAGCAAGACTACTTCTTGAGCCGGAATAAAATAAAATTTGGACACAGCTTTGTTTCAGCGCAGGTATTTGGGTTACCTAGCTCAACTGGTCCTTTGGGATCCTGAACAAAGTCTGTAATATCTGGGGGCTCGTCTGGGATAGATTTAGATTTTTGCTTAAGAATGCTGAATAGGAGTTTACAACTTGAAAATGGCGAATAGCTCGATTGAAGATAAATTCGAAAGACTGAGAGTCCGTGTGGAAGGTTTGAAGATGTCGGAAAAGGCAAAGACTGATTTCTTCCAGAGTGAATGGAACCGACTCTACGAGAAGAAAGAAAAAGAGAAAGAGAGGAAAGCAATGTTGGAGGTAGAGCAAAAAAAATTAGAACTGGAGCTTCAATAGGAGAAAAATCGAGAATTAGAACTCGAAAAATTGGAATTGGAACGACGAAGGATGGAGTTTGAAGAAAGGAAAATGCAGTTGGAACTGGAGAGGTTGAGGTTGGAACGAGAAGCTAATCGCTCTGCTAGAGAAGGGGGAGAAGCAAACCAGGCGGGAGACGTGTGTGTTGCTCTTGGAGGAACAAGGTCCCCTGACCTCCCTCATTTTGTTAACGGAAAGGATGATTTATATAGTTATCTGTTGCGCTTTGAAAGATATGCTACGGTTGCGAATTGATCCCCAGACTAATTTGGCGACTCAGTTGAGTACTTTGTTGAGTGGGAAAGCTTTAGACGTATACTGCAGGCTCTCGCAGGAGGCTGCTTTGAATTACGAGCGCTTGAAGGCGGCGTTGCTGCAGCGATACAATTACATGGAGCAAGGGTATCGCCAACGTTTTAGAGAGGCCAAGCTGCGGAAGAAAACCCTGACCAGTTCATTGTGAGACTCAGAAATTATTTTATGCAGTGGGTGAAGCTGTCTGATGTGGAAAGCAGCTTCAAAGGTATTGTCGAGCTGACGATGAAGGAGCAGTTTATAAACTCGTGCTCGAAGGAACTGTCGATTCATCTGATGGAGAAAGAAGCCTCAGAGTCTCCGAGAATTGGCAGCGATTGCGAAACAGTACTTTACAGCGCACAACAAGAAGCTTTCAAGTAGAGATTTTAATGCTAAGAAAAGTATTGGCGCCAAGACCAGAAGGCAAGATTCCGGATGTCTATCCTACAACGACAGGAAGTATAAAATGCTTTAACTGCGGTAAAGTCGGGCACAGGGCGAGTGAGTGCTTCTCGAAGATTCAAGAGAGAAACCCCAAAAGATATTGCTACCGATGCGGTGGAATCGGTCATACTTTCATGCAGTGCGAAGAAAAAAATCAATTAGCGCGTGGTGGCGCTGGTGCACGAGAAAGAGCGTATAAGGTTGCTTGCGCCGTGCCTATAAGGAAATTTAGTGAAGCTGGAAATGGAAGACGAAAAGGAAAAGATTGCAAAAGTTTAAGCGAGGAAAGAAAAGAAGTTGGTCAAAATTCACAAGAATATTTAGAAGTAAAAGATGGACGAAAAATCGGAATTTTGAATGGTGCATGTTTGGAAGAAAATTTAAGTAATCAAATGCCTACCTCAATTGGAATGGTCGGAAACAAATCGGTCACCGTTTTGAGGGATACTGGTTGTTCCGGAGTGATATTGAAGAGGGAGCTGGTTGCAGAAGAGCAGCTCACAGGAAAGGTGGGGTATATAATGGCGGTTGCGCGCACTTTACTGAAGGCCCCGTTTGCAAATGTAGAGATAAGTATGCCCTATTATAGTGGAAAAGTGGAAGCTTTATGCCTAAGAGATCCGCTGTATCAGTTGATTATTGGAAATATTCTTGGAGCTAGAGCACCTGATGATCCTGATGAAACTTGGTGCGTTGAGGCGACAGCAGTTACTCGGTCACAAGCCAGAAAGACAACTGAGTCAAAACCTTTGAAAGTTGCGGAGGCAACGAATCAAATGTCTGTAACAAAGAATAAGCTCATCCAATTCCAAAGAGAAGACCCATCCCTATTAAAGTACATGACGAAGGAAACGCCCTTGGTCAAGAACGGAAAAGAGATTAATCATGAAAACCAGAAGGGAATTTTATACCGCATTACCAAGAGGGTTGATGTGGGAAAGGAAAAACTAAAGCAAATTTTAGTGCCGAAAGACTTGAGGAAGAAGGTGATGGACGTTGTGCATGATACGATGCTGGCTGGACATACGAGAGTCAAGAAGATGGAAGATAGGATACTGAGCAATTTTTATTGGCCGGGGATTCATCAGGATGTGGTGAGTTTCTGCAGGTCATGTGATGTGCGCCAGAGGACGGTATCGAAGAGGAGAGTAACAAAGGTTCCGCTGGGAAAAATGCCGTTAATGGATCTGCCGTTTAAGCGTGTGGTAGTGGATTTGATTAACCCAATTATGCCAGCAAGTGATAAGGGGCACCGATATGTGCTTCCTCTGGTGGAGTATGCGACGCGCTATCCAGAGGCCGTGCCTCTCAAGAATATCGACACCGAGACAGTCGCAGAAGCACTTTTAGATCTATATAGTCGAGTTGGAATTCCGGAAGAATTATTGAGTGATCTTGGGACTCAATTTATGTCAGAATGCATGCAGGAAGTATAAAGATTATTGTCGATCAGAAGGTTGACGACGACACCGTATCATCCGATTTGCAATGGTCTGACTGAGAAATTTAACGGTACCCTGAAGAAGATGTTGAGGCGATTATGTATTGAACAACCAAAGCAGTGGTATAGGTTTATAAATTTACTTTTATTTGCGTATAGAGAGGTCCCCCAAGCGTCCACTGGGTTTTCACCCTTTGAACTTTTGTATGGTGGCACTGTGCGAGGACCCATGACAATTCTGAAGGAACTATGGACAGGCGAAAGTGAATCAACCGAAGTGAAGACTAGCTATCAATACGTGTTGGAGTTAAGAGAGAGACTGGACGAAACGATGAAACTTGCTCAGGAGGAGCTAACGAAAAACCAAGTCAGATACAAGAAAAATTATGACAAGAAAACAAAGGATCGACTATTCAATGAAGGAGACAGAGTTTTGGTAATGCTTCCAACGAACAATAACACGCTTTTAATGCAATGGAAAGGACCGTACGAAATTGTCTAAAAGATGGGAGATTACGGTTATAAAATTTTAGTCGGAAACAAAGAAAAAGATAACATGCTAACATGTTAAAAAAATATTATGCCCGAGAGGATGAAGCAAAGACCGGAAATGAGAAAGAAGATTTAAAGATATCAGCTAGTGCGGAAATGTTAGTGGATGAAGAAATACCTAGCATAGACGAAGATTTGTTATTAGAATAAGGAACATATAAACAAAAGGAAGATGTAAGCGACGTCAAATTGGGAACGGAATTGGGTGATAGCCAAAGTCGACAACTGCAAGCTTTGATAGAAAATTATTCTAATGTTTTCTCAGATGTGCCGGGAAGAACATCTAAAATTGAACACAGGATCAATTTAGTAGATGAGGAGCTTGTCCACCTGAAAGCCTATTCTTTACCATATGCGCTGCGGCAAGAATTGAAAGACGAAATAAGGGAGATGTTAGATATGGGAGTCATCAGAAAGTCATCATCACCGTATGCTTCACCGGTGGTTATTGTGAAGAAAAAGGATGGTTCGGATCACATTTGCGTCGACTACAGAAAATTAAATAAAGTGAGGATTGCGGATCCGGAGCCAATGAAGACTTCGGAGGATCTCTTCCAACAGTTGGGGAAGTCGAAATTCTATACGGTGATGATGACTTTCTGATGACTGATGCTCTTCTGCAACCAACTCCCTCTTCAATATCACTCCGGAACAACCAGTATCCCTCAAAACGGTGACCGATTTGTTTCCGACCATTCCAATTGAGGTAGGCATTTGATTACTTAAATTTTCTTCCAAACATGCACCATTCAAAATTCCGATTTTTCGTCCATCTTTTACATCTAAATATTCTTGTGAATTTTGACCAACTTCTTTTCTTTCCTCGCTTAAACTTTTGCAATCTTTTCCTTTTCGTCTTCCATTTCCAGCTTCACTAAATTTCCTTATAGGCACGGCGCAAGCAACCTTATACGCTCTTTCTCGTGCACCAGCGCCACCACGCGCTAATTGATTTTTTTCTTCGCACTGCATGAAAGTATGACCGATTCCACCGCATCGGTAGCAATATCTTTTGGGGTTTCTCTCTTGAATCTTCGAGAAGCACTCACTCGCCCTGTGCCCGACTTTACCGCAGTTAAAGCATTTTATACTTCCTGTCGTTGTAGGATAGACATCCGGAATCTTGCCTTCTGGTCTTGGCGCGCAATACTTTTCTTAGTGTAGCGTTGCCAAGACGCGAACCAGGTCCGTAATCGCGCGCTAATTAAAGTTCGCGCATGGTGCCTGGTGATTGTGTGCGCTGCTGTTGCCTGCCCTTTGGCGGTCTTTGTTATTGTAACGGTAGTACGAGATAGTTCTCACCTTTTTGGTTTGGCCTTTGTACAAGAAGGTTACCTAGTAGAGCCTGCTGGCCGCTTATATCTATCCCATTGGAAATTTAAATAGCCTATTGGCAGAAGTGTTCGGAAAGAAACAAATTTGTTAAAAGCTAATCTAATTTGGTGAATCTAATTTGGTGTTTTTATATCGTACAAATTGCTCAACTGGTCCTTTGGGATCCCGAACAAAGTCTGTGACATCTGGGGGCTCGTCTGGGATAGATTTAGATTTTTGCTTAAGAATGCTGAATAGGAGTTTACAGCTTGAAAATGGCGAATAGCTCGATTGAAGATAAATTCGAAAGACTGAGAGTCCGTGTGGAAGGTTTGAATATGTCGGAAAAGGCAAAAGCTGATTTCTTTCAGAGTGAATGGAACCGACTCTGCAAGCAGGAAGAAAAAGAGAAAGAGAGGAAGGCAATGTTAAAGGCAGAGCAAAAAAAATTTGCTATCTTTGTTTTAACTTTACAACTGGTTGATGATATGACATCGAACCGTAGTAAAATGTATTACCTTGATCTGCATATTTTACTTTAAACAATATTTTTGTGTAACCTGATTTGAAATCAATCCAAGTATATAATTTCAAAAGTAAATAATCAATTACGGTAATGTGACCTACAGTTCCGATCTGCAAGTTTTGAAGAATTTCATATAAAAGTTAATTTGAAACCAGAGATGGCTTCAGTACAGAGCAAATGAAGCGGCCGCACCGGCCCCCTTAAAAAGCATAGAAAAGTGGCTCACTCTAAGCAAAATATTCCTCTATTTCTTTATAATAACATCATGATGGTAGCCGCCCTGCCTCCCCGCTTCCGGCAATTGCACCCTTGCTCTTTGTCCGCACCTTAACTTGGGACTAAAGCAGGAATCATGTATTCGATTGAAAGCGATGAGCATCTTTTTTTCAGAGATCAAGATGTTTTGCGGACAAAAATAGAGATTTTGCACATTGATTAAAAGAGATGACCTATTTTTGGAGATCATCACGTTTTTGAGACAAAAAATTTTTTTCTTTGTTTTAAACTTAGCTACTTTTTTCATCATTGCAAAATAAATTTTAAAAAGGCCCCCTCCCTTTTTTTCCTTGCAACAGGCTTTCCCTTTCGTAAGGCCATCCCTGTCTAAAATCATACAAAACTATCGTTAATAAGGTTTTTCTCCAAATGTGTAGATAAAAAAGATTAAATTTCTGGTTTTATTTATCCAGATTCTTGCACAGATTGCAGTCATATCTATATTGGACAAATAAAACTAAATTTAAAATCTAGGTTAACGGAACATAAACTGCGCATTAATTACAAAAAGCCGGACTTATCAGCGCTTTGCAAACATTTGATGACTGTGAATTACATAATAAATAAGATAAACGCAGTTAATGTAAAGGTTAGAATTAATTGGGTCCTTACGTATTATCGGGAGGACCTTTGATTTTTACTTTTTCCTTTTTTTCACAGTACGTATTAAGGGTTTATTGGTTAGTATGAAGATCTTTGATTTACCGCGCACTGAGGATTAGGGTTAGGGTTAGGGTTAGGGTTAGGGTTAGGGTTAGGGTTAGTAACCCTAATTTACTTTAATAATAAGTAACCCTATTTACTTTAATTTTTGAGTCGTTTTTTTAAAGGTCCTCCCGATAATACGTAAGCACCATTAATTGTGATAAAAAATTGTTTGCAAAAAGTTGGTTCATAAAATCAAAATCTTATACAATAAACGAAAACGAAAGCAATTTTTTCCATTGGTTTATATCCGTCGCTTTTCTGCGAGCAGAGAGGATACATATAAAGATATAATAAATAAGTAAAAAAATAAATGAATGTTTGATAGTGATCGAGTATTTCATTTAGTGTTTTTTTCAAGTTATAGTTTGAACAGTTTAAATTTTACTTAATTACTTTGTTTGCTTCGGTTCATTAACATTTTAATTGCAAGATTGCTTGGGGTGTTTTATAAAATTTTTTCGGGCTTGCTTTTGCTATTCGGGAGTGCGCCATTTTTAAAAATTTGTTTAATTTCATCACTGATACTGTGACTTTGTTCTTTGTTTATATCATTTTGTCTTGGTGGCAATCAATAAAGTAACTCCCTTCTTTTTTGACGTTGGGTGTATCTCCACGGATAGTAATGACCCGTTATCAAGCAGTTGTTACTGTGATGTTTCTGATGATGTTGTTGAGTGCTGACCGACGAAGCGTCAGTTTTACTAAATTTGCTGATTTTTGGTTCTAACACTGATAAAGCATTCAAACGTATAAACAAAAATAATGTCGGGTGAGCAATGTCACAACATTTTTAGTTTTGATTTGTTGCTCTGATTCGTGTCGCGAGATTCCGGTCATCTTCTTATTGTTTTCTATTTCTCTTTTGATTAAAATTTTGAAAGGTAAACATTAAGCTGATTTAAAGAATTTTAACCACGCAAAAATTTTCACAAGTTTTTCCTTTTTTATTTGGGTTTTCTTTTTTAGCAGTTCTTATTTGAAGGTTTAAAACGAGTTAAAACCGAAAATTAGAAAACACATGGTATATCAAGGCATTTAATGTGGTTATCATAGCAGGACAGAAAAAATTAGATTTTGTCTGCAACTGTTTGTACTGTACATTGACAGAGCAAACGGATAAAAGTGTTGACAGAACTATTTAAATGCAAGAATAAATATCGCAAACATCTAATTTGAAAATTTTAAAAAAATTGACAATTTTGCTTGTCAATTAGATTAAAAAGTTAAGCTTTCAATTTTTTTTACAGAACAAAAAGTAAAACCTATCCATACACACCGAAAATAGTACTTTTTTAAATACAATTCAAAAACGGCTTCGATTTTTATTTTGAACATATCAACCGTTTCCTTTTTGCCTTTACAATTTTTTTCATTTTGTACGACTGTACATACGTAAAAAATGTTTAAAAAAAATCTATGTCACTAATTTCAACGAATGGTTATTATGACAATAAACACATCTCTTTAAAATAATTTCCAAGTTTCAACCAAACAATGGTTTTCTTACTTTAGCGCTTCCTAACGGACAAAAATCATTAGATTGTTTTTTTTTTGGCTAAGAAAAGCCTTTACAAAATCTACAGTTTAATTTTTTTTAAATACAGTAAAAAGGGCACCCTTTTTTTAGATCATAACAACCATACCGAATTATGCCAATTAGCTGCCGATTAATTATTATATCTTGGTTCTTAAAATTGCTTATCAATTACTACCAAAAATAGTAAAACAATAATGAATAAATGTAATCCAACTTATAAAAAAATTTGTCTATGCCCTAGATACAGATTGATTATTACCAGTGATGGCTTTAGTAACCGCCCTCCTAAAAAGCGTTAATACGTAAATCGCCTAAGCAAAATAATGCTCTATTTTTTCATAGTAGCAATATGAGGTTGACCCCAAAAAGTAAGACTTTCTTTTATTGGAAATCACTTTTCTTTAGATACTAAAAAGTGGTCTCCTTTAAAGTGATGACCTTTTTAGGGGGGCCAAAAAAATTTGGAACAAGAAAAAGTGGCCCTCTATTTTTCTTGCATTGGACCCCTCTTTTGTTAGGCCACCACTGCTTATTTCATACGTAAATATAAATATAAACTTTAAACATATATTCATAAATGTAAATGAAATATAATTCGTTTTCATGAAAACAAGATTGGCTTATCGAAGATAAAAAATTCATAAAGCATACGTAATATACATATGTAAACATACTTTACATATGCAAAGCACTTATAAATCAAATATAATTCAATTTTTAAAAGCAAGCTTTTCCAAATCAAAGATATAAAATATATTTAGTATGTATGTTTTATCTATGTAAACATACATGTGTAAAACAATCATAAATCAAGTATAAATAATATTTAAAAAAATAACTTTGACCAAATCAAAGATATAAAATGCATATAACTTGTCTGCCTCGGACCATCAATCCCTCCGCTTCCTGTCAAGCTTTGCAAGCAGAGCTGTAGCACCCAAAGCTGAGTCGTCTCCCTGAGGAGACTGCAGGTAAATTTTATAGAGGGATTCACACTCTGCATCCCAACACGGAACATAGTTGTTTCGATACCCGCGTGGGATAGTCTTTTTGGCTGACAAAAACTAGTATTACAAATATACGTATAAAACTATTATATAACAAAAACTAGTATATAAAAACTAGTAGTATATAAAAAAATAGTAGTATATAATAGCACAAAACTAGTATACAAAAACTAGTACTTACAAAACTAGTATTAGTCTTTTAGGGATAGTTTTTTTGACTGACAAAAACTAGTATTATTTAACAAAAACAGAAGCTGGTACTTCCAAGCTTTCAACTAGCTGGGTCCTAGTTAAGCAGGAAGCATGGCCTTGCCACGTTTGTCCACAAGCAACTAAGGTATACGTTTTAAACCAATCTCCACTGACATCGAAAATTGAGTGGTTGTGCGTGAACGTTGATGCTTATAAAATAGTCAATGTCTACAAACCTCCACGTACGCGACTGCAATTTCTTGATCTTCCAGTGTTTCCTCATTTCTGTCTTTATGCCGGCGATCTCAACAGTCGCCTTGTTGATTGGGATTACGATGACAACAGCCCGGATGGTGAGTGCTTGGATGACTGAGCAATTATTAATAGACTTGCCCCACAATAGAATGCCAAAGATGCTACCAGCTTTTACTCCGGCCGCTGGAACACTGGCAACAATCCACATCTAGCTTTCACTAGCATAGGTCCTAGCAGTTGCTTCATCCTAGCAGACGTGTTCTTGAAAAGTTGCCCAGGTCACAACATTAATCTTCGCTTATCACACCATCAAGCATTGATTTGTCAGCCAGGGGTAATAAAAAGATTAACCCTCGACTCCAGTCTTGTTTGTGTCTAGCTTGGAGTGGGTGCTTTTCCAAACAACGACAACGACTACCCGGAAAAAGAAAATCCACGCTGCGCTTTTACCTGTTGTCTTATCAGTTTACTTATAATAATCACACAAAAATTTATCAAATCACGTGTTTTATTCGCCCTTTCAACTTTAATTGTTTCTAACATAATATCACATTTATTTAACGCAACATATCTGAGCAAATCGTTGTTTAAACGAAAAACATCGTGTTACTCATCAGTTGCACGTTACTTTGAAACGTTGCATATCTGATGCAAATATCAAAATAACTTATTTGAAAATCTCCTTGTTTTTATCATTTGTATTTTACGTAATTTAACTTATCGCTAACGTGTTTACTGTGTTTGAAGAAAATCTATCATCTCGTAACCCTTATAAAATTATTTTGTCAGCATTTATAATAATTGTATCTCTTTTTAAATTAAACTAAAGTCATAAAAGACTATTCATTATGAAACCTAATGAAAGCTCAATGAAATTAACCGAAAACGTTTGTTTTATTCTACCTTGCTTTTGCTTGCTTCAAATGTAAATAAATATATTCAGAAATGCCAATCCAATATGGCTGCTTTCCATTGCACTGTTATGGTATAAGAAAGTAACCTCTCTCCCAAAACTATGCTCTGCTAATAATTTTACAAAATCAACGCAAATCGGTTGTTGAGAATAATTCATTCTTTGTTCACTTTTAAGAATTTTGAGTAAACGTGTTTAAAAATATTCTTGTCAGTTTATTTTAAGTAATACAAATTTATGTTTAAAATTATAAAATTTGGCTGCTGTTTTTGATTTGAGCTTTTCCTGGCATAAAATTTTTGTGAAGTTGTTTTGGCATTCTAAACTCAGTTTTTGACAAAAGTGAACATAGAACTTTTTAACTTTCAGGAAGGTTAAAGAACAGCTTGCAAAAAACAAGTTCGCTGTCAACCGTAAAATACAAAGCGTCTTTTATCAATTCGTACAATTTGTATTGGGGTCAAAACTAAACGCATTTTTTATTATTAGGTAAGATTGAATTAAACTGTTGTTAGGTAAATATTATTAGGTAAGACGATAACAAAGAAAATGAATCTACAAAACCTAAAAATCTTAGCAGTTTTTAAAAGAACATAGTTTTTACACTGCAATAAAAAATTTAATTTTTACTTGCCAAGTAGCACTTACAGAAGTCAAAGCAGAGTGTTTCAAGAGTTGTTCCGAATTGAAAAAAATAAAAAAAGTTACTTTAGGAAGGAAATACAGAATATAAAATTTAATAATTGGAAAAATAAGAGAATGTCAAATTGGTCTCCAGCATAAATAGTCTAACAACGACTTTCTCCGAGTCTCTTCAGAAACAAAATATCAATAAAAATGACGCTGCTGTTAATCAAAAACTAAAATAAATTACATTAAAAAGACCACAGTGTTTAGTTGACAGCAAAAAAATTGATTTTTGCCCAAAGCAATAAAAAACAATGTTGATCGGAGGCTAGACATTAGTGTTTGGTGCATCATCGAAACAGATCACAGATAATAAGGAAGTATGACCGTGGAATGATCAAACGCAGTTGGTTGTCATTGCTAAGAAGTAGAAAAAAAGGTAATTTTCAAAGAAATAAGCTAAACTAAAAATGGTGGAGTGCGAGGTAAAAATAAAACAAAACTAAACAATATTTTTTCTATAAAAATATTATTCTTAGCACTACAGAAAAGAAGAAAAAATTATGCTGGTTAGGGAAAGAAAGGAATTGAGTTGAAATTGTAATTTAATTAAAAAATATCAACCGTTGCTTGAAATAATGATTTTCCGTTTGATTCACTTTCGATACTTTAAAATATTCCTATAATATTTTCTCAAGCAATAAACAGTGTATCTTTATTTTTTATATTTTTGAGCAGTTATAAAAAATATAAAACTACCGATTGTAAATATCTATCATCTGTTGTTGCTTGCAATTTTGGTAATATAAAAAAAATACTATATTGTTTTAAATAATGTTTTGTTTTAAAGCTTATATTTAAACATTTTAGAGTCAACTTTGAAAATGAAAAAAGTTAACTTTATTAGATTGTAGTCAAATGTCTGTGTTTGTTGTAATTATAAGAGTTTTGGAAGTAATACTTTTTCGTGTACTTTTTGTAATGTTTAACTAAATTTTAATTAACAATCGTGGCATCGAATCGCATCAAGATCACTTTTCCAAAACATTTGCAGAAATTTCCTGCTTTGCTGTCAATCCAAACAGCAATTCTTTTTTACGACAAAGTATCTCCCAAGTTGCTGTTGGTGAAAATCTGACGTACGAATGCGAGGAGAACTATCGCGTGTTGGATGAACCCGGAGTGACGCAAAAAAATATAACCTGCAATGACGTCAACAAAATTGGAACCTGGTCTGAAAGCCCTCCCAATTGCGAATGTAAGTTTCTTGTTTTTTTCAAATCAGAAAACGTATTATTGCTTTCAAATGTTTTTGTTTTAAAATATTATTTTCTATATTCAAGTTTAATTCAGTCAAGTCTTAATGCAAAGATAACAATAGAAAAGTAATCTACTTATCATTCTGCACCAAGAAGATGTTTTAACACTGAAGTTTAAACAGTGGGATACATGATAAATGAGAACAAAAAGCTGTTGACGTAACGGAACGGCAGCATGGTCGAGTGCCGTGATTGATGGCGAATTTGACGCAGTTGCGGTTCAAAATTTATACGCGCCATTCTCTTGTGTTTTTAGTAAAGATACTTTGCGGTACTTTCCCTTGCTTGGCGGTTTTGTCAAGTAATTCTAAAATACATTAATATTTCTTATAAAAGTAAAAACAAAGTAATAAATTTCAACTGAACAGCAATCGTTTGGTATTTTCAAAAATAGGTTGAGATAATCGCTCGCGCTTTCCTGCGAGCCTGTAGCATAAATATAAAGATGAAAAAGTAAAATTAACACTAGAAGGACCAAGCGCGTCAATTGACGCATCTAAATTTTTGCATACCAATAAATCGCGCTTTCTGCAGTATTATGGCCTCGTACTTTTTGATTTTTATTTTATTTTTTGTTAGACACTCTCAGACCTTATTTCATGACTTGGAGACCAAAAATTAGCGAAAAAATTGCAATACTATCGAGAAGGACCAAGTGCGTCAATTGACGCAAGACGAGGTAACACGTCGAAATACCCATACTAACCGGTTTACCAACAGTTTTTGGTAGATATCACTGCATTGTTTTTTTCTAAAGCAGTTTTTCTATGGCATCAAAGAACTTAGGCAGCGTATCTTGCTTATGACGTAATAATTGTTTTTTAAGTTTTTTTATTCTCTATCAAGTTAGTCTTATCCATCGCTCGTTGTGCTGCTACTCTCCTGTTCTATAATATGAAGAAGTATTTTCAATTCGTTGTTACTCTTTTTCTGGTGATTCTCGGCGTCACCGGCTAAGCTAATATGTGTTATGGGAAATTTACAGCGCATGGCTGGGGGGCTGATGAACAATACGAAGTAATTTTCTCTTTTGCGTTGATCAAGTAAAAACTAACTTAGTGTAGTGAATATGGTTGCCATAGAAGCTAATATTATGAGCAATAAGGTGCAGAAGAGATAAGCTGTATTTGAGGGCCATCGTTATTACCTTTACTAGGTTACATATTAGTCAGAAAAGCTCTAGATAGATTATTTCTGAGAATAATATGTTTATTCTTAGCACCACAGGAGCACAAGTTTCAAATAATTTGTGCACCCAGCATACCGAGCATTTTGCATAGTGTCTAGCGATGAGTTGTGTTTTCACAAGTCCAAAGTGAAATAAATTACTGATATAGTATTTTCTTTGCGTGTAAAATGTCTCAAAGGTTTGCTGCTGAACAAACCTTGCAATTGTTGCAAAGTATTGCTTTAGAGTTTTCTGACGGTGAGTACTCAGATTCCGAATCTGATGAAGTTAACAATGTGATTTCGGATATTTAAAATGAGGCGGATTCTCCTGATTTGGATGACGAATATATAAACCAGGAAGCACCAACCAGTGCAGATAATGGTGCGCGTGCTCGAAGCATCAGTGACAATGATAAAAAAACCCTTTTGGCAAAGGCGGATCCCAATGGCGGCGCTCAGTTTCCTCCCAAGCCACTGCAGGACGACTACAGCAGCACAATATTGTTAGAATCCGTGCAGGACCTACATCATATTCCACATCCCGCATTATACGCGGCAGTCTTCTTTCTTCGTTCTGCATTCTTTTTAACAAGCTCATGCTGAGAAATATTCAGAGGTGCACTACTGCAGAGGTACACCGTGCCACTGGGAACAACAGCTGGACGGTTGCGTTAGATGAACTGGATAAATTTGTGGGACTCATTGTGGCATGTGGCGTAATTGGTGAAAGGACTTTGCCCATAAATGTATGTGGGAGAAATCTTGGGGATGCCTGTTGTTTAATGCTTTTATGCCACGTTGGAGATTTTTGGAAATCATGAAGTACTTCAAGTTTTGATTTGAAAACTAAAAGGAGGAGGAATTTGGAAGAGGACAAGTACTGCTTGGCATCTTGCCTATAGAATCCGTTTATAGAGAATTACCTGAAGGCCTACAATCCCAACGTGATTATAACCATCAATGAGCAGCTGCTTCCTTGCAGGGCCAGGTGTAAGTTTATTCAGTATATGCCGAACAAGCCGGATAAGTTCGGCATAAAGTTTTGAATGACGGTCGATGAGAAGAGCAAGTATCTATACAACGAATTTCCTTATCTTGGGAAGGGCTTGACGAGAAGTAGAGGTGCCAGTATGCCAACGGATGTGGTAATGAAGCTAATGAGTCCTTTATTCAGGCAAGGTTTCAATGTCAAGTGTGGCACGTGTTCTGGCAAATCGTGCAGAAATAGAATAACTGACGTCTGTATAATGTGTCAAAGGCCAATATGTGAAAAGTGTTGCAGCAAACAATGCTTGTCGTGTCTGTAATAAAGCTTTGAAAGCGTGCTTATTTTGTTGACCTAAATACTTGGCAATGTAGTAACTTTTCAAATGTGTTCGGTTTGCGTTTTAGAAGCCTTACAATATATAGAGAGAAATACATACAAATATCAAAAAAAAGCGCGTGGTCAATTGGCGCGTTTGGTCCTTCTAAGTAGTCGCTCATTTTGGTCCTTCTAGTGTTAGAATTTTTATAATTTATAAAAACTACTTGCGCTTGCAGGATGAAACATTTCAAATTGCAAACACAACTAATATTTTTCGAAGATCTGCTTTCAAATAGGTTCTCTATGCAAGCGCATTAGTTACGTCGATATTCGAATAATTTTGTAAGTTAGCTTTCAAAAGGCAATTAAGGTTTGCATACTAATGTTTATTAGTTTTCAAATAATTTAATTCACTTTTTGAAATTTCCCAAAAAATGAAAAAAATTAAATTAAAGCCAACTCTCTTTTTTAAGAATTTGAAAAAGCAAATTCATGGTTTTCTTTTTATTTTCGTTTTTTGAAGTTGTTAGTTCATTTCAAAAATAGTGTTGTTTTATAAACAGTGGCTCTACCTTTACTTTTTTGCGTTTTAGGATAAAAATAATTCAAGTAGCAGCTTAATACTGTAACATAATGGACAATTGTTAGAAAGTTATTCAAAAAAGATATAGTAAAATATAATAATTTTAACCCATTAAACGCCGAGGCCAAAATTTTTTTTTTTTCTAAATCCTTTTAATATGTTGCTAAAATATGTTATGTAAGACATAAAAAGAAAAAAAAAATTTTTTTTCTCTTGTAATTTTTTAGTTATTTAATGGCAACTTAAGTTGCCAGTGGCTGTCAACAGAGTCAAAATTTATGAATTTTATTGATTTTTTAAATTGTAGCAATTTGTTTCGACGTTTAACTCAGGAAATATTAAGATTTTAATTTCTTAATACAAATCTGTTTAATTGCCTATGTAAGGCTTTGCTTTAGCTGTAATTTAGGGGTTCAACATCCCCCAGAAAAAAGGTGTACACCGAATGACAACAATTTAGTCAATTTTTTAGTTTTATAAACATTGAAAAAAAGCGAAAAAACTCAATCAAATTTAAATAACGCATAAACTTATAAAACAGACGTCCATTCAAAAACAAAAGAAGTTTGTTGAACTAGAATTATCTTGGCTGATTGACTACATCATTTAGTAGAAAAATTACTTTCGTGGTAGCGTTTAAAGCAAGAAGCAGGGTGGAGTGTGACATGGCACTTACGGCATTCAAATACTGATCGACGCTTGCAGACTTTGCAACGTGTATATTTTGATTTGCCTTTGATGATAACGTGGTTAATGCTGTCGACACGTATATTTTCCAAAACGTTTCGGGGGTATTGCAACCTGGAAATTTTCTTTCGTCCAGATGAAGAAAGCATTGTGAGAACAATTTCTCTCATAAAAGCCAGCATAGGAACATTTTTGCCTTCAATCTTTTTATGCAGTAGCCATGCATTGACTGCGGCTGCATTCAAACTCCATGCAAAAAAAGGCCACCACCACCTTTTTGAGCGGATTCGAGCTCTGTATGTTGCAACAAATTGATCGAATAAATCTACTCCTCCCATTTGCTGATTGTACAACAAATGAGTGTTTGGAATTGCAATATCAGCTTTCTTTTTTTTGTTTTCGACCATCGTTTGACGAAGCTCTCTGGTAGAGCTTCAGCATAGTTGGAAGCACAAGTTACAACAGCTGTATCATGCCACACTGTGTTTCCGTGGTTGTCTGTAGCACCCTGGTATGAGCCTCGTATTGTTTTTTTCATTAACTGCTTTGTTGGAACTGGTGTATTTCCAAACGGTTTTGTCGTAAAGTTCCGAGGCCACCTATGCCATGTTTCGACAGCTCATCAAGTAGGGGAAGGGAAGTGAAAAGATTGTCGAAAGTTAGGGTGCAACCACTTGATAAATTACATCTTTCAATTAGACCTAGCACTACATCAGCACCCTGACCAAGACCAGTGTCTTTCAGCTTAGTTTCAGATCCACAATAGGGTTCTGTATGAAACAAGTAACCCTCAGTCGAGGTAAGGCACCATAACTTGAAACCAAATCGAATTGGTTTGCCTCGGATGAATTGTTTGGTTCCATGCTTCCCATAGTAAGGAATCATGCTTTCGTCCACACTGTGGTCATTTGCTGAAAGATATTTTTTTAAATTATTATTTAGCATGTCAAATACAGGACGCACCTTGTAATATCTATCCTCGTTTATTTCAGCATTGTTCGCCAAATGCAAATACGAAAATATTTCTCTAAAGCGATTTCGGCTCATTGCATTGGAAACTGCTTCATTGTGAGTGTCAGGGGAACCAGACCAATATAGGTTGCGACAAGGCACTTTACAATACCCAGAGAGTAAAATGATTGCTATGACAGTGATAACTTCACTCTCATCGCAATTTAAATTTTTTTCCTTTCTGGGAAGCATAGAGGTTAGTTTGATGAGTAATGTGAGTTATTATATCACAAGAAATCATTGCATTGAAAGTATCTAGCGGGTTTTTCAAATTCTCTTTAGTTTGCTCCGATATAGCAGGAACAGAATTAGAAAGTACAACATTAGGATTATTTAAAGGAAAATTTTTCTTCCATCTTCTAATTATTTTTTTCTTTTTTTTAAATTTTTTTGTTGGGGGAGCTTCGTGTTGGCTTTCTTGCTCACTTTGATGTGATAACTTTGAATTGTAACTTAAAATGTTTGTAGAGCAAATGATAAGTAAGACCCTCATTCAAATCATCTGACGCATCACTGTCTCGGTTAGAGTCGACGCATGCTTTTTCAAGAGGGGGGATTATGGCAAGAGTCATTTCGTCATCATCTGAGTCTGTCTTTGACCATAGGTCACAATAAGGATCCATCAATATGTCCAGAACATCATTCAATGAGTATCTAAACAATAGAATGATCTAAAGTAAGACTACCTACCATTTGAAAAGTTAAATAAAAAGAGTCTTTTTGTTCCAGCAAACAATGTTGGGGTTTGTAAAGAGAAAGCCGCAAGAAGATCATATTAGTGTTTTTTTATTATTCCCCGGCCCCTAACCCTTACCCTAACTCTAATTTCGTAATGTCTGCCCTTACCTTTACTTCAACAAAATTATAAAGTTTACTAATTAACGTTTGAATTTGTTGTCAGCGAATAATAGGTCAGCACACGGCTTTCATTTTATGAGCCCCTGACAGAATATACTTGATAGTCTATAAATTACAAGGAAGCCTACAATTGTTAGGTTCTGGTGCTAGTAAGCTAATTAGTTAAAAACTATTATTTTATACGACGTTAACTATTGTATTAGCACTCACCTTTCATTGGAATTTTTAGCAGATGCAGGGACACTTTTCGAACAACAAGGTTTTTCAGTCATTTTATTAACCTAATTCTGCAGATTAGAATAGAAATGCAATAAGCTGATGGCTGCAACCAAACGTATAACCTTTAGTTCTACAAGTCTAAATAGAGAATTTTAATTAAGTGAATCAGGGCAATATATGTAGCCTAACTTTTGAAAACATAATAAAAAACGTTTGATTTTTGACTCCATATTTGGCCACTGGCAACTTAAGTTGCCATCACTTTATTTCCCCTCATTATTCTAAGTAAAGTCTTAACTAGCATCAACAAATAAGTTAAACTAGACAAGAAGGTATTTATGATTTACTATAGATTTAGTTTTCTAACTTTATACAAAGCTTTTCCTATTTTTCACAGCTTTTTTATAACCTACTTAAGACAAAAAGACAGTTTTTGCCATTTTTTACTGTAATCACTTTTCAGTCAAACCATTCAGTGCTTCCGAATGAATTTTTTATACATTTAATTTTTTTAGAGTTTACAACAGGGAATGAACTTTCGGTTGATACCATTATATAAAAAAATTGCGTGTATAAGCTAAGTAATGAAACATTTCCTAAGGACACCTTACTGGCAACTAAAGTTGCCGACGGCCATTAATGGGTTAATAAGATGAAATTGTTTTTACGATTGAAGCATACATTCTACCCTTTGCAAAACAAAATAATTAATTGATTCAAAGCGATAGAAATAGAACTGTGCATGTTCTTTACTCTAATCGCTCCAATTCAATGGTAACTCTAACCCTTGGCTTAACTTTTACCTTCATAAGATCGAAGGCACCCTACTGGGTCAAATAAATTTGGTTTACATCTATTGTTGCTTCACCGTCATGCCCAGGTTCAAAATGGCGAGATGTTTGTAATTGAAAATTGTTCAAAATTGATTCAGCTCAAAGACAGTGTTTGGTACTATACCCACACGAGTTTTATATTTGCACTATTATTGGCTACTTTTCTAACCAACACCTCACAAACTTTAGTATTGAAACAGTCGTTCTTGAAACAGGTTGCAAAGTAGTTTACATAATATTTTCCTCATGGTCCAAAACACAGTCACATATGAAGTTTTTATGTCTTAATTTAAGCAACTAACATGCTTTTCAATACATTAAGTTCATACCGTTATGAAACAAAAAATGAAATGTTATAAAAGACATCGACGAAATTAGCCGCAAATTCAAAATCCAGGAGTCGAGCAATATTATTAGGCACAAGCAAACAAATTAAATATTTCAACGCAGTGAGCCAGTGATGCACTTGAAGTAATCAAGCATCTGTTACAAAAAACTTTTATATTTGTGAACAATTGTCTGGACACGCGCCACCGAACACATCATCGTTCATTACGGTTTTGATTTTCATCGAAACAAAGTTTAAAATGACTGTCACAAAGATCCTCAGTGTAAATCTAGTCTAATAATTTTTGGTAGTTTACGTGTCTTAAGTTGCTTTGGCAAACAAAACTTGTTTAAAAAGCCGTTTTTGGCATACTATGTTTAACCCTAATTTACCTAAGGGGGGTCCTCAAAGGACCTCCCTTTTTTAAAAACATTGTAACTTGAAAAGTTCTGATGATAAAAACCTAAAATTTTATGACTTTTCCTAAAATTTATTCTTGAATATTTTGATATTTTGCTTGAGCAAATCCGATGTGTAGTTTTAGTGTAGCAGGCTATTTTTTTCACTTACCTCATGATTTTTGTACACTTTTTGCTGTGGCATAAGATAATCCTATTTACACAGAGTCACGTGAGCGGCAACGTGAAGATTTACTGCGGCGACGTCGATGACGTAGATTAACTTTTGTTTGAACAACTTAGCAAACAACGGTTTTGCACAAAACTAATTTGTTGCTGTTCAATAGTTTCTTCACTCCGAGTTTAGTCGAGTTCTTTGACTTTCAAACAATTACATATTTATTTCTGACCGATTTGATAAAATCTTTTTTTTCCCTTCCATTGATTTCGTCTCACACTAAAACTTAATGAAATTACCCATACAACAAGATTGATTTACCAAATTTTTGTAACAAGCCAGTTTACTGTTAGCTTATTTATTATTTATTTTTTCTTGTCAACTTACTCTGGATGTTTGCATTAGCTTTATCTCATGCAGCTACATCAAACACCTAATATGAATACTCACACAAAAAGATTTGATTTGTTCAGTCACTTTGTTTTTTGATTATTTATTTTGTTTTTATTCAACTTTCTTAGGATGTTTGCTTGAGCGTTATCTCATGCAGCTACGCAAAGCACATGAAATAAATAGGCACAAAAAAAGATTTGATTTGTTCAGTCACTTCGTTTTTTGGTTATTTATTTTGTTTTCATTCAACTTCCTTACGATGTTTGCGTCAGCGTTATCTCATGCAGCTACACAGAACACCTAATACAAATATCCACACAAAAAAAATTGATTTGCTCAGTCACTTCATTTTTTGGTTATTTATTTTGTTTTCATTCAATTTTCTTAGGATGTTTGCTTGAGCGTTATCTCATGCAGCTACGCAGAGCACATGATATAAATAGGCACACAAAAAGATTTGATTTGTTCAATCACTTTCTTTGCCGGTTATGTTTTTTGTTTCATTCAAATTCCTTATGACGTTCACATCAGCGTTACATGCAACTATTATTATTTTGGTATAAATAGGTCCGTAGAGCTGATTGAAAATTTGTATAGAACCGTAAAAATTGGCTTAGGAAGTTCGAGTCAAAGAGTGTGTTGGTTCAGTTGAGCAGAAGATGGTGTGGTATGTGTTTCGTACCTATTTCGATAGAAAATTTGCTATTATATCTTTGACATCGTCTTATGTCATGATTCAAACATAATGCCTACAGCTAGTTTTTATATTTTTATTACGGTATTACCAAAATATCGGAGCAATTTTGTAATAGTGAATAAATTTATAATATAGAATAAAAAAAATTATACTTTTGAGACTAACATAAATTGTTCTTGTGACAGATTTAATAATTAATTCAAAAAGATTACTGTAACTAATAAAAGCATGTCTAGGCAATTTTATACAGCTGATGAAACGGCGGATATTATTCTGTCTGACATCGAAGCCAGGTTAGATCAGATTTCTGAGATAATTGCCGACACGGAAAGCTCATCAGAGGAAGAAGAATATCCAACATCTATTGCCCAAAATGAAGATATTGAAGCAGCAGATACATCGTTTTACACACAAAGACGAAACACACCTAACTCGTCCAGGTTAGTAGCGACATCCGAAGTTTTGTAAATAAATTTACGCTGCTAAAAGTGTTGACAAAACAAAATTTCTTTTATATTCAAAATATATATGATTGAAATTTTATCATAAGCTCCAAAAATTTGGCATATGAAACAACCATTGAATAGATTAAGTATCAGATTACAAAACACTAAAATTTTAACCAAGTTGTGTCTGTGGCAGTTTTTATGATAAAACTGCGCAGAAGAGGCATTAAATTAAGAATAAATAAATCTTGACCAAAATTTTCAAAAATTTGCAAGTTTAAATTGTACAACTAAGAAGCACGTCTCCATTTTGTTAGGGGAGACCCCTTTATAGATGGCCGAGGAATCCGTTTCATTTGTCTTGAATAAAATACAAAAGTGTTGACAAAATAACTCTTTTTTTAGCTCTAATCCTACTTTTTTGAGTGTCATGTGCTTCAATGACTCTCTGGTTTTTCGAGGTTATTATGAAGTCGGGACGAAAAGTGGGAAATGCGAGATCGATTTGAGGTGAAGACCTTTTTTTTTAGAGAATAGCTTGATTTTGGGAGCAAAATAGGTAATTCAGAGATCAAATTGAAGCGAAGACCTTTTCTTTTTTTTTTTTATCTTTTTAGAGATCACCATGATTTTGGGAGAAAAAAGTAAAAGACGAGATCAAAGCTCTTTTTTTTTTTAGAGAAGATCAATTTTTGAAAATCCTTGCCCCGGGCCCCTGAATTTGAGTATCCACCACTGCGGGTGGCATAGCCAGGATATTGTTCGTTGAAGTGAACATTTTTTTGGTTTTGTGTTGATAGTTTGGAGTAAATTTTGAATTCGTGGTAGGTGACTTAGTTATGTGATGTATCGGAATGACAGTACATCATGTGATTGCCATTAGGACGAATTGAGATAGGTAATATCTTGAGGCAATGTTGTGGTCTTGGTAAATATTATTTTAATTAAAATCAATATAGAAGTTCAGTTTTGAAGCTAATTAGGTAAGTTCAAGGAAAAGGAGGGTGATCATTTTCTTTCCCGGTAACTTATAAACTCTGCATTTTTGTAAGGTGTAATATTCGTTTATATCTAGATTTATTCTTTACTCCAAAGCATTTTAAAAAACTAAAAAAAATATTGGCTGCAGGTTGGTCTGCGACTTGGAATCGGCCTTGAACCCTCAAAACTATGACGACGTATTGCTTCCTCAATCGAAACCGAAAATGTATACAGCAATTATAGAGAAAGCACCTGATAAAAAAATTTCGGATGAATACATTTCATGGACAAATGAGAAATCTCAATCTGCTGGACGGCAACCTAAATCGGCTGTGATTATTGAACAACCCGGTCCAACTGAAGTTGCAAAACAAACAACTGATGCTAAATCATCATGGGAGTTGTTCTTCTCGCAAAAAATTCTGGAAATTGTGGTAAAATATACAAACCAACGCATCGAAAATACAAAACAAAATTTAAATTTAAGCAGCAAAATTTGCTATAATTTTATGGACGTTGTTGATGAAACTGAAATTTTAGCATTTATTGGGCTGATGTACTTACGTGGTCTAGCAGGGATGTGTAATCACGATGTAAAATATTTATACAGTGCTCTCATGGGTCCTCAATCGTTTGGAGCTACCATGAGCAAAAATCGATTTCAGTTTTTGTACGCTTGCATTTCCTTTGATGATCTTTCTACTCGCCAAGCACGATGGAAGCACGACAGGTTTGCCGCAATAAGGGAGCTTTTTGAAATCTTTGGAGAAAATTGTTGCAAGCACGTTATTCCCGATGAATACCTTTCACTGGACGAGACTTTGTACCCAATGAGAACAAGCATCGGATTCAAGCAATTTAACTCAAGCAAGCCCGCCAAGTATGGTCTGCTTTTTAAATCTATAAAGGCAGTGAGATACAGTTATACTTTTTCAACAACCCCATACTGCGGAAAACCTCGTGATCAACGCACAGCCTACTACACACAAGGAACGGAAAATGTTGCAAAGTATTTGGTTATGCAATTGATGTTGACATACAGGGTAGGAACATATCTTTTGACCGACTTTATACAAGTATTTCGTTAGCCAAGTGGCTACTTTCAAACAATGTAACTTGTGTGGGCACATTGCAAGCAAACCGCAAGGGAATACCGATGGAGTTGAAGAGTACGAGCGGTCGCCAACCACTGTCTTACGAATGCTTCTGGGAAAACGAAAATAAAAAACTTGTTCTTCACTCTTATGTTGTAAAAACTAAGAGCACAGGCTTACGAAACGTTGTTCTCCTTTCTTCTGTGCAGCCGCTTCTGGGAACGACGAAAGACGATGGAAAGAAAAAACCTGCCATTAACAAATTATACGACTTCACTAAAGGTGGTACGGATGTTATGGACCAACGAATGGCTACTTTTAGTTGCAAAACAAAGTCAAATCGATGGACAATAGCAGCATTTGCTTGATATTCTTGATATATGCCGTGTAAATGTTGCTACAGTTTTAGCTATGAACCGTGGTTCCAACCCCCGCAAGGTAAATTCCTATGATTTTGGAATGGACTTGGCTCTAAGGCTTATCCGGCCACATGTCCAACAACGTTCCCTCACTGGGCTTCAAATCTCGATACGTTATAACATTGATTTGCTTCTAAATGATGGCGTTTTCAGCTCACGACAACAAGATGCTTCATCTTCAAATAACACACAATATCCGCAAAAGTCCGAAAACAGAAAACGGTGCCGTGCCTGTGTTTTAGAAATATCTGGTCCTGGTCAGAAGAAAAGAAAAAACGACATGACAAAAACAAAAAACCAGTGTCAAATTTGTGGCAAGCCTGCCTGTTGCCAACATTCTATATAAATGTGCGTTGAGTGCTACTCGTTGAACAATAACTAGCTTTAGCTCTGCTGTATCCCTTCAAATATATCAAACATGTTTATTTTTACTGTGTGATTTCAATGATTTTTTTTGGGTTATATTCGCAATATTCTTACTGTACATTCATGCAGCTTAATTGTAATTATTGTTATCGCGCAATAACTGAAAAAACAGAATATTGTTTGCCTGAGAGAGAAAGTTTTTTGCAATGCTAGTTTTTTATTTTGTACTAAAATAATTTATAAAAAAATCACACTAAGAGATAATTTTGAATAAGATTTCCCGGAAATGTATACACAACGAATTAGAAGCATAGCAGTTATAAAATTAATATCACAAGTACATTCTAAGTTATTCCGAAAACTGACCTCTGAAAATTGCTAGATTTACTAAATAAAATATACGCGATACTCGTAAACGGTTTTGACGTTGACAGCAATTCAAACTTTATTTACCAACATGCATCTGTCTTGCTGTGTTTGTCAAGATTACTGCGTCACGTAGTAGTTATTTGTTTTTGCAGCCGCCGTGACAAATCCGATTATGTCGGCAAAACAAAGCAATCAACGAAAATTTGAGGACCATCAATTTTATGCAAAATAAGAAGAGACTAGTTGCAACTATATTAAAAGTAAAAACATTTGACTAAACTAGAATAAATTTTCTCCAAAATATCAAAAAATCAACTGCGTAGCTACTGTCTGTTAAGAGTATTGGACATGTAAACTTAGGGTCCTCCGAGGACCCCCCCTTAGGTAGTCAACAGAAAAAAACATCCTAGGTAGATAAGGGTTAATCGACTACCTATATCGAACTTAAGATTTGTACAATTACTGTATCAAAAATTACACACAAATAAGCTATAAGAGCTGTTTCACAAAAAATTTAAGACCCTGCTTTCTGTGTAAGCTTTAGTTGAGCGATAAGACTAAGTTAAGTGACAGATGATTTAGTAACTTCTTGAGAGTATTTAACGACAATTTCAGCTTACTGTAACATTTATTGAGCATTTCTGGTGTAAAAGAAAACAGTTTACATATTTATTGTTGTTTTACAGTTTTTTTGGTTTAATAATTTAGTAATGACAACAAAACAACAAACCAAGCCCAAAATTTCAGTTCGTTAGGGAAAATCTTTTGCTAATCTGACTTCTAAAGAAAGTAATTACAGTACTGGTGGTGAAACATGGGCTTTTGAGGGTATCCGATACATTACTCGAAATCAATTGCTCGAAATCATTTGCTGGAAAACAAATTGCTCGAAAGGAATTGTTAAGTTAAATGAATAATTATGTTAGAGCTAGGGTTAGGGTGGATCTATTATATTTGTTCGCTGTTTTATTAATATAAAATATTCTGAGCAACACTTCCCAAATATTCTTCGACATTTTCAGTGTTATCGAAGCAATCTGTCCTTTGAGCAACCTGTCTTTCGATCAATTGATTTCGAGCAATTTACCTGGGTTCGTTTTTGAATACGACCCAGAGACCAAACATCAGAGTCCCCAGTGGGCGAGTCCTCAATCACCACACATCAAAAAAGCATGGCAGCCAAAGTACGAAATCAAGCTCATATTAATAGTATTTTTTGACATCAGAGGCATGATCCATTATGAATCTTTGCCGCAGGGTCAGACTGTCAATCAGCTTGTTTATAAAAAGATTCTGCAACGTTTGCTTTGCTCAGTAAGGGGAAAAAAGCGAGATTTGTCGAAAAGCAACACATGGTTACTTCACCTAGACAATGCGCCTGCACACACTTTCTTGAGCATCCAGAAAAACATTACAGTGATGGAGCAATCTCCCTATTTGTGAGTTCTTGTTCCATGTGATTTTTCTCATTTCCCCAAAGTTAACAACATCATTAAAGAGAGACATGTTTTAAGCACGGATGCAGTCAAAAGTGCCATAACAAAGGAGCTTTGGCGAATCCTTTAAGATTCATTTTAGGAGTGCATTGGTACATGGAAAAGAAAAATGGAAAAGTACTTTAAACTCATTGGGGGAATACTTTGAAGGGTACAAAGAGCAATTTTTTGATTAAATTTAAAAAAATTTTTGTGACGAGGGTACGTTTTGGCGCATCGATTTAGACCAGTTATTTAGGCATGGCTTTTTTGACGTCAGCTGATTTGGCGCGAGCCTATTTGGCAATGACCTTTTTGGCACCATTAGCACTCATCATCCCACCATTTGGAAATTGATTGATGGCCTGCGTAAAGGGCAGAAAGGTAGAGATGCATATTATGAAAAATTACTGGCTCGTCATGAACCATACAAAAACTAAAAAAGTATAAAGATACAGACAGAAGAATACATGAAACTGTTTTTTTTTAATTTGAAAATATGGATGCTATTTATTACATGAAAAGCCTTGCTCATAATTGCCAAATGAACTAAATAAAGCTACGCGACAGTTTTTGGGGTTTTTTAAGATTTCTTTTTACAATAAAAGTTTTAAAACTTCTTTTTGGTACTTTTTATAATGAGCCTGCTTAAGTTTTAAAATATATTAAAATTTGTTAAGACACTTAGCTGGCACCAAATTAGGTGGAGCCTAAATGGCTGTGCCTAACTGTCCGCTGGCGCCCAATAACCGTGCCCAATAACCAGCGCCCAAACGGCGGAGCCAAATAGTTTTATTCCGACCGCGTGCAACCGATGTCTTGCTTCTAATACATTCATTTTCATTTACATACCGCAAAATATACATTAGAGTAAAGTTTAATTTTAGAATAAAAATATTTTTAGATAATGGTTGTTTTATTCCTGCGAATCCTGACAATGGTTATGTCGACACTGATGTAGACAGAGTTTTGGTTGGAACTTTTATACGTTATTCTTGCAATGCAAATTACGCGATAAAAGGCCAAGAAAACTCAGAGTGCCTCTCAAACAAAACTTGGTTTCCTCCGGCTCCTCAGTGTGTCAGTAAGTATTCGGAATATATTATTCATGTAATAGTTTTAAACAAAAATTGTCTTTGACGCTAAAAGCGGTTTTTTCATCAATCTAAATTAATAAATTAAAACTTTAAATTCGGTCGAATTTTATTTAGACTTTCTACTTTTATTTTTTTTGACGGTGTTTCAGTTTTGCATTATTACGAAAGTTTTTAAGATTACATTTAATTATGAAGATGGCGTGAAGCAAAAGATTTTTCTTCCCAAAGCTTTTTATCTGACACTCTTCAGGGGAAATCGTCAGAATAAAGCAGAAATGAAACCGAACTAGATTATACTGTAAAGGGGAAAGCAGAGTTCTCATTGGCTGAAAAAAGTTAGCCAATGAGAGAAAAGATTAAGAAATTTTCAAAGAGTAGACGAATTTTTTTGTTTACATAGAAGGGGATTAAGATATTTAATGAAAGTTGCTTCAAGAGTAGAAAGGTGAAAAGAAGAGCGACCTCGAGCGAGAATAAAAAATTTTTGTTGTTGTATTAAAGAGCGCATTGGGCATTGTCAAAAAGATGTTGATCAATGGCAGATTCGTAAAATTGTCGAGGACGTATGTTGGCCTTGCAAGAGCGGGAAAGGCTTTGGCGGTTGTGCGAGGCAAGAGGATTGGCCATGAATCTAGGAACGTGTTGTTTGATTCTCTCTTCTAAGCGTTGAGACGTGCGACCAACGTACCGACTATCGCAGTGGCACACAAACTTGTAAATGACATTGCTGTGATGATAGAAAGGTAACACGTCTTTTTCAGTTGCTGGCAAGAGTTGTCGGGTGTTAAAAATAACACGTGGTTCGACGGAGAAAAAGCAGCGTTTCACAGCATACGTAATCTGCTTTTCGAACTTCATCGAGACATTTCCAATTGTCACAAACTTTGTTCGGGAATCCCAAAGGACCAGTTGAGCTAGGTAACCCGAATACCTGCGCTGAAACAAAGCTGTGTCTAAATTTTATTTTATTCCGGCTCAAGAAGTAGTTTTGCTATGAGCCTGACGGTTTATACAGTTGGTTAACGAAAAGCTCGGATTGATTTCGTTGAAGACTCCTTTTCACAACAAACAGAGACCCTTGTCTCTAATAAAAAACAGATGTATTACAAAAATATCACGTCCGACGAAACTTCTATTCCACGCTTTGCCAAACTGCAAAGCGAAATTAACACTATAACTCGACTCAATCAACACAAATAATTCTACCTCTGTAGAACAAAACTGCCAAACACTGGCACAAAATAAATTCAACAATTGTCCACCGACACAAAAATCTAACGGTCCACCTCCTGTGGCCAAACAAAATCACCTTCGCTCGAGCCGCCACTCGAGTCGCTTCAAATTACCTCACAACGATAATAATCATCATCATAATTTCTCGCCACGCATCGGCTTTATATAGAAAACAAAATCACGTGACGTAAACTTTCTCGTAAATTCAAGATTCAGCCAGAAACCCCTGGAGAGTTCGTTACGCGAATCAAGTGGAATATACGCGAATTTCCCAGTACAATGACGTTAGTCAAAAACATATTACGTCAATACAAAGAGAAAAAAGAGAAAAAGATACATGTATCGAGCCATATAACAAATTGGACGTATATCGCAGAGAGCGCTCAAAGAGCCGCATTTATTCTCTTATAATAAAACTACGAACTGCTTTTAACGGGGATACACTACATCGTTATGATTAAAATTATGAATGAAGTGTGACACCAATCCATGGGATGTGTAGGTAGACAGGGCACGTTTCCACTGTGTGAATCGGGTTAAAATTTAGTTGTTAAAGTTTTTGTTTGAAAGCCAAATTGATTGCATGTTCCGGGTAGCCATTTTCTAACAGAATTGAACGACTTTTACCAAGCTTTGCGTCCCGTTTGCTTTTAGAACAGATCATAAAAACTCTGTGAAAAAGAATGCCAATTCAGTTGATTTTCCGTTTCTGGAGGCTAAAGAAGTTCCAACGTAGGTACTGGCCGATGAAAGTGAGTTTCCTGTACACTGAGGTTAGAAATTCCGAATCATGCCTTTCTACCAACACGTCCAGGAAGGGGAGAGAGTGATTGGATTTTTTTCGTAGGTGAAGCGTAGTGAGGTATGAAGGGAGTTGATGTGGGTGAGAAAAGTGTTGCAGTCTTTTTTATTGTTAAATACGGAGAAAGTTTCGTCAACATACCGGAAGTACAAAAACGGCTTTTTGGCGATGTTGAAAAGTTGTTCTCCCTCGATAGCTATTCTCGCTCGAGGTTGCTCTTCTTTTCACTTTTCTGCTCTTGAAGCGACTTTCATTAAATCGCTTAATCCCCTTCTGTGTAAACAAAAAAATTCGTCTACTCTTTGAAAATTTCTTAATCTTTTCTCTCATTGGCTAACTTTTTTCAGCCAATGAGAACTCTGCTTTCCCCTTTACAGTATAATCTAGTTCGGTTTCATTTCTGCTTTATTCTGACGATTTCCCCTGAAGAGTGTCAGATGAAAAGCTTTGGGAAGAAAAATCTTTTGCTTCACGCCATCTTTAAATTCTGTACCACCAAACGTCTATTCAAACATTTAATTTTCCTCCATACGTACTGCTAAATGTTTTGTAGGATGCCAATTGAATTACAAAATTAAAAAGATTTAATTTTGTATTAATATAATATTAATAATTTAATTGTAATTAAATCTTTTTAATTTTGTATATCAAAATTTAAATGCAATTTAGCTAAAGCAAAAATACATATTTAAATGCAATTTAGCATTTTCCAGTTTGATTGTTTAATAAAAATTAGCGATTAATTGAAACAGGGATTTTAGACTCATTATAACATGCGGAACCCAAGGTTAAATTTGTGAAGGTTTTTACACTCCTAGAATTTTTTAAAGTCAATTGAAGACAAAAAAAGATTTTCATTTTAAATTTAACAAAGACTTCATACGAACTTTAATTGCTGACGATTTTTATCTCCACTTGAATGTTGAAAAAATGTTTATGCCTAAATGTCAAGATTATTTTATGAGCAATGCGCTTGTGAACAACTTCTTACAATTTTAGGAAAGCGATCGGTTAAGTGGAATTAGATAGCAATTTACTATTTTATAGAAAAAATCTGTGGACCCCCTGGATAGGTCAAACCCAGAATTAAAAAATAATCTTTCTAAATTCTAATCTTAGTCTGAAAAAAACTCATCAAGCTCGTGTTTAAATACAATATTTATTTATAATAATTTATCCTGCAAAAATATCGTATTAAAACTAAGATCAAAACAATTAGTTTGTAAAAAAAGCTATAACAAGTTTGCATTTAAATTTGTATCAATGAGTAGTTCAGGTTAGCCTAAGCTAGTTGCTCTATGGCCATTTTTCAAAATTATGTCAAATTTGAGATTCGTTGTTGGTTGCAATTTTTGTCGGGGGCCCTTTACTCCGTGAGGAATGTCACAAATCAAAGGGAAGTTAATAATCCTCGCTGTTATTGTTTGCAATTTTTCGCTTATAACTTTAAACAGCAAATTGCTGCCGCTAAAAACATTAAATTACTGTTTTATTGTTTAATTCCACCATATTTACATTCATCTTGCAAACTTAACGAAGACGTGCAAAATTTATATTTGCCTGACTAATAATCTATTAATTAAACGTCAGCGCTAAATTTGGCAAGCCGAATTCCCGGGCGCTAAATTCTTGTTCGCAGAATGCTCGACCAAATTTATCGCAACTTGTGTATTTTGACTCCAACAACACAAAACAATTTGCTTTTTATGCAGCACGCAATTTCGGCCCTTGTGTTTAAGAAAACAAAATCACTTTTGTATCTCGATCTAGAATTTTGAAAACGGTACATTTACAAAATGATAAAACAAGGGTTTGTAAACTTTTTGATACGCGCCCCCTTTCTTCACTCAAACAAAACTCGTTTCCCTCTTCTTTGTGCAATCAAAACTTGCGTTCCCCTTTCCTTGACGACACAAAGCTAAAGTAAAAACAAGTTCAACTAAATACTTTTCAAAATAAATTAACGATCTTAAAAACAAAAATTCATTTACCACATTTCTTTTACAAAAACTAATTTATTCAAACTAATACTAGTGAAGACTGCTTTATGAGATATATTTATTGCAGTAGTTTGAATTTTAGAATTTCTATTTTTTAATGCTATATCGGAGTGTAATTGGGGTCCAGGTTTGCGCCACTTTCCACTAAATCAATATATGGTTCTTTCGGTTTAATAATTTCTATAAAATGCTTTCAAATGAAAAAAATGAATTATGTATGTGATTAAACAAATGTTAAAATATTACAAATGTTTTCTAATTTGCCGATGATGAACAAATTTGAAAAAGAAATTGTTATACGTTTCAAACTTTGGTATTGTTCGGCAGTTGGATTCATGATTTGCTTGAGCGCGCGTTCTAGTTCAGTTTTATGTTTATCGTGATTATCTTCTGTATGGGTTTTCAGAAAGCTGTTTTCAGTTCTTAGAAAGATTTCGTTTTGTAATTAAATATGTTAAATTTTGGAAGGCAATAAAACACTCTTTAAAAGTCTTCTTCTTCTTTCGGCCTTTCCTTTCAATCAGGGGTAGCCACAGCGTATCATCTTTCTCCAATCCGTCCTGTTTTCAACGTCCGTCTCCTTCGCACCAACTGTTCCCATATTTTCTTTCAATACATCTAAACATTTTCTATTTGGTCTCCCTTTTTTTCCTCTTTCCATGTAACTCCATTACGATCTTCTTTCTTCCTACTCTTGGTCTCTCCTCATGACATGTCCATACCACCTCAGCCTGCCCTCCCTCATCTTCATTTCTAATCGTTCTACCTTAACTGTACCCGTGATGTACTCGTTTCTAATCTTGTCTTTTCTCGTCACTCCCATAGCAAACCTCAGCATTTTCATCTCTGCAACTTCCATCTCTTTCACTTGTTCTTTGTGACCGCCACCGTCTCAAGTCCATACACCATTGCTGGTCTCATCACTGAACTGTACACTTTTTTTTTACTCTAACTGGTAACTGCCTTGAAGAATTGGAAGAAATAGAATTGGGAAAGCCGTGTCAACTTTTCAAATAAAATAAGAAAAACAGAACATTGTGCACTGAAGTTGAGTATTTTTATTATTGAGCACAAGCTTTCGTGGGCTACTGCCCACTTCGTCAGGTGCAATGGAATGAAAATGCAATCAAAACAAGTTTTTAACATTTGCCGTTGTGTAAAACTTGTTTTGATTGCATTTTCATTCCATTGCACCTGACGAAGTGGGCAGTAGCCCACGAAAGCTTGTGCTTAATAATAAAAATAGTCAACTTCAGTGCACAATGTTCTGTTTTTCTCATTTGGTAACTGCCTGCCACAAATTATTCCCGATACTTTTCTCCATCCGTTCCATCCTACCTGCACTCTCCTCTTGATCTCCCTCTCACAACTACCACTTTCTTGCACCGTTGATCCCAAATACTTAAATTTCTTTACTCTTGGCACTTTTGTATTTTCCATTTCACTGTTTCTTCGTCATTTCCTCCATTTATGCACAGATATTTGGTCTTTGACCTACTTACTTTTATCCCTCTTCTATCCAATGCATACCTCCAAGATTCTAGTCTCTGCTCCACTTCTTCTCTGGTCCCTTTGGAAATCACAATATCATCAGCAAACAGCATCGTCCACGGAGGTTCTCTCGTTACTTCGTCCGTTAGCCTGTCCATTATCACTGCAAACAGGAACGGACTTAACGCTGATACCTGATGCAGTCCAACCTTGACCTTAAAACTTTCTGTAGTTTGTACTGCACATCTCACCTCTGTTTTGCTTTTCTCGTACATATCCTGTACAAGTCGCACATATTATTCCATTTTGAGGTGAAGCAGACTCGGCGACCGAGTGGCCATCAGGCTACTAATAATGGTCTTTCGCTTCACCTCGTCGCTTTTTCTGTTAGTGTATTTTCATTCCGTTGATTAATTGCCAATTTTTGGACGCGATAAATAAATACTACTACTACTACTACTACATTATTCCTGATTTTCCCATACAGTACCACAGCTCTTCCCACGGAACCCTGTCGTAAACTTTTTCTAGGACCGTGATAACACAATGTAGCTCTTTTTGACCTTCCCTGTACTTTTCCATCAACATTCTTAGAGCAAACATGGCTGTTTACTGATCTCTACTCTATCCTTAGCCAAGCTTCAATAATTCCTTCCTATACTTTCATTGTGTGGCTCATTAGCTTTATTTCTCTGTAGTTTTCACAGCACTGAACATCCCCTTTGTTTTTATAGATTGGGATAAGCACATTCCTTCTCCATTCTTCTGGCATCCGTTCACCCATTAATAGTCTCTTGAACAGTCTGGTTAAAAACTTTATTCCCATTTCTCCCATGCACTTTCAAAATTCTAATGGCAACTCATCTGGCCCAACTGCTTTACCTTTTTTCATCCTTCTTCGTGCATTCTTCACTTCTTTTCTACTGACACAATTTACCTCTTTGTGAACCACTTCTGCTTCCTCTGTCCTAGGGTCTCTGTTATTTTCCTCGTTCATCAGTTTCTCAAAGAACTCCTTCCATCTTTTCAACACAGTCTTTGAATTTACCATAACTGTAACGGTAAACGGCGCTGAAATTGCCGATTGCCGCAAAGTGAAGTGTCGATCAACGCGCTTCCGGCTTCGACAAATAAAAGGACAATAATTAACCAAGGAAATAATTTAATTGAAAACAAGTAATAACTGAAACGTTGAAACGTGGAAATGAAAGCAAAAACAAAAGCGGAAACGAAAGCGGAAACGGTAATCTGTAAATAAATAAAAACGAACTAAAAATTAAACACAAATAGAAAACGCATAGGTGTCTTACCGAGCAGTTCACTTCGGTGCTGACGCACGGGGAAAACGGGAAATATCTTAAACTGCACGCTAAGTCTACTCAGACTTCAACCAGCCGCTCACAAACACTGCAGCTGGTCGCCTCACAAATTGAGAAGTGTGAACAAACGCAAAAAAGCCAGCTCTAAAATCAACGCGCTGCAGACACAACTATGCTTCAAGGTGAGATTAATTAAAAATAAAGCGTAAAACAAAACAGGCGCTGGCAGCGAGTGCTCGCAAATTATGATTAGAAACTCAAGAGAAATAAAATAAAACACGTGCGTTGGTAATTTTCTACAATAACATTACCGTTTTCATCCTTTATAACCCTTACCTGCTGTACATCTTTCCCTGCTCTGTTTCTCTGCCTAGCCAATCTGTACAACTCCTTTTCATCTTCTTTTGTTTCCAAGCTAGCATACAAATCGTCATACGCATGTCCCTTCTTTGCCTTACTTTTCTTTTCTTTGTAGATCTTTTTAATATTTTCATCTGTTATTTTATCCTATGCTTTCTTTGCCTCTTTTTTTTCTTATATGCTCTCCTGAACTTCCTCATTCCACCACCATGTCTCCCTGTCTCCTTTTCTTTTCCCAAATGTCACTCCTAGTACAGTTTCAGCTTTTTTTCTTAGCATTTCTGCTGATTTGTCCCACTCATCAGGTAACCCATCCTTGCCTCCCAGAGTCCTGATCACCTCTTGTCTAAACGCTTCTTGACAGCTTGTCTCCTTCAGTTTCCACCATCGTATATTTGGCTTTACTTTCTCTGCTTTTTTCTTTTTCACCATAAGAGCCATTTGGCATATCACCATACGGTGCTGTTTTGCGACGCACTCATTCAGTATCACCTTACAATCTCATATTTCCTTCAGGTTCCTCCTTCTGCACATCACATAATCTACTTGGGTACTTTTTCCACCACTTTATACGTCACCACGTCTTTCTTCTTGAAATAAGTATTGACAATCGCCAAATCCATCCTTTTCGCAAAATCCACAACCATTAATCTTTTCTTATTTCTTATTCTAGCACCGTATCTCCCCATTATTTCCTTATCCCCTATGTTTCCTTTGCCCACACTTCCATTAAGGTCCGCACCTAAAACTATCCTCTCCTCTTTTGATACACTTTTTATTAACCCGTCCAGGTCTTCCCAAAATTCATTTTTTTCCTCCATGCTGTTGTTAACCTGTGGAGCATACGCGCTTACTATATTTAGGATGGACCCTTTTACCTTCAGTTTCATGGCCAGTAGTCTGTTTGACATTCTCTTCACCTCCAGCACACTTTCAGCCAACTCCTCCCTCACAATTATCTCTATTCCATTTCTTCTTCCATCAGCTCCGTTTTAAAATAGTTTGCATCCATTTCAAATATTTCTTACTTTACTCCCTTTCCACTTTGTTTCCTGTAGGCACAATATGTCTACATTCCTTTGCTCCATCAAGTCTGCCAGCTCTCTTCTCCTTTCAGTCATTGTTCCAATATTAAAGTACCCACCCTTATGAGTGAGTCTCTTTTTCCACACTTCCTGCTGCCTCTTCACTCGCCTTTCTTCTCTCTTTCTTCTCTTGTTTTCACTATGTTCAGCAGTAGCATAATTTTCACAGGTGCCCTGGTGTGCAACACCTGAGGCGGTTGTTTGTAACCCGGGCCGCGATCAATCTGGTATGGATTCATAATTATAAGGCATTTGTATGTTGTGGCAAAAAACTTTTACGCTGGTTGCCCTTCCTGCCGCAACTCTCCCATTTATCCGGGCTTGGGACCGGCATCAAGAAACATAGGGATGGCTGGGTTAGTCTTTAAAAGTCTTAAAACAGTTAAATGCTAAATAATTGAAATTAATTCAATTCAATTCAATTTAATTTTATTTGCAATCAAGGTATTACGTTGTAAAGTTTTTATTGAAAAAGTGATTGCGAAATAGGAAACAGCGGCTAAACGATATACGTTATCACACGCACAACGTCAATTTTGCCTGTTCGCCGTACCTTTAAAACGAAGTAGCTACTGTATGTTAATTTTTTTTTAAAAACAAGAGAGAAAAAAATAAAAAAATTAACTTCAATTTTTCAAAAAAACAAAAAAATAAAAATGTATATCAAAACGCAAAAGGTAGTAAAGATAATGTATCACAATAAAATATACACATCCGAGCCATATAAAGAGAATGTTGCATAATCATGGGTGGGAGAAACAACAAACTCTGTGACCAAAAGGGTCAGGACCCAAAAGGGGTCAGGAAGGCAAAAAAATCTACCAAAAAAAATTCTGCCTTGGGTTAAAAGGACCATTTCACATGTATATGGCCGGCAAAAAAACATTAACCAAAATTAAACTACAAAACCATTAAAAAAATAGTGTGCATTACATAAAAAGTTTATTGAATTTTCATCGTGATTGGCAAATTTTTTTATTGATTTATTATCTTAATTTTCTTATGGAATGTCTTGAGCACGTAATTAGTTTCTTAATCAAATTATTTGAAGTTTACTAAAAAAAAAAAAAAAAACAGCAACCGGCAAAAGTTTTTCTAAGAGTTTGTCGAATTCGTTTTTTTTTAAAGCTTATTTTTCTATAAGATACTTCAAAATTCTTTACAAAAATTTTTATAAGACCCAGACTCCCTTAATCTATGTGGGACATTATTCCAAAGGAGTGGACACCTATACTTTAACGATTGTTTGGTAACATTCAATCTGCAAAATGATGGAAAAAATTTAGATTGACTTCTTGTGTTTATTTGTGAGTCATTGCCTACAATGTTGTGTTAAAATAAATTAAAAAAGCATGGTGGTAACAAGCTTTTTGTGTATTTGCACATAAAACTGCATAGTTCTAGTTTATTTATTTAATCAATTGCCATTATACCATATTCTTGTATTATGTTTGTAACACTTGCTCTATAATGTAAATCCAAAAATCATTCAAATAAATTTATTCTCAATTCGTTGAATTTAATATATTACAGAAGCCTTGTGGGATAATATAATGTAAACGAAATTCGGTCGCTTCTGTTGTTTTTTGAAGAATTTTATTTCAAAACCTTAAAACTTGAACAACGGGATTTCAAACTACCTAAAACGACCAAATAACATTTTTGACGCCGTAGATAATTTTTTGCTCAATTAAGTTATAAAAGCTTAAAACCAGAAAAATAGTCAAAAAAAAGAAAAAGCTTTTATACTTTTCGGAAGTTTAGCAACCTATTGTTTGGTATTACATACAAAATCGTATGCTTTTCTGAGGAAATTAGTCGAATTCTCAAACAACAGATTGACTTTGCCGAAGCCTACCGCTATAAACTACTTGAATCGACAATGATGTGTTGTTTATTTTCTGAACTTTTTCTTTTGATAGATCAATAAATAACACACTAAATCAATAAAATGTTATGCTTTGTTGGGATATGAAAAAGCAATGCGTCACAAACGCCACTTGGCGATTTTAGGTCATGAGCGTCCAGACCGTGGCCTGCGGAATGTTTCCGAGTGCTCCGCGCGGTGTATTTGAAATGATTTGCCTTTCATGAAATAAGTAACCGGTTCCTATAGTCCAGTGTTGCAAAGCCTTTTTGCTTTTGTCGCCGCATTACAAGCTTTGTTTTAAAAACAGCAGATAGCGATTATTTAAGTTATTTTATGACGTTATGTCCACATTGCTACGCTTTGTGCATCTGGTTTTTCGCACTCACAAAAATTTGGCAAGTTGCATGTTGAAACGACAAATGTGATTGTTTCCAAAAAATTGTGTCTGGATGGGCATATCATTGGTGCAATATCTTCTGCAGTTACAAATTATAACCTGTACAATATGTTTAGTAGGAAACAAGAAGCAAACAGCAACGCTAACAGAATATTCCAAGAGAGTAGACATGTCAATACTTTTTTGTGTCTGTCGAGAATAACCCGATTTGCTTGATATGTAATCAAACTGTATCAGAATGCCACAACCTAAGAAACATTACGTCAGTAAACGTTTATCATCTTGTTATAAATATGAAAATGAATACAGACAAGATAAAGTAACAGAATTAACAAAAATTCTTGGTGGAGAGCAATTGTTTTTTTTTTAAAGTTACTTTGCAACAGGAGTCAGATGTAAATGCGAGCTACTTGGTGCAGAAATAATTGCAAAAAAATCGAAGTCATTGTTAGATGGAGAATTCATAAAATATGCTTTGTTCAAATTACTGATGTCTTTTGTCTTGGTAAGAAAGAGACATTTGCATAAATAAGTTTTTCAAGAAAGACCATTACTCGTCGTGTTGAAAACTGGAAAATCCTATAAAAGAAAGTTTAATGAAAAAAGCGCAAAATTTTTTATCATATGTTTTGGCGCTTGACGAAAGCATTGATATCAGGTCTGCTGCTAAACTGGCAATCTTCATACGTGGAGTTGATGACTATTTTGAAATTACCGAAGAACTTGCAGCCATTGCCGTGATTAAAGGAACGACCAGAAACAGTGATTTGTTGCAAGGTGTGGTGGCAATAGTCAAGAGCCTTGGCTTGTCTTTGTCGAAGCTTTCGGGAATAACCACTGATGGGGCCCCATCAATGGTTGGCAGACAACAGGGTCTAGGAAACTTGCTTCAACCTGAAGCAAGTAAAGTTGGGAATGACTTTATTATGCAGTTCCATTGCATAATACACCAAGAAAACCTTTGTTTATTCATTTTTCATTCGTCATTTGAAGAGGTATCCACTCCAGATCAGACACAAACAGGACTGGGGCCGAGGGTTTATCCTTTTACTAATCCAGGCTACTGTACTTCCTGAATTTATCAGATGCTGGCAGTGATATTATTAATCCAGCATCGGGTTTCGTCATCCAAAACCGTCAGGCCTCGTGCTCCGTGTGGTGCCCGATGTATAGGGCACGCTGTCAGAACATGGTCTGTGGTTTGTTCAGGGGCGCCAAACTCGTAATTGGGAGAAAAAGGGAGACCCCATTTGTGCATGGACGAATGGAATTGCCCAACACCAGTCCGCAGGCGGTTTAGCTTAACTCAAGCTACTCAGGGTAAGCCCATCCCAACAGGCCCGGCATTGGTCCCAGGCACAAAAGCACGGAGCCTGGAAGCATTTTTACAGTACTCCGTTTTCCATTTGTACTTTGTCCATTCAGAAGCGCGAATGCCAAGTCTGGCAAGGTTGTCCAAAAGATTCCGCGCACCTGGCACAAACGGGCGTCTGGATCTTAGTCTCATTTGGAGAGTATCTGAGAACCCACTTAAAAGACCATAAAAAATATGATCAGGGTCCAGAGATCCACGGTGAGCCAAGAAGAGTGTCGCTCCCATTCGGCGAAGCTCAACTGGCTGGATGACTGAGAGTATAGATAGGTGGTCCGTTGGAGTGGGACGTAGGAATCCAGTAACTTTGCGCAAGGCGTCGTTCAAAACACTGTCGATGAGGCAAGTGTGAGCACTGCGACACCAGACTGGCGCACAGTACTCAGCTATTGAGTATACTAGAGATAAGGTAGCTATGCGTAGTGTTTTAGCATCAGCACCCCATCCCAAGCCCACGAGTCGTCTCAGCAATGTGACGCGCGAGGATGTTTTTTTTGCGCAATGCCACTAGAGGGTGACAAAACGTGAGCGATCTGTCTAGTTTTACCCCAAGGTAAGTAGGGGTTGACGCTTGGCCTCACGGTTATTTAAGTGAAAGGCTATCGTCACCGCCTTAGTGTGACTGCGCTTCAGCCTCCAAGTCTGGAGATACTTTCTGGAAATCATGAAAGGCACATCGTACGTATGAATGTTAAATAGGAGGGGAGCCAAGACTGATTCCTGAGGAACGCCGTTTTTAAGACGGCGTAGCCTGCTTTGCTTGCTGTCACCGGTAGTAAGGGTGAAACTTTGATTTTGGACAAGCTCCATAATCATTCTGACCATGTGCTTATCCGGAAGAAGTCGAAGCAGCTTGCATGTAAGGCCACGGTGCTAGACAGTGTCATAAGCAGCTGTCAGATTGAAAAATACGGCACCGGCCTTCTTTTTAGCCTCAAAGGAATCCTCGATGTTCTGGGTTAGCAGAACAACTTGATCTACGGTTTACTTCCCGCGTCGCAATCCAATCTGCTGTTTAGGGAGCAGTGGATCGATTAATGGTTTAACGCGGGCGTAGATAAGTCTCTCGAGGATCTTGTAAGGGACACAAAGCAGAGATATCGGTCGATAACTCTTTGGGTCCCCTACGGGCTTTGTTGGTTTTGGGATCGCGACTACAAGCGCTCTTCTCCAGATCTTGGGAAGTTTGAGTCGGCGCAAACAGGAAAAAAGAAAGTCACGTAACCAGCACTTAAAAGCAGCTCCAGCATGGAGTATAAGTTCCGGGAAGATGTAATCAAGTCCCAGAGCTTTACCTGATTTTAGATGTTGAAGGGCAGCAGTAAATTCTCTGCGAGAAAGTGTCAGAGATATTTATTGCGTCTAGTGTTGTGGCCCTCCAAAGGTCAGACACTTCTTGAGAGACAAGTCGAGAAGACGTGCGGTCAACAGCCCCGTATTTCCCATTTCTAACCAGGTGAGATGCAATAGCATCGGCTGAAACGGGACAGTGACGAGGAGAGTGTCGTGACTTATCAGTAAGGTTGTTCAAAATACTCCACGCTTTTCGACTAGAGTGTGAGAAGTCAATGCTCCCAACTGCCTCGGACCATCAATCCCTCCGCATCCTGTCAAGCTTGGCAAGCAGCGTTGTAGCACCCAAACTTGAGTCGTCTCCCTGAGGAGACTGCAGGAAAGTTTTATAGAGGGATTCACACTCTGCATCCCAACACGGAATATAGTTATTTGGATGCCCGCGTGGGATAGTCTTTTTGGTTGCTTTCTTAATGGTGTTACAGAAGTCCTAGTAAGCCGCATCCACATCAAGTGAATCAGGCGGCAACAAAGTCATTGCGAGTTTATTCGTCAAAGCAATGTAGTGACTCCATTTGGCGTTGCAGACGTTCAATCGCTTAGCAGGCATGCTTGGCACTGCCAAAGCAAACCTTAGTGGTGTAATAAGCGAAGGTCGATGTTGTGACCTGGGGAACTTTTCAAGAACACATCTATCCGGTAAGCGACTGTTTGGAACTACACTAGCAAAAGCTAGATCCGGATTGGTTTCAGTGTTCCAGCGTCCGGAGTAAAAACTGGCAGCGTCCTTGGCATTATATAGGAGGGCAAGACAATTAATACTTGCCCAACCAGCCAAGCACTCACCGTCCGGACTGTTATCATCATAACCCCAGTCAGCATAACGACAGTTAAAATCGCCAGCGTAAAGACATGGGTGAGGAAAGACTGGGAGATCCAGAAATCTCAATCGTGTTGGTTTGTAAACGTTAACTATTTTATAGCCATCAACGTCTATACACAACCACTTGATCTTCGATGTCGGTGGAGATTGGTCCAAAAGCGTGTATCTTAGTCGCTCGTGGACGAACGTGCCAAGGCCATGCTTCCTGCTTAATGAAGACTCAGCTGGTTGGTAATTTAAAGTACCAACTTCTCTGCATCAGTGCAGTGGGTCTCCTGTAGTACGATGACGAGAGCCTCAGACTGCATAGCGAGATGATGAAGAACGTTCATCTTGCTTGCAGTGAGGCCTTCGATATTTAGTTGAAGAATAGTGGGTCTTTGGAACTTGTTAGCAATGTGCCCTGAAAAGGGCAGTTTTATCCAGGAATTGCCCCGTCCTAAAAAGGACGTTTGCCGATTAGCAGACCCACGCTGAACATCGGAATGGGTGGATACCTTTCCATTTAGGTAGGTTTGGTTTCGGTCTGTCATTTTTAACACTATTGAACAGACTTACTTACAGCCCAGACTACGAGAAAGCACCTACCATCTGGGCCACCTTTGTTCACCTCCTTTTTGTTTTTTTTGTTTTAAGAAAGGTTCAAAGTCATTGAAAATGCAAAACGTCATTTCAGTTGCTACTAAAACGGTCAACTTCATTCGTTTCAAAAGGCTGGGCCACAGAAAGTTTTAAAAGCTACTACACACCAATGATGTAGATTTCCAAGAATTTGGTATTACACTGAGTTCCGATGGCTGAGTTGCGGCAAAACGTTGAAACAAGTGTTTGAACTCAAGGATGCAATACAGACTTTTATGAAAACAAAAGAAAACCCTATTGCTAAATTCAATGACGAGGAGAAGACAGAAGATTTTGCTTTTCTAGTCGATATAACTATCCATTTATACAAACTGAATTTACGTTTGCAGAGGAAAGGGCAACTAATACATTCCATGTTTGATCATGTCAACGCTTTTGCCATGAAATTGACCCTGTAGAAAATGCAGATAAAGAGCAATAAATTTGTTCATTTCTCGAATCTTTAGAGTCTGAAAGTTTAAAACACTCAGAAATACGCAATACTAATAGTAGAACTAAAGAAGATTTTGACCGCAGATTAACTGACGGATTATTGACACAAGAAGGACCGGACCCGTCAATTGACGGCTATTTATATTTTAGCTTTGCATATCTTTTCACTCAATATCCCTACAGATTTGCCGCTACCTGACTTTTATTTTTTTAAATTTTGTGTAGATCATAACAAAATATTACAGCACTGGCATTATTAATTGATTGTAAACAGATAACTACTAGATAGAAGGACCGGACCCGTCAATTGACGGCAGTACTTCTCGAACCGTGTATGTAAGTGGTTGTGTGCACATTTGGTCTTTAAAATGAAAGAAAAACACGAATCCTCACCAATAAGTTTTACCTAGCATCTGAAATATCGACACCATTCATTAATAATTATTCGTGCAGCGTCAGAATCTCAAGTTGAAACACACTTTGGAACAGTTTTAGTGGTTTTCTATTAACAACGAAAATTATTTACAAAATGAACGTACGAGCAAATAATAATAAACAAAACAAAAAGAAACACTCACCAACAGTTTTCCGAATCACCAAAAAACGCCGACACAAATATTATTTCCAAACAGTAAAATTTTGAGTTACAGTAGCTTACAGTATCGTCAGCCTTTCTAACTTCAAACCTTTTTTTGAACTGCGTTTTGTTCATTGCCACATTCTGGGCTCGCATTGTGACGTATCACTAAAAATGCTACAAAAGGCGCTGAAATAACCAAACTCTTGCGCGGATTCTCTACAGTTGCGGTCCAAGAGTATTTACGAAGCGTCGCATTTACAGGCGCTCAAACTTGCTGTAACAATAATTGCTAAAAAGCTTATGTTCCGTCCCCCGTCTCTCAGTTGATGAGCAATTGCCACCTTGCAAAATTCGATGCAAATTTATACAATGCATAGCCGATCAGCTAAATAAGTTTAGAATGAAACTTTGATTGTTTGTGGATGTGGGGAATAAATACTTGTTTAACGGATTTCTTTTTTTTTGAAAAGATGATTGAAGGAAAGCAGACGTGTCTCTTGTAACGTAGTTTTACAATTGATTGCACTCTTCTTCAACAAGGGCTACAATGTTACATGTAATAACTATTTCACGTTATTAGATCTCGCCAAAGTCTTGCTGATAATAAGTGCAATATTGCATGTATTTTGGTAAATTTTTTATTGGAATCACTTTTTAAAAAATTTAATATGGTCCTATTTTAAGTCGAGCTTAATCATAATTCCATCAATGCGTTCATGGAACATGTTTTGTACCAATGCATTAATAAGCCCGAAAAAACAGCCGAGGAAAAGTGTTTTAATTAAATGACTAAGTTATTTGTATTTGCAATAACTAAAAAATTAAACCGACGAAAGCATCTATGAACTAGCTAAATTAAATCAACCAATTTCCGCATAATTTTATTTCCAACTAATTAAAGTAGCCTTAAACCAATGAAAGCAATGGAAACTCAGTTGAAATTTAAAAGTAAGTTATAGTTGTATTGATATTAGAGCATCCAAAATTACTTTATACATGTACTTTTTTTCACTATGATTGGTTGCGATTTGTACTGAAGTCATCTATTGTTCGAAAGTTGCAGCAAGATTTATTTAAATCTCCGACAACTTTGTTGCAATTTGGCCCGAATGCAATATTTTTGCTGCCACTCAGTTATCGCTTAGGCTACATGAAGATATTTTTTCCGACAGCGGCCAAGCGTTTATATATAAAAAACTAAAATAAAATTTCAAATAACTTTAAGGTTTCCGAAAAGGTGGTACAGCAACGTTCACCAGGCTAAGCAGCAACATAGCGCAGCGGATTCAATGTAATATTGGGTGGCTGCAGCCCTACAATTAATAAAATCTTGCAAATATTTTACAAGGCTTAAATAAATAGTATTAATTACTATACAGTAATTTCATTTTCCTTATAAAGTGATCGATTTACCACAACCTTTTGAGAGTATGAAATAGTAGTATTGAGACATTGGTCAAGGTTTTGCTAATTAATATTATAGTCATTTACAAATTTTGGGTTAGCAAATTTCATCTCATCATCATAATTTTGTTATAGGTTATTGCACAATAATTATAATTATGCATAATAATTCCAATGCATAATAACAATTGTTATTAATTAAACGATGTTGATCATAATTTTTTTGCCGAAGGTCGGTTTGTGATTACTTTTTAAGAGTATTAATTCTAGAAAGACCAAGCGAATCAATTGATTTCTTGCGATTTTTACTTCTCTAATTACTTTTTTGGCAGATTGCGAGTTGATATTTTTAAAAAATTTACTGAGAATCGAGAAACGCTACTATAATTAAATCAGCACAATTAAGGTCGATTACATTGTGATCTTTATTAAGAATACTTTGTACTTATTAAAAATTAATTATTTATATGTTGCATCCGGTTTGCTGTGGATCCTTTTTAACTGTTTTTTCACATTAATTGTGTTGATTTAGTTATAGATGCGTTTCTTGATTCTTATTAATTTGAAATTATTTTACGCTCTATTGCATCCGGTTTTCCCTGGATCCTTTATTTTGAGTTATCTAGTTACGTAATTTGTATTTTAATATATAATTGCTTTTTTCGTTTTTTCTACCTTACAATGAATATTGAGTTGAGAGAGTAATCTAAGAAGAAGAAAAAGAAAAACCATGGTGTATAAATTTTGAAGTTATAAATTCTATAAATTTTGAAGTTTTTTTAATTTGTCTTTCTTGTCCGATATTTATTTCTTATCATCTCTTCTCTGATTGGTTCTTTTCGATGTGCTTTTTGATGTTGCCTATATCAGGTATTTGCGATGTAATTTATTTCATCTAATTAAACAAAGTCTGAAATTCAAATCTTAGTAAATCTTTTTGATGTTGCTTCATGGTTCTTTTGATGAATTTATTCCAAATGATTCGATGAAGTCCGAAATTCAATTTTTCAACTCTTTTTCTGATTGGTGCTTCCTCAATGTTCACTGTTCTTATTTAAGTTTGGAATTGTAGATTCTTGGTTAGACTTCCTTTTTCCAAAATAGTTACTTCATGGAATTCTTATCTTAATTGTTTGTGCTACCATTCGCCTTAGAGGCTACGGTAACTTAGGCCTGATGATGTCCATAAAACTGATACAGGCCTGTAGCATAATAATTGTCCTCTTTGTTATTTTGTTTTAGTTTTGCTTATTTTACTGTTCCTATTAAACTTGTCGAAATTCCACTTGATAGGTTACATTGTGATCTTTTTTGAGAATATTTTGTAGCCTAATAATTGATATTTTTTATCACTAACTTTTTCACTCAAAAGAATAAAAAATCACAATTTCAGAAAAAAGTTTCATGCAGCGTGAAGTTATTGTCTAGTTTACTATAAACAACCATACGGGTCAATTCACCTCTTTGTCAAAATCTACTGCATATAAGCAAGTCCGACATACTGGAGCAGAGCATTTCCCATAAATATAAAGTAAACAATTGGCAAACTTTACTTTTGTTTTGTTGGATTCACACATTCGACATTTGGCTCGTTTAGAAAGGCAAAACTTCTCATTCCTCTTTAGCATATTGGCTTCAAGCGTAACAAGCGTTTATTGCCGCCTACTTCCCTCTGCAGGCAAAGAATACAAAATCACGTCTCTTACAGGTTGACATTGATATACAGGGGGTCCATAAAGTCTTTAAACAATTTTAAAAATTTATTACAAAGGCAGTTGATGAGATATCTTATACAGATTTGTTTTATATTAATCAGTGTTTACAGGTTGATATTGATATATTAGCACATATAACATATGTATTTAATGCTGTGATATCCTACAAACTGAAAAAACCGTAAGTGCCCGTCTTCGGGATGCTGCTTTTGTTGAGTATGTGCAAAGCATTTTGTCAGCTCTGTCTACTCCTCTTTTAGTAGCATTGTAATCTAAGATGGTTTGTGGCTTCTTTTGTTTACTATCATTAATAGTTGTTGATTTGTGGCTGGAAAAAAGTAGATACATACTTCTTTGTTTTTCTTGGCTTTGTAGCTAAGAAGCGTAATACTTTCTTTTGGTGGCGTGAAATGAAATGTGGATGAATACAAAGGTGAGCTTTTTTCCGATTTGCATTTAGGAAGTAATTTTACACCGATGCACATTTATGGTACCATTGTAATGTTCTTTAAAAAAAATGTTTTTGCAAGATTCATAAAGATGTAAAAAAGTTGTCAGTGGTTACGTTGACTTCCGTACTTTTGCACGGCTCCATCAAAGACAAGGTCAAATGCTCTCCAAGTCCAACTTCTCTTTCTTTTTTCCCAAGATAAGGAAAAGCCTGTAGTACAAAGTTAGTCGAAACATCACTTATCATCCAAATTTTATTCCAAATTTAGCCGGTTTTTGCGGCATATATTGTAAAAATTGGCACCTGAAACAATCAATATTTTTTGTCATTAATATGTTCACTTATGTGTAAATATTACGGTAAAGTATCAGACGTCTGCTAAGGTTCTTTAGCTTGTTTTAAACGAGAAGAGTTACTCGTCAATAATGAGAATTGGATTAGGAAAATACGGCTTTTGGCAGTTATCCATGACTGAATGAATCCCCAATGGCAGCAAACTTGTCAGGTTATCGTCGAAAACTGTGTGAGTTTTTGTTATCAAAAACTAATGTACGTTGCAACGATTTAAACAATTTTTACTCATAGTCTTTCGCAGGAGAGAATAACCATTATTCTTTATCCCAGAAATTAAATATCGATTCATCTTTCCCTTTCAACATACCACGAAATATCTAAAGAACAATTGATGCGTTCAATCCGTCCTTTGACAACAAAAATGTTTTATGCTCCTGCCGTTGTACCTCAGCTAGAGTAAAATTCATAAAATTTTCAAATTTCTGATGTCCCCAAAACTCTTGAAACACATTTTTTGATCACTTACACTCGCAAGTATAAATTGTTTAGTGTCTAATATTGTATTGATAATATTTTGTTTTCCCCAACGTCCTGTTGTACTGATGGATTCTTTGTTCCATATTGTACCATTTCTGCTAAATACTTGACTTTATTGTGAAAGATCGGGCCATCAGTATTAGTGGATCCAAGTAATCTTCGTTTTGAGAAAGAGAAGATAATTCAGTGTCCTCATATTCTATTTCTTAATCATTATTTTATCTGTCTAATTTTTGTATAGTTATTTTTTAGGCTCTAACTCCGAAAACTATGTATGAGAAAATACATCAATTAAACGTTTATCCAGTATTTCCTATACATTATATAAATACGTATTTTTATCAAACCTTCTATCTATTTTGTCATTATCCATTTTTGACTTAAATTGCAGAAGCAACAAGTTAATTTTTGATAATGAAGCTTATAAGCCTTGAAATTGAGAATCATACTTTCGTTGAAAATGCAGCTTGTAAAAAATTAATTAATTTCTTCATTCAAATATAAATCTAATCGTAACACTGTATGAAAATCAGTACTTCTAAAGTGCTCAATAACAAAGTTAGAGCTTAAATTAAAAATAGCAAAAACACGGAAATAAAAACAAAGTTAAAAGCCCTACTGACTGTTTCACCCATGAAAGGGATCATCAGGGGTATCTAAAAAGTAAAATAAAATAAAATAAAATAAAGTTAAGATAAAACTGCCAGAAAGAATAGAAAACAATAGAAAAAAACTGAAAAAACTTTAAAAATTTTAAAAAATTATAGAAAAAAATTATAAAAAATTTTTTAAAGATTTTAAACACTGTAAACGCTTATTAGATCGGAACATCCCATCACGGACTCTGCTAAACTAAACTGATTAAGATCGGCGAGAAAACACGAAAAAAAGGAAAAGCGCGCGAAAGAATTACAAATACAAATATTATTTCAAAAATTAAAGATTTAAAAAGGGTTCAAGTATCGGCTAAGGTAGAACGTTGTACGCGGCGAAAAAAGAAAAAAAGAAAAAAAGAAGAATGAAAGAAAATCACAGTTTAAGTTTGGCGTTAATAATTTATATTTATTTTTATGCCGACACTTATTGATCAATTCGGTTCGTTTATTCAGCAAAGCGTCATCATTTGCAGTTAAGATTTCGTATTTTTCTGCCAGACAGAGGTTGTATACTTTGCCCCCGTGTTGGTGAGGTGTTGCGTGGCAAATAATTTTCCAAGAAATAGCAGGATTTATACCAGAATCTTTGCAGGACCAAATGAATTTCGAAAGTTCTGTTGCGTTTCTTTTGGAATTCGAATTGAAGGAATGGTTGTGGTTATAGAATCTTGCTTTAAATTCGGTTTCGCACAGTCCGATATAGTTCTTGGATTGGTCTTTGGCTTGTACAGTTGCTTGGTAAACGATTGCTTTATCTCGGCAGTTGCCATTCAATGGGCATGACGGCTTATACCTGCAGTTACAGGGTTTAAATTCTG
>OY796898.1:0-13526 GCA_963680785.1 Diplosoma virens
TACTAAATGGCAGAAAATGCATAAAATTTAAGATTTTATTATACAATATTGTAAATTGTTTTAGTATTTAATAAGTAATATTTAATATTATATATATATATTGATGTCTGATTAAAGTAGTTTTTTGTAAAAAAACGCATGTTTTTTACTCAATATTAAGAGATAGTTTATTGAAAATATTTAATTTCGGTTTAAAAGATAAATATATTACATATTTTCTCATAAGACTATGTTACTTTAAAATTTTATCTTTGCAAAAGATATATATTAGTTTATTTTAGTTTATTAGACAGCGATAGACGCGTAGTTTTGATGTAACTAACAGGTATTTATTTTAAATACTCTAATATATGGAAAAATATATAATTCGATGATTAATATCTACTAATCATAAAGATATTAGAACTTTATATTTTTTTTTTAGATTTATATCTAGAATTATTAGATCAAGCTTAAGTTATATTATTCGTATAGAACTTGCTAATCCTAGAAAAATAATAAGAAATAGACAATTATATAATGCAATAGTAACTGCTCATGCGTTGATTATAATTTTTTTTTTTGTAATACCCACACTTATTAGAAGATTTGGTAATTGATTATTACCTCTTATGTTAAGAGCTCCTGATATAGCTTTTCCTCGATTAAATAATATAAGTTTTTGATTACTCCCTCCTTCTTTAATACTTTTGTTAATATCTATGTTTACAAGAATAAGAGTAAGAACTAGATGAACTATTTATCCTCCTTTATCATCTTATTTAGCTCATTCTTCTCCAGCGGTGGATATGGGTATTTTTTCTCTTCATTTAGCTAGAATTTCTAGTATTTTAAGGTCTATAAATTTTTTAGTTACTTTAAATAATATAAACATAAAAAATATAAGATTTTTTTCATATACTTTGTTTTGTTGGTCAGTTTTAATTACGACAATTTTATTAGTTTTTTCTTTACCAGTATTAGCAGCAGCTATTACTATATTACTTTTCGATCGTAACTTGAATACAACGTTTTTTGATCCATCAAGAGGTAGAGATCCAGTTTTATTCCAACATCTTTTTTGATTTTTTAGACATCCTGAAGTTTATATTTTAATTTTACCCAGATTTAGAATTATCTCACAAGTGGTAGGTTTTTATAGTAGAAAAAGAAGAGTTTTTAGATATTATAGAATAGTTTGGGCTATATGTGGTATTAGGTTTTTAAGATTTTTAGTATGAGCTCACCATATATTTAGTGTTAGAATAGACATTGATACTCGAGCCTATTTTACCGCTGCTACTATAATTATTGCTATTCCAACTAGAATTAAAATTTTTTCTTGAGTTTGCACTTTAATTGGTAGTAAAATTGAAATATCATTATCAATATATTGATTTTTTAGATTTTTATTTTTATTTACTATTGGTAGATTAACTAGAATTGTTTTATCTAATAGTAGTTTAGATTTGGTTTTACATGATACTTATTATGTAGTAGCTCATTTTCACTACGTATTGTCTATAAGAGCAGTATTTGCTATTTTTTGCAGAGTTTATCATTGATTTCCATTTTTTTTTAGAATCAAATTTAACTTATTTTTAAGAAAAATTCATTTTTTTTTTATATTTTTAAGAGTTAATATAACTTTTTTTCCTCAACATTTTTTAAGATTATCTAGAATACCACGTCGATATAATGATTATCCTGATTTTTATATAGTATGAAATAAATTATCATCATTAAGATCATTAATTTCTGTAATTTCAGTGTGAGTTTTTTTGCTAACTATTTGGGAATCTTTTTTAAATAAAAGCATTATTAAAAACTCTACTATATATGAAGATATAGAAAAAATATATATAAGAATGCCACCCTCTCACACTTGAATAGAATCTCCATTAAAAAAATGATACATAATTGTTTAGATTTTTATATTTTTTTATATGGTTTTATATTTTTTTTTTTTCTTAGAATTCCATCTTATGTTTTGATTTTTTTATTATTAATTTATTTATCTATTTGCAGTTTTTTTTTTTTTTTTTTTTTAGGTAATTCCTTTTGAATTGCATTAATTTTTTTTTTATACGCTAGAGGCTTATTACTTTTTTTCTCATATAGAATAATATTAACACGAATTAATTTTCCTATAGTAAAAACTAATTTTTTTTTTTTTATAATATTTTTATTTATTTTATTTTTTTTCTTTAATAGAATAAATTTAGAATACTTATCACCTATAATAAGAATTTTTACTAGTAATTATGGAGGCTTATTATTTTTTACTGTAAGTTTATTTTTAATTATTTGTTTATATTTTTCTATTTTAATTAATATTGGAAAATATACATAATAAAAGAGTAAGTTATATAAACTATTTAGTTTGAAACTAAAAAAAGATACTATATTGTTCTCTTTTTATGTGTCGACTCAATCCTTTTCACTTAGTAGACAATTCTCCCTGACCACTATTAGCTTCTATGAGAGGTTTTTTTACAATAATTAATTTTCTTATATTTTTTTATTTAAAAACACTATACATAATTTTTTTTTTTTTTTTAATTACTGTGTCTTATTTTTGATGACGAGATGTATACCGAGAATCAACTTTACTTAGGTTTCATACAAAAATAGTACAAAATAATATTTTAAATAGAATAATTTGATTTATTTCTTCTGAAGTTTTCTTTTTTTTTAGATTTTTTTGAGCTTTTTTTCATTCCAGTTTAAGTCCTTCCATTGATTTATTTATAACGTGACCTCCTATAGGAATTAATATTTTGAATCCATTATCAGTCCCTTTACTAAATACAGTAGTATTACTAAGTTCAGGTATTACGGTAACTTGATCACATTATAGTATTTTTAAAAAAGACCGTGAGGGTGGTTTTTGGGGTTTATTGTATACTATTATATTAAGAATTTTTTTTAGTTTTTTACAATACATAGAGTATAAGGAATGTAGTTTTACTATAACAGATTCAGTGTACAGATCTTGTTTTTTTATAGCTACCGGATTTCACAGATTACATGTTTTTATTAGAACTTGTTTTTTATTAGTATCTTTATTTCGACATATAGAAGGTCATTTTAATAATAAACATCATGTAAGATTAGAATGTTCTATTTGATATTGACATTTTGTAGATGTTGTATGAATTTTTTTATATTTATCAATTTATTGATGAAGAAGTTACTAATTATGCCTCATATAAATATAATAAGTTTTTTTTTTTATATACTAATAATAAGTTTTATTTTTTTTACATTATGATTTTTAATTAGTTTATGGAAAACATTTACTTTTGGAGTAAAAAAATAAAAGTATTATATTAAAAAGGAAACTTTTATGAAGTGTTATATTTTTAATATAAAAAAGATAAATTTATCCCTTTTTAGATTACTTGTTAAGGAATAATATATAATATAAACAAATATAAAAGTAAAAACATATACTCTTTTATAAATATGAAGCAATTATATATTATACTTAGTTTTTAAATAGAGTCTTATTTTAAGTGCCAGCAGTCGCGGTCATACTTTTATTCTTTTTATATATTTATATATTAATAATTATATTTAAAGATTGTAAAATAATAAATAAAATAAAAAATGGGATTAGATACCCCCTTATTATTATTTTTTATAAGTAAAAAAAAATATATAAACTAGGCGGTAATATAAAACAGAGAGTCTTGCGGTTTAAAACGACACCCCCCGATAAACTTTTTATTTTATTTTATATGTACGTCCGTTAATTTTTTTTTTATAATAGAAATATAAATTTATTTTTATTTTCAGGTTTCCGTTTATTTAAAATAAAACTTAGTGAGACTCAATAATAATTATTATTATAAAAAAAGAGAATTTGTTAGTAATAAAAAATTAAAAAGTTTTTTTGAATAAATAAATAAGCACTCACCGCCCGCTAGTGTGTTTTATAATATAAAAGGCGTAACAAGGTAGTTTATCTAGAAAGATTAACTGGAAAAGATTATAATATATAATTTATTTTATTGTCTATAAAAAAAAGCACACATGCATCTTACGTTATAAACTATATAAAAATAAGTTATAGGTTTCATAAACCTAAAAAACACATACGTAAATGTTTATTTCTTTTGAAATACCTATATTATATTATTTTTTTACATTATTATTTTTTTTTTTTTTTTTCTCTAAGATTTTTATTATATTTATTATTTATATTATTAATAAACCTTTTTTTAATTTAAAAAAATTAATGACAATTTTTACTTTTATTTTAATTATAAATATTTTATCTTTAATTCCTTATAACTTTTGCTTCACTTCTTCTCCTATTAATATTTTTTTAAGATTATTACTATGAATATCGTTATATATTCCCTTATTTTTTTTTAAATTAAATAAAAATTTAGCTCATTTTCTACCTCCTTCATCGCCCATATATTTATGTATATTTATAATTATGATTGAAATTATTAGCAGAATAATACGTCCTATTGCTTTAAGAATTCGTCTTATAGCAAATATTACCGCTAGGCATATTTTAATTCATTTAATTTGTATAAGTGTAAGATTAAGGTTATGATTATTAATAATTATTTTTTTAATTATTTTTATTATATTAGAATTAGCTGTGGGTGTAATTCAATCTTACGTATTTACTATGTTATTATCTTTTTATACTGATGAAGCTATTAGTTAATTATTTAGTTTATAAAAAATAAAGATTTTGGAGATCTTAGTATATATTTAATATATAAATAATAAATGTGTTTTTATTTATTAATTATTTTTTTTTTAAGAAATAAAAAGTATAATTTTATAATATTATTTTATTTTTTTTTTTTTTTTTTATTATTTACTATAAAAGGAATATATACAACTAGGGAATGTCTTCGTTTTAATCATTTTGGTTTAATTAGATTAGATTATTATTCTATTAGATTAATATGAATTAGCTTTTGAATTACATTTACATCAACATTATTATATAATAATTTATATAAAAATTTTTTTCTTTTTATAATTATTTTTTTATGTATTTTTACAACTTATAATATATTATTTTTTTTTTTTATATTTGAAATTACTTTATTTCCTATTTTTTATCTATTTTTTTTTATTAGAACTTATAAAGAACGATATCTGTCTTTAATTTATTTTTTTATTTATACTTCTTTTTCTAGATTGCCTTTTATAATTAGAATTTTTTTTTTATTTAGATATGGTATTGATAATTATGTTTTTTTTATAATAAAGAATTTAATTACTAATTATTTATATATTATTAGATTTTTATTAAGGTTTATAACAAAAATACCAGTTTGAGGATTACACTTTTGATTACCTAAAGCACATGTAGATGCTCCTACTGGAAGGTCTATAATTTTAGCCAGAATTTTACTTAAACTAAGGAGATATAGAATTTTACGATTAACTATAAGATTTTATAATATATATAGAATAAATTATCATATAATTATTTTAAGATGTGTAGGTTTTTTTTACTCTTCTAATATTTGTTTGCGTTTAATTGATTATAAAGTAATAGTAGCTTATAGTTCTGTTAGTCATATAAGTCTCGCATTTGCAAGACTTATATCTATATGTTTTTTATCTTCATATCAAAGAGGTTATTTTTTATTAATAAGACATAGAATAACATCTCCCGCCTTATTTTTTTTTTCAGAAATATTTATGAAGTATAAAAATACTCGATCAATTATTTTTATTAAAAGATTATATCAAATAAAGGGTTTAATTTATTTTTTTATTATATTTATTTTTATTAACTTAGCTATCCCTCCTTTTATTAACTTCTGAAGAGAACTTTTTATTATATTAAATATTATAATAATGTCTTTATTGAGAATTTTATTATTTTTTTTTAGGTTTTTAAGTAATAGATTATTTAGTGTTTATATAATAAGATCTTTAACTCACAGTAAAAATTTTAAAACTATATCTATAAAATATAATTTAATATATTGATTAATTAATACTATAATGCTTGTATCATTATTATATATAACTATATTTTTTTTATAATTTGAATAAGATATATATAATCTATTATTTTTAGGAAATAAAAAAGATCTTTCGTAATCTTCTAGATTTTATTTTATATAATTAAAATAGGTTTTTTGCATAAACTAGAAACTTTAAAGTAAATCTACAAATTTTAATTAAATATAAAAAATTTAATTATTTAAAAATAATTATTTGTAAAATATTAAATTTGTATATAAATTTACCTTTTGGGATGTGGTTTAAAAACTTTATTACTTATTTATAAATATTTTTATCGAAATGAAGAGATTTATTCTTTTTATTAAAAAAAGTACAAATAGTTTAAAAAGAATAGCAATGACATGTTAATCGATCTTCATAATATATATATATAATTTATTATTTTAAATTGTTGTTAATATTTAGGGGTCAGCTCTTGTAATTAGTTATAAAATAATTACATAATATTATTTTTAATAATAATAAATATAACAAAAAAAAATTATATTTTTAGTTTATAATGAGTAGTTTTATATATCGTAAAATTACAACTAATTTTATAAAAAATATAAGTAAATGAAAAAAACTCAATAAAACTTAAGTTTACTAAAATCAATTTTTCTAGATTTTTAAAAGAAAAAAAAATACTACATAATTGTGTTTTTTATTATTTGTGATTTAATTAATTACAACAATATATAAATTTTTTAGTTTTTTATTTATATTACGAAAATAATATATAGGTAAAACAATCCTAAATTATTTAATAAGAAGAAAAGACCCTAGGTGTTTTATTTTTATATAAAATTTTAGTTTATAAAAAAATTTAACTGGGGTAGTTTTTGTCAAATAAATAACGATAAGAGATAAACGATTATACTTTATATATTATTTATTTTTATAATTAAAATAACCCTAGGGGTAACAGCGCAATAAAAAATGAAAGTACATATTAATTTTTTTTTTTACGACCTCGATGTCGGCTTAGTGTATTATCAAAGAGCAGGTTCTTTTAAAAAATGGTTGTTCCCCATTTAATTCTCTACATGAGCTGGGTTTAGAGCGGAGAAATCTAGTTCGGTTTTTATCTATTTTATATTTAATATTATTAGTACGAAAGGAAATTATTATTTTTTTTTTTATAGGTTAAAATATAAAACCATTGTATTTATTATACAAAAATATTTTTTAGTTAAAAAAGGATATTATTTCTGCTAAAAATAAAAAGATATTTTTATATCCCTTTTTGATAAAAGGTATTATATTTATTATATTTTATTTACAATAAAAAGAAGTAATTTTATTCCCTTTTATATGATATATAGACGTAAAAATTTTTTAGATAGAATAAATATAACATCTAATAATATATTTTTATTTCATGAATATTGTATTACGTTAATTATTAGTATTTTATTTAGAGTTTGTTTGTTGTTTTACATTATTATTCCATTTTATAGCAAAATATTTAAACGATTTATATATAATGCTAATATAACTGAATCTATTTGAACTATTTTACCTATATTTTTTTTAATTTCTTTAAGAAGACCTAGCTTTTATATATTATATGTATTGGAAAGAGAAAAAAAATATGATTTAACACTAAAAACAATTAGGCACCAATGGTATTGATCTTATGAGAGAAGTGATTTAATTTCATTTTATTTTGATTCTTATATATCATCCTCAAATGAATTAAATAAAAGAAGTAATCGCTTATTAGAAGTTGATAACTCTTTGTTAATACCTTATAACTCAAATGTACGGTTATGTGTTACTTCAAGAGATGTTTTACATTCTTGAGCTATTCCAAATATAGCTCTTAAAGCTGATGCAACTCCAAGGCGATTAAATATTTTGAATATTAAATCAAATAACCCTAGGTCCATTTATAGACAATGTAGTGAAATTTGTAGAGTTAACCATAGTTTTATACCTATTCATATTGAGTTTATATCTTGAAAAGATATATTAAAATGTTATATATTATACCTTTAACTTTTTTATCCTTTCGATTATTTTTATTGTTTTTTTTAGTTTTTTTTTTTTTTCTTTTAAGAAAATTAATATATAAAAGAGAAACTGTTTATGAATCTAAAAGAACTAAAAGAATTTACGAGTGTGGTTATAATATTATAAATAATCATAAGTTTTTTTATACTATACAATTTTTTTTAATCGCTATTTCTTTTATATTTTTTGATTTAGAAGTAGTCCTATATCTACCTTGCGTATATACTTTTTTATATTCTGTTAATATTACAATAAGATCTTTAATATTTCTTATACTATTGACTAGAAGATTATTGATAGAATTTATCTTTGATATTTTTTAAATGTTAGCATTTAATTTTATTATTAATTTAGTATTAGTTTATAAAAATAAGTTACTTTTTTTTTTTTTTATATTATATTTATTTGTAGGGTTTTTTTTTTTTATATTTTATAAAAACTATAGTTTTTTTTTTCTATTTTATAATTCTAATTTTTATTTTACATTTGATATTATTTCTAGTTTTTTTTTTTTTTTATTAATTATTATTAGAAGATTTATTATACAATATTCTTTTTGATATATAAATATAGAACCTCGTAAAGGGGTTTTTATAATTAATATAATTATATTTATTTTTTTTATATTTATTTTAACATCAGCAAGGAATGTTTTAATGTTAGTTTTAAGATGAGAAAGAGTTGGTATTATGTCCTTTTTTTTAATTAGATGATGATTTAGACGTAGAGAAGCTACTATATGCGCATCACAAGCTATATATTATAATCGATTAGGCGATTTTTGTATTTTAATATTTATTTTGTTAATAAATATAAGATTTTTTTTTTTAAAAAATACTAACACTATATATAATACAATTTTTTTATTAGTTTGTATTTCTATTATTGCAAAATCATCTCAAATTTTATTTCATTCATGGTTGCCTAATGCTATAGAAGGTCCTACTCCTGTTTCTTCTTTATTACATTCAAGTACTATAGTAGTTGCTAGGGTTTTTTTATTAATTCGATTACATAGATATATTTCTAATAATATTTCTATTTTACCGCCAATATTAAGAGGATTAACTATATTATTTATAAGAATTTGTAGTAGTTATCAAAGCGATATTAAAAAAATTATTGCATATAGTACTTCTAGTCAATTAAGATTTATAATTTTTACGGTTTTTTATGTATCTCCACAAATAAGATTTTTTCTATTAACTACACACTCTTTTTTTAAAAGTATATTATTTTTAAGATCTAGATTATTAATTCACAATAATAATAATGAACAAAATATCTTACGTTTAAATTCTATTGAAAGAAATAAAAGAGTAATGTTTTCCTTCTACATTTCTTCTTTATCTTTGATAAGAATGCCATATTTTTCAAGATTTTTTTCTAAGGATATTATTATTGAAAATATATGAAGAAATGTAATTAATTTATATATTATTATAGTTTTTTTTTGAGGTTGTGTATTTACAGTAGTATATTCAATGAATCTTATAAATTCTATTAGATTTTGTATTAATACAAAATTAATTTCTTCAGAAAAATTTGCAATAGAATTAATTTGATTACCTTTTATCACCCTAAGAGGTATTTTTTTTAGAAGATCTATGTTTTTTTTTTTTTTAAATTATGAAGAATTATTTTTTTTTAAATATTTAATATATTTTCCAATTATAATTATAATAATTAGAAGTATTTTTTATTTTTTAATTAAAAATTTTTTATATAGTATAATATTTAAATATGTTTTTTTTTTTAATCCTATTATACATTCTATAATATCAGGTAATTGATTATATAGTAGTTTACATTTTTTTTTATTAGATTATTTTTTATTTGAATATATTATATTATTTGCGAAATATTTATATAAAATAATAAAAAATTTATCATTATTAAAAAGGTATAAAAATATAATTATTTTAATTATATTAATATTTTTATTTATAAATATTTATTTAATATAAGTTATAAAAACTATTCATTTTCCAAATGAAAAATATATTTTATGTATTATTAAATTTTTAGTTTATAAAAAACATACACTTTTCTAGTGAAAAAAACTATTTAGTAAAATTTAATGCTGCCTTTAATTTTATGTTTCTCTATACCTTTGATAAATATAAATTTTTTTATTTTGGTATTTTTTTTAGAAATAGTATATTGAATTACAATCTCTCAAAATTTTATTATAAGAATATATCCTATTTATTATATTAGAGTTATTTGTTTTTCAGCTATTGAAAGAGCTTCATTATTTTCTATTTTAATATCTATTATATCGAAAATAAAAAATAATGATTTTTTTTAAATTAGTTTATAAAAATAGATTTTTGTGGTAAATCAGTAATTATTTGTATAATATTTTTTTTTGTAGTTTATATAAAATATAGTAATTCTAGTACTAAGTTCTTTTTATAAAGTAAAAAACTTTAGTTTATCTATAAAATACTTTTTTTGTAAAAAAGAGAAATATAGTTTTAATGATTATTTTTATAATTTTAATATTGTTGTTAATAGTTGCAATATTAGTATTATTAGAACGTAAAATTTTAAGATTAGCTCAAATTCGTAAAAGGCCTAATATTATTAGATTTTATAGAGTTTTACAAACTGTTATAGATAGAGTAAAATTAATATTGAAAAAATTTTTATTATTACCTCATTTTTTTTTTTTTTTTTTTATAATAGCTCCTTCTTTTGCTTTTTCTTTATCTTTATTACTATGAATATTTATTTATATATATAATTCCTTAAGATATTATGAGTTAATGATATTTTTATTTATTATCATTATATCATTAAATAGACATACAATTGTATGAGCTAGATGAAGATCTTTTAATATTTATTCACTATTTAGAGCAATTCGAGCTGTAGCTCAAGTGGTGTCTTATGAAGTAGTTCTTTCTTTCTTTATTTTTACTTTAATTATTAAATCTAGAGTTTTCAGATGAATTATTTTTAAAAATCATTCATTTTTTTTTTTTTTTTTTTTTTCTTTTTTATGAATAGTTATTATATTAGCTGAAATAAACCGCACTCCATTTGATTTAGTAGAGGGAGAATCAGAATTAGTTGGTAGATATAATGTAGAATTTTCCAGAGCAAGATTTACTTTATTATTCTTAGCTGAATATTTAAGTATTTGACTTATATCTTTTATTTTTATATTTTTTTTTTTATTTTACAATACATTCATATGGATTTTAGTAACATCTTTGGTAGTAGTTATTCGATCGCAATTACCTCGTTTTAAATTTATAGATTTAATTTCTTTAGCTTGAAAAGTAATACTTATTTATATTACTTTATTTATTATTATTATAATTATATAATATTTTAAGTTATATTTAAACTACTAACCTTCAAAGTTGGAAAAACAAAAAAAGTAAATATTTATGTTACAAAAAAAATCAATTATTAAAGGTCTTATTCGTCTTCCAACACCACCTAATATCTCTTATTTTTGAAATTTTAGATCTACAATTAGATTATTTTTAATTATTCAAATTATAACTGGAATTTTTTTAACTATACATTATACACCTCATATTGATCACTCTTTTGATTCTATTATTCACATTAATAACGATGTTCCTTATGGTAGTTATATTCGATATTGTCACTGTAATAGAGCTAGTTTTTTTATATTTTTAATTTATATACATCTTTTACGAGGAATTTATTACAAACGATACTCTAATAGACACGCGTGATTTATCAGGGTAGTGTTACTTTTTTTATCTATAAGGACCGCATTTTTAAGATATGTACTTCCATGAAGACAAATAAGCTATTGAAGAGCAACTGTTATTACTAATTTAATATCTGCTATTCCATATATTAGAAATAAATTAGTAGTATGAATTTGAGGTAGGTTTTCGGTAGATTTACCTACATTAAATCGATTTTATACTATTCATTTTATTTTACCTCTAATTATTAGAATTGTTTCTATTTCTCATTTATTATTAATCCATGAAAAAATATCAGGAAATCCTTTAAGATTTTTTAGTTCAACAAAAATTGATTTTTGACCTTTATTTGGTATTAAAGATGTATTAAGGTTTTTTTTTTTTTTAAGATTATTTTTTATTGTTGTTACATATTACCCTGAGAATTTTAGTGATCCCGATAATTTTATTAAAGCTAATTCACTTATTACTCCTCCACATATTAAACCAGAATGGTACTTTTTATTTGCTTATGCTATATTACGTTGTATTCCTAATAAATTGTTAGGTGTTTTAGTATTATTATTTAGTATTTTAATTTTTAGACTTCTTCCTTTAATTCAAAAAGAAGTAAAAAAAAGTTTTTATTATCAATTATTTTTTTGAATTTGAACATTTAATGTTATTTTATTAACTTGATTGAGAGGTTGTCCTGTAGAAGGTATTTATATATATTTATCTCAAATTTCTAGAATTATTTATTTTTTTTCTTTAATTTTTATATCTGTTATATATTTTATATATTTTATTTAAAATTATTTTTTGAAAAAAAATAGAAAACAATATAAACATGTTTATATGCGATTTATCATATATTTCAATGATTTTTACTGTTAATAAAAAAAACTACTAAGTAGATTCGCAAATGTTATATTTATTTTTTTTTATATTATTAATATTTAGTGTTTTTACAAAACATATTATGTTAAGATGAATTTTTATGGAAATTTTAACATTTTTTTCTATATTTTTATGTATTAATAATAATATCGATTATAAAAATTTAATAAGTTTATTTAAATATATTATTATTCAAGCATGAGTTAGATTGCTATTAATTTTTTTTTTTTTTTTTTTTTTCTATCCTGAATTATGATTTACTTTATTATGTGTAAAATTAAGAAGATTTCCCAGGTATAAATGAGTTCCAGAACTACTACCTAAAATAAAAATATTATATTTCTTTATCATTTTAACTTTTCCCAAAGTTTATCCTATTATTTTATTTAATTTAATATATTTAAGTAATTTTAATATATTAAAATTTTTTTCTGTAATGTGTTTATTTGTAGGAAACTTTAGAGCACTTTACAGTATTAATTTTAAAGCTTTTTTTTCTTATGCAAGTATTTCTCAAATAAGATGGTTTTTTTTTTGTATATATTATTCAACCTTATTAAATTTTATTTTTTTTTTTTTATATATAATTATTATATATTACTTTTTTTATATATTTAAGAATATTAATTATAGTTACTATAATATAATTAATTGAGAAAACAGTTTAGTTTTTTTGTCTTATGGAAGATTACCTATAAGAATTCCGTTTTTCATGAAATATATAGTTATTATAGTATTTACTCAATATTTTATTTACTTTTTTTTTTTTTTATTTTTATATTATTTATACTTTTTCACTTTTATTCGTTTTACTTGATATAATATGTATTACAATAATTTCATATTTATTAAATATTCTAGAACTTTTATATTTTTATATATTATTATATTTCCTTTATATTTATTTTATTACATATAAAACACATATAATGTATTTTTGTGTATACTATTGAAGAG